>OX155904.1:25690354-26150015 GCA_944588485.1 Phosphuga atrata
TAGTCTTGTCTGTCTAGTCTTGTCTGTCTAGTCTTGTCTGTCTAGTCTTGTCTGTCTAGTCTTGTCTGTCTAGTCTTGTCTGTCTAGTCTTGTCTGTCTAGTCTTGTCTGTCTAGTCTTGTCTGTCTAGTCTTGTCTGTCTAGTCTTGTCTGTCTAGTCTTGTCTGTCTAGTCTTGTCTGTCTAGTCTTGTCTGTCTAGTCTTGTCTGTCTAGTCTTGTCTGTCTAGTCTTGTCTGTCTAGTCTTGTCTGTCTAGTCTTGTCTGTCTAGTCTTGTCTGTCTAGTCTTGTCTGTCTAGTCTTGTCTGTCTAGTCTTGTCTGTCTAGTCTTGTCTGTCTAGTCTTGTCTGTCTAGTCTTGTCTGTCTAGTCTTGTCTGTCTAGTCTTGTCTGTCTAGTCTTGTCTGTCTAGTCTTGTCTGTCTAGTCTTGTCTGTCTAGTCTTGTCTGTCTAGTCTTGTCTGTCTAGTCTTGTCTGTCTAGTCTTGTCTGTCTAGTCTTGTCTGTCTAGTCTTGTCTGTCTAGTCTTGTCTGTCTAGTCTTGTCTGTCTAGTCTTGTCTGTCTAGTCTTGTCTGTCTAGTCTTGTCTGTCTAGTCTTGTCTGTCTAGTCTTGTCTGTCTAGTCTTGTCTGTCTAGTCTTGTCTGTCTAGTCTTGTCTGTCTAGTCTTGTCTGTCTAGTCTTGTCTGTCTAGTCTTGTCTGTCTAGTCTTGTCTGTCTAGTCTTGTCTGTCTAGTCTTGTCTGTCTAGTCTTGTCTGTCTAGTCTTGTCTGTCTAGTCTTGTCTGTCTAGTCTTGTCTGTCTAGTCTTGTCTGTCTAGTCTTGTCTGTCTAGTCTTGTCTGTCTAGTCTTGTCTGTCTAGTCTTGTCTGTCTAGTCTTGTCTGTCTAGTCTTGTCTGTCTAGTCTTGTCTGTCTAGTCTTGTCTGTCTAGTCTTGTCTGTCTAGTCTTGTCTGTCTAGTCTTGTCTGTCTAGTCTTGTCTGTCTAGTCTTGTCTGTCTAGTCTTGTCTGTCTAGTCTTGTCTGTCTAGTCTTGTCTGTCTAGTCTTGTCTGTCTAGTCTTGTCTGTCTAGTCTTGTCTGTCTAGTCTTGTCTGTCTAGTCTTGTCTGTCTAGTCTTGTCTGTCTAGTCTTGTCTGTCTAGTCTTGTCTGTCTAGTCTTGTCTGTCTAGTCTTGTCTGTCTAGTCTTGTCTGTCTAGTCTTGTCTGTCTAGTCTTGTCTGTCTAGTCTTGTCTGTCTAGTCTTGTCTGTCTAGTCTTGTCTGTCTAGTCTTGTCTGTCTAGTCTTGTCTGTCTAGTCTTGTCTGTCTAGTCTTGTCTGTCTAGTCTTGTCTGTCTAGTCTTGTCTGTCTAGTCTTGTCTGTCTAGTCTTGTCTGTCTAGTCTTGTCTGTCTAGTCTTGTCTGTCTAGTCTTGTCTGTCTAGTCTTGTCTGTCTAGTCTTGTCTGTCTAGTCTTGTCTGTCTAGTCTTGTCTGTCTAGTCTTGTCTGTCTAGTCTTGTCTGTCTAGTCTTGTCTGTCTAGTCTTGTCTGTCTAGTCTTGTCTGTCTAGTCTTGTCTGTCTAGTCTTGTCTGTCTAGTCTTGTCTGTCTAGTCTTGTCTGTCTAGTCTTGTCTGTCTAGTCTTGTCTGTCTAGTCTTGTCTGTCTAGTCTTGTCTGTCTAGTCTTGTCTGTCTAGTCTTGTCTGTCTAGTCTTGTCTGTCTAGTCTTGTCTGTCTAGTCTTGTCTGTCTAGTCTTGTCTGTCTAGTCTTGTCTGTCTAGTCTTGTCTGTCTAGTCTTGTCTGTCTAGTCTTGTCTGTCTAGTCTTGTCTGTCTAGTCTTGTCTGTCTAGTCTTGTCTGTCTAGTCTTGTCTGTCTAGTCTTGTCTGTCTAGTCTTGTCTGTCTAGTCTTGTCTGTCTAGTCTTGTCTGTCTAGTCTTGTCTGTCTAGTCTTGTCTGTCTAGTCTTGTCTGTCTAGTCTTGTCTGTCTAGTCTTGTCTGTCTAGTCTTGTCTGTCTAGTCTTGTCTGTCTAGTCTTGTCTGTCTAGTCTTGTCTGTCTAGTCTTGTCTGTCTAGTCTTGTCTGTCTAGTCTTGTCTGTCTAGTCTTGTCTGTCTAGTCTTGTCTGTCTAGTCTTGTCTGTCTAGTCTTGTCTGTCTAGTCTTGTCTGTCTAGTCTTGTCTGTCTAGTCTTGTCTGTCTAGTCTTGTCTGTCTAGTCTTGTCTGTCTAGTCTTGTCTGTCTAGTCTTGTCTGTCTAGTCTTGTCTGTCTAGTCTTGTCTGTCTAGTCTTGTCTGTCTAGTCTTGTCTGTCTAGTCTTGTCTGTCTAGTCTTGTCTGTCTAGTCTTGTCTGTCTAGTCTTGTCTGTCTAGTCTTGTCTGTCTAGTCTTGTCTGTCTAGTCTTGTCTGTCTAGTCTTGTCTGTCTAGTCTTGTCTGTCTAGTCTTGTCTGTCTAGTCTTGTCTGTCTAGTCTTGTCTGTCTAGTCTTGTCTGTCTAGTCTTGTCTGTCTAGTCTTGTCTGTCTAGTCTTGTCTGTCTAGTCTTGTCTGTCTAGTCTTGTCTGTCTAGTCTTGTCTGTCTAGTCTTGTCTGTCTAGTCTTGTCTGTCTAGTCTTGTCTGTCTAGTCTTGTCTGTCTAGTCTTGTCTGTCTAGTCTTGTCTGTCTAGTCTTGTCTGTCTAGTCTTGTCTGTCTAGTCTTGTCTGTCTAGTCTTGTCTGTCTAGTCTTGTCTGTCTAGTCTTGTCTGTCTAGTCTTGTCTGTCTAGTCTTGTCTGTCTAGTCTTGTCTGTCTAGTCTTGTCTGTCTAGTCTTGTCTGTCTAGTCTTGTCTGTCTAGTCTTGTCTGTCTAGTCTTGTCTGTCTAGTCTTGTCTGTCTAGTCTTGTCTGTCTAGTCTTGTCTGTCTAGTCTTGTCTGTCTAGTCTTGTCTGTCTAGTCTTGTCTGTCTAGTCTTGTCTGTCTAGTCTTGTCTGTCTAGTCTTGTCTGTCTAGTCTTGTCTGTCTAGTCTTGTCTGTCTAGTCTTGTCTGTCTAGTCTTGTCTGTCTAGTCTTGTCTGTCTAGTCTTGTCTGTCTAGTCTTGTCTGTCTAGTCTTGTCTGTCTAGTCTTGTCTGTCTAGTCTTGTCTGTCTAGTCTTGTCTGTCTAGTCTTGTCTGTCTAGTCTTGTCTGTCTAGTCTTGTCTGTCTAGTCTTGTCTGTCTAGTCTTGTCTGTCTAGTCTTGTCTGTCTAGTCTTGTCTGTCTAGTCTTGTCTGTCTAGTCTTGTCTGTCTAGTCTTGTCTGTCTAGTCTTGTCTGTCTAGTCTTGTCTGTCTAGTCTTGTCTGTCTAGTCTTGTCTGTCTAGTCTTGTCTGTCTAGTCTTGTCTGTCTAGTCTTGTCTGTCTAGTCTTGTCTGTCTAGTCTTGTCTGTCTAGTCTTGTCTGTCTAGTCTTGTCTGTCTAGTCTTGTCTGTCTAGTCTTGTCTGTCTAGTCTTGTCTGTCTAGTCTTGTCTGTCTAGTCTTGTCTGTCTAGTCTTGTCTGTCTAGTCTTGTCTGTCTAGTCTTGTCTGTCTAGTCTTGTCTGTCTAGTCTTGTCTGTCTAGTCTTGTCTGTCTAGTCTTGTCTGTCTAGTCTTGTCTGTCTAGTCTTGTCTGTCTAGTCTTGTCTGTCTAGTCTTGTCTGTCTAGTCTTGTCTGTCTAGTCTTGTCTGTCTAGTCTTGTCTGTCTAGTCTTGTCTGTCTAGTCTTGTCTGTCTAGTCTTGTCTGTCTAGTCTTGTCTGTCTAGTCTTGTCTGTCTAGTCTTGTCTGTCTAGTCTTGTCTGTCTAGTCTTGTCTGTCTAGTCTTGTCTGTCTAGTCTTGTCTGTCTAGTCTTGTCTGTCTAGTCTTGTCTGTCTAGTCTTGTCTGTCTAGTCTTGTCTGTCTAGTCTTGTCTGTCTAGTCTTGTCTGTCTAGTCTTGTCTGTCTAGTCTTGTCTGTCTAGTCTTGTCTGTCTAGTCTTGTCTGTCTAGTCTTGTCTGTCTAGTCTTGTCTGTCTAGTCTTGTCTGTCTAGTCTTGTCTGTCTAGTCTTGTCTGTCTAGTCTTGTCTGTCTAGTCTTGTCTGTCTAGTCTTGTCTGTCTAGTCTTGTCTGTCTAGTCTTGTCTGTCTAGTCTTGTCTGTCTAGTCTTGTCTGTCTAGTCTTGTCTGTCTAGTCTTGTCTGTCTAGTCTTGTCTGTCTAGTCTTGTCTGTCTAGTCTTGTCTGTCTAGTCTTGTCTGTCTAGTCTTGTCTGTCTAGTCTTGTCTGTCTAGTCTTGTCTGTCTAGTCTTGTCTGTCTAGTCTTGTCTGTCTAGTCTTGTCTGTCTAGTCTTGTCTGTCTAGTCTTGTCTGTCTAGTCTTGTCTGTCTAGTCTTGTCTGTCTAGTCTTGTCTGTCTAGTCTTGTCTGTCTAGTCTTGTCTGTCTAGTCTTGTCTGTCTAGTCTTGTCTGTCTAGTCTTGTCTGTCTAGTCTTGTCTGTCTAGTCTTGTCTGTCTAGTCTTGTCTGTCTAGTCTTGTCTGTCTAGTCTTGTCTGTCTAGTCTTGTCTGTCTAGTCTTGTCTGTCTAGTCTTGTCTGTCTAGTCTTGTCTGTCTAGTCTTGTCTGTCTAGTCTTGTCTGTCTAGTCTTGTCTGTCTAGTCTTGTCTGTCTAGTCTTGTCTGTCTAGTCTTGTCTGTCTAGTCTTGTCTGTCTAGTCTTGTCTGTCTAGTCTTGTCTGTCTAGTCTTGTCTGTCTAGTCTTGTCTGTCTAGTCTTGTCTGTCTAGTCTTGTCTGTCTAGTCTTGTCTGTCTAGTCTTGTCTGTCTAGTCTTGTCTGTCTAGTCTTGTCTGTCTAGTCTTGTCTGTCTAGTCTTGTCTGTCTAGTCTTGTCTGTCTAGTCTTGTCTGTCTAGTCTTGTCTGTCTAGTCTTGTCTGTCTAGTCTTGTCTGTCTAGTCTTGTCTGTCTAGTCTTGTCTGTCTAGTCTTGTCTGTCTAGTCTTGTCTGTCTAGTCTTGTCTGTCTAGTCTTGTCTGTCTAGTCTTGTCTGTCTAGTCTTGTCTGTCTAGTCTTGTCTGTCTAGTCTTGTCTGTCTAGTCTTGTCTGTCTAGTCTTGTCTGTCTAGTCTTGTCTGTCTAGTCTTGTCTGTCTAGTCTTGTCTGTCTAGTCTTGTCTGTCTAGTCTTGTCTGTCTAGTCTTGTCTGTCTAGTCTTGTCTGTCTAGTCTTGTCTGTCTAGTCTTGTCTGTCTAGTCTTGTCTGTCTAGTCTTGTCTGTCTAGTCTTGTCTGTCTAGTCTTGTCTGTCTAGTCTTGTCTGTCTAGTCTTGTCTGTCTAGTCTTGTCTGTCTAGTCTTGTCTGTCTAGTCTTGTCTGTCTAGTCTTGTCTGTCTAGTCTTGTCTGTCTAGTCTTGTCTGTCTAGTCTTGTCTGTCTAGTCTTGTCTGTCTAGTCTTGTCTGTCTAGTCTTGTCTGTCTAGTCTTGTCTGTCTAGTCTTGTCTGTCTAGTCTTGTCTGTCTAGTCTTGTCTGTCTAGTCTTGTCTGTCTAGTCTTGTCTGTCTAGTCTTGTCTGTCTAGTCTTGTCTGTCTAGTCTTGTCTGTCTAGTCTTGTCTGTCTAGTCTTGTCTGTCTAGTCTTGTCTGTCTAGTCTTGTCTGTCTAGTCTTGTCTGTCTAGTCTTGTCTGTCTAGTCTTGTCTGTCTAGTCTTGTCTGTCTAGTCTTGTCTGTCTAGTCTTGTCTGTCTAGTCTTGTCTGTCTAGTCTTGTCTGTCTAGTCTTGTCTGTCTAGTCTTGTCTGTCTAGTCTTGTCTGTCTAGTCTTGTCTGTCTAGTCTTGTCTGTCTAGTCTTGTCTGTCTAGTCTTGTCTGTCTAGTCTTGTCTGTCTAGTCTTGTCTGTCTAGTCTTGTCTGTCTAGTCTTGTCTGTCTAGTCTTGTCTGTCTAGTCTTGTCTGTCTAGTCTTGTCTGTCTAGTCTTGTCTGTCTAGTCTTGTCTGTCTAGTCTTGTCTGTCTAGTCTTGTCTGTCTAGTCTTGTCTGTCTAGTCTTGTCTGTCTAGTCTTGTCTGTCTAGTCTTGTCTGTCTAGTCTTGTCTGTCTAGTCTTGTCTGTCTAGTCTTGTCTGTCTAGTCTTGTCTGTCTAGTCTTGTCTGTCTAGTCTTGTCTGTCTAGTCTTGTCTGTCTAGTCTTGTCTGTCTAGTCTTGTCTGTCTAGTCTTGTCTGTCTAGTCTTGTCTGTCTAGTCTTGTCTGTCTAGTCTTGTCTGTCTAGTCTTGTCTGTCTAGTCTTGTCTGTCTAGTCTTGTCTGTCTAGTCTTGTCTGTCTAGTCTTGTCTGTCTAGTCTTGTCTGTCTAGTCTTGTCTGTCTAGTCTTGTCTGTCTAGTCTTGTCTGTCTAGTCTTGTCTGTCTAGTCTTGTCTGTCTAGTCTTGTCTGTCTAGTCTTGTCTGTCTAGTCTTGTCTGTCTAGTCTTGTCTGTCTAGTCTTGTCTGTCTAGTCTTGTCTGTCTAGTCTTGTCTGTCTAGTCTTGTCTGTCTAGTCTTGTCTGTCTAGTCTTGTCTGTCTAGTCTTGTCTGTCTAGTCTTGTCTGTCTAGTCTTGTCTGTCTAGTCTTGTCTGTCTAGTCTTGTCTGTCTAGTCTTGTCTGTCTAGTCTTGTCTGTCTAGTCTTGTCTGTCTAGTCTTGTCTGTCTAGTCTTGTCTGTCTAGTCTTGTCTGTCTAGTCTTGTCTGTCTAGTCTTGTCTGTCTAGTCTTGTCTGTCTAGTCTTGTCTGTCTAGTCTTGTCTGTCTAGTCTTGTCTGTCTAGTCTTGTCTGTCTAGTCTTGTCTGTCTAGTCTTGTCTGTCTAGTCTTGTCTGTCTAGTCTTGTCTGTCTAGTCTTGTCTGTCTAGTCTTGTCTGTCTAGTCTTGTCTGTCTAGTCTTGTCTGTCTAGTCTTGTCTGTCTAGTCTTGTCTGTCTAGTCTTGTCTGTCTAGTCTTGTCTGTCTAGTCTTGTCTGTCTAGTCTTGTCTGTCTAGTCTTGTCTGTCTAGTCTTGTCTGTCTAGTCTTGTCTGTCTAGTCTTCTCTGTCTAGTCTGTCTAGTCTTGTATGTCTAGTCTTGTCTGTCTAGTCTTGTCTGTCTAGTCTTGTCTGTCTAGTCTTGTCTGTCTAGTCTTGTCTGTCTATATAATCTAATAAGCTTACAATTAGTGTATAAGTAGTAAATATTATTATTATATTGAAATAATAAACAATTGTGGATAAGTAGATCTAGATAAATATATTGCGTAGTAAGTAATACTTTCCGGGAAGTGGATTAATCGAAAATAACTTAGCACCCACACAAAGTTTGATCCGTTCTGGTGCGAATGTTCGAATGGAGTGCAGAACGAGACGAAGTGTTGATAAAGAAAATGAATTTTGCAAAACGAATTTTCTGTCCGTTTTCTGTTTAAACCGCTTGCATGAAGGTATTCAGATATTACTCGGCGTAATATAGATCGACGGTGAAGATTACCTAGAAGAAACCGGACGATTTTTTTCGTCTTCCGATGATTTTATGAAATACGTATATAAAAAGCACGTCAGTTGAAACAAAAGAGGTTACGGTTGGAGACGTAGTCAGAGGACAAATGAAGAAGGAGGAAAAGGGGGGACAGGTGCTTTAGGTAGGAACGTTATAATGACAAAATGACCAAGTAGATTTTTATGTGGTGAAAAAGTCGTGAGAATACGTGGATTTCTCACCATATAAAAATTAATATGAGTTATGTTGGAAAAGGACGGTTTTATAAAGGGGGGATTCGCGCTAAAAAGAGATAAAACCAGTAGCACCTGTATAAATGTTGTTTTTTTTTTGTTACATTGTGATGTTATTACACGGTCAGTGTATGTGTACATAAAGGATTCGATTAAACGGGGAATTATCGAAGGTTTTTATATTATTTCGTGAATTAAATTTCGCACAATATGTTTGTCTGTGGGGGTGTGAGTTAGTCGGAGCCACTTTTTCGACCCCAAACTCGTGCCGCAAACACCGGGGGGATTCATTCAACAGGTCGCTATTGATATCAGTTTATTGGAAAATGGGGGATTTTACAAGAGCTTCCCGTGTCATTTTCCCTTCGTTGTCAATTCATCGCTGTATACACATAAAAAAAGTAAATCCTCCGATTTTCCCTTCCCCCTTTTCGCCGCCGATTTTACAAGGCGACAACCTTTTGTATTCCTTTCCTGTTTTCGCTTATTTCCTACACACTCGTTTTATTTTACGGCATCGGTAGTTAAGATTAGGAATTGCGAGTGCTGATAGGGACGTAAAATATAGCGATTTGAAAACTCTCTCTCCTTTTAACGACCGTTTCCCAAAGGCTTAAGAGGCGCCGTATATCTTCGCCGTCGGAACATATTGTCGGGCCTCCTAAACCCCTTCGAAACCCTTAAAACAATCCCCAAAAACGATACAAACACCCACAGAATTATCACCAACTTACACCCCAAAAATACAATTTATAGACACTGAACACAAAAAAAAGATTATATAAAAGCTTTCTTTTCCTTCATTAAAAATTTAAATAATGACGAAATTTCTTGGTCTCCAACAAGTTTTCAATTAGACTAAACTAATCATCTTTCAAAATATTAATAGTAAACTTGTTTCTATAAATTCATAAAATCGTTGCTTTCGGAATGTCTTGTTTGTTTCGTGTCTGAAGTTTCTCTTAAAGAGAGCATTTGAGATTGGCGAATTGAACGAGGAAAAAATAATTAGAAAACGTTAAGGGATCAAAAGTTATTTTCAGCGAGATACGGCGAATGTTTCCGACCTTTAAATTATGAAATTTTACGATTGCATCTGACAATCCGCAGTTTTTTACACAATTTTATTTTCAATTAGGAGATACCAAAGTTAATTGAAACGAAAAAATATTAAGGAATCCTCGTCTGTAGATATTTAGATAGTCTTCTCGCCTTAAAATTGCCTGTCCATTCTTGTTTGTTTAGTATTGCCCGTCCGATCTTTCCTCCCTAATGATATATTTCATGTATTCTTCACAATCAGTCTTGTCTATCTAGTATTTCATGTAATGCCTTGTTTCTTTACTCTTGCCTATCTAGCATTGTCTCTCTAGCCAGCCTTCCTTTGTCTGCTGTCTTCTCTAATCTTGTCAAAATCACTCAGGGCATATTTTAAATATTTTGAAGTTGGCGCGGCATGCGCGTCAGGCTTGACACACTAACAAATTCATTCACTGCCTTTTATCATAAACTTTTGTCTTGTCTTATCTTATCTTTGTAGTTTTGCTATCCTATATTTATTAATCGCAATTAAGAAATTCTAAAGTTAATTGGATCAAAAAAAATATTACGGAATCCTAGTCTGGAGGTGAGTAGTCTTCTCACCTTAATTTTGCCTGTTAATTCTTGACTGTTTAGTAATGACCGTCCGATCCTGCCTGCCTAATGTTATATTTCATGTACTACACGATCTTCTCTATCAAATATTTCCTGTAATGATTAGCTTCTTTACTCTTGTCTATCTAGTCTTGTCTGTCTCTTCAGCCTATTTTTATATTTTGAAGT
This sequence comes from Phosphuga atrata, assembly GCA_944588485.1. NCBI lineage: Eukaryota > Metazoa > Arthropoda > Insecta > Coleoptera > Silphidae > Phosphuga > Phosphuga atrata. Next base: position 25,699,834 of record OX155904.1, read on the forward strand.
TAGCACTACTGAGAATTAGTCCAGCTTAGAGACGGAAATTAAACGCCATGCGTGTCATACTTGGCACACCCACAAATTCATTCGAGGAATCCTCGTCTGGAGTTATTTAGATAATCTTCTCTACTTAACATTACTTGTTCATCCTTGTCTGTTTAGTATTGCCCCTCCTTGTTTATGTAGTATTTTCTTTAATGCCTAGCTTCTTTACTCTTGTTGCCTATCTAATCTTGTTTGCCTATCACGCATTCCTTTGTCTGCCCTCTTCTTGTCAAAATCACTACCAAAATTTGTTTTGAAAAATTGAAACAAAAAAATATTATGGAATCATCCTCTTCTCTAGATATATAGGTAGTCTTCTCGTCTTCAAATTGTCTGTCCATTCTTGTATGTTTAGTATTAGCGCCCGTCCGATCTTGCCTGCCTAATGTTATATTTCATGAATTACTCAGTATTGTCTATCTAGTAGTTCCTTAATGCCTTGTTCCTTTACTCTTGCCTATCTAGCCTTGTCTGCCTATCCAGCCTTCCTTTGTAATCTGTATTCTCTAACCTTGTCAAAATCACTGATGCATATTTTAAACATTTTGAAGTTATCACTTGGTACTCACAATTAATCTAGCTTAGAGACGGTAAATACGGCACATGCGTGTCAGGCTTGGCACACTAACAAATTCATTCCCTGCCTCTGCTCATTAACTTTCATCTTATCTTATCTTGGCTTTTTAGTCTTGCTATCCTATTCTTGTCAATCCCAATTAGATGTAGATTTCGATAATCACTTGTACTGCGACCTTCACAGATCTATTGTACACCACCCTCTTCCTCTAATCGTTGGTATACTTACCCATTTAGAGCGCCTCCTCTAGTCCTGATTCCTTTAGGAATATCAGGATATGGGTGGGATTCGAGGACTTCAACTCCTCTGCGTTCATGCGGTGGGCCAAGGTACATCTTTCTCTTGCAGAGCAGTGCTCTGCAGTCTTTGATCACATGTATGGAGGTTTCTTCTGGGCCTATTACAGAAGTATCTTATAGAACACCTCAGGCTCATAGGCCTAGAAAGCGGCAGAATATGCATCTGTCTTCCTCCTCTAAGCGTATGACCCTGAGGTATTTAGATAAGTGTGCAGTATTCCGTCAGGGCTCCTGTCCGAATTCTAAGCTGTTGCTGTTTACTTTCAGGCACGCTTTTTTCTTTTTTGGTTTAAAGATCCCAGCATTACTTTGGATTGTTTTAGCCCTGGTAGTTCTTTCCAGGTTTTCATCCATCATCATCATCATTAGCCATTTCTCGTCCACTGCTGGACTGTCTTGAGCGGTGCTAATCTAGTTTCCCGCCACACTTTTAACGTCGTCCGTTCATCTGGTGGGTGGTCTTCCACTGCTTCTCTTGTCTTCTCTGAGTCTCCATTCCAGGATTCGTTTTGTCAATCGGTTGTCTTTAGTGCGGGCCACGTGTCCATCCCAGCTCCACTTGGATTTTGTGACAATTTCGATAATATCGGCAACTTTTGTTCTGTTTCTTATAGTTATGTTCGGCATTCTGTATCTTTTAGTGATTCCCAGCTTCGATCTTTCCATTGCTCTTTGCGCTACTTGAAGTTTATTTATTGATTTCTTTGTTAGGGTCAGAGTTTCCGCCCCGTATGTCATTACTGGGAGCACACATTGGTTGAACACTTTCTGTTTCAGTCATATAGGCAGTTTCCCTTTAAGGTTATTTCTTAGTTTGCCAAAAGCTGCCCATCCCAGCACTATGCGTCGAGTGACTTCACTTGTCTGGTTGTCTCTGCAGATTTGTATTTCGTTTGATCTATTTCGTCTCCTTCGTTTGTCATCAGGTTTCCGCTGGCCACCAGGTTTGTCATAATCTGTGTTTTGTGGTAGTTATACAGTCCTACTTTTTCTGCCGCTTGCTTTAGGTCTTCCAGCATTTCTTGTGCATATCCTAGATTGTCGGTTGTTATAACTATGTCTTCAGCGAAGCGAAGGTGATGTAGGTGTTCACCGTCTATATTTATGCTCTTATCCTGCCAGTTCATTTTTTTGATTGTATGTTCCAGCACCGCAGTGAAGAGTTTGGGGGATATAGTATCACCTTGTCTTATTCCTCTTCCTGTTCTGTATTTTTTAGTTAGTGTGTGAAGTTTTACGCTTCCCGTGGCATTCTTGTATATATTATGTAGAAGTTCCGTGTATCAGTAGTCTACTGGGCATTCGTTGAGTATGTTTAATATAGAATTACCGTGTCGGTAATTCGACAATGTCGAAGGCTTTTTTGAAGTCGATAAATATTAGGGCGAACGGTTTATTGTATTCTATTGATTTATCTATTGGGGTCTCTATTGGGGTATTGTTTGTAGGTGGTCGTTTGTGCCTTAGCCCTTTCGAAAATCAGCTTGCAATTCGCTTTGTTATTATTTTAGTGAAGAGTTTGTATATATGGGAAAGTAGGCTTATTGGTCTATAATTCTCCAAGTTAGTTATATCGCTTTTCTTGTGGATAAGTATTGTTACCGCATTGTTCCACCTCTTAGGGACCGTGCCTTTTTCGAGACATAAGTTTAGCAAGGCAGTAATTTTTGTATGATTTGGTCAACCCTACTTTTCACCGCTTCAATCACTATCTGGTCTTCAGCAGCGGATTTGCCTCCTTTGTGATCCTCTTTGTGAAATAATTAATGAACCTCTTCTGTTGTGATGTCTGGCATACCTTCAGATCTACGTTTATTATTCTTGGATTCTTCCCCCTGGTTGTCTTGCCTGTGGTGTGCTGTTGTTTGTGTTTGTTATTTGGCTTTTATATAGTTCTTTATAAACGTTTTCCACTATGGTGAGAAGTGTTTCTTTGTCTGTTGTTTCCTCTCCTGTTCCATCCTTGAGCTTGAATATTTCCATTTTGCCCTCGACCAGTTTTCGTTGGATCATTTCTGTATTGTATCTTCCTAGGTCTTTGCGTGTTTTTTTTGAGATTTATTTTGTTCAGCCGTCGTATCTCTTCCAAGTTTTTTCAAGTTTTCATCCATTGTTCTCTTATTTCTTCATCTAAACTTTTGTGGATGGTTTTTATGCTCATACCTCATAGGATACCGCACAGGATAGCAATTCGTTTTTTAGGATAGTTCCTGTGTAGGTTAAATTGTGCACATCTTTTGATTGCATGTATGTCTATTTGGAGAATACTTGAGTAGATTCCCGTGGATTCGAAGTATTTGGTGAGCGGTCCAAACACTCTGGCACCAGCAACTTTCGATTTGGTAGCGGATTGCATGTACCTCTGCTTGGAAGATACCTGTAGGAGATTCCCCTGGATTCAAAGTATTTGTTACGAGGTCCAAACACTCTGGCACCAGTACCTACCTTTGTCTTCCAACCATCCTTATACCAATCGATATTACTTTTCTCTATGTGGTATGCTGAGGATTGCTCTGAGTATTGATACACATTATTGTGCAGTTTTTTTTTAAATGGTATTTGCATACCAATTCGTCTTTTGGTACTTCCCGCCAGAGAATCTTGGCAGTGAGGTTGTTCCGGTCTCCCGATTATTTTACCCCTGCCAATTCCTTCCTTGTTGAACCTTATAATCGCCGATCTGGCGGCCCCATCCACCACAAGGTGCAACGGAGTCAGATGCAGCAGCAGTTTCATTGCCTCTGTCGGGCATGACCCCAACGCCCCTGTGATGCAGACACACGCCAGTCTTTGAACCTTCTCAGCTGCTTCTTCATAGAGTCCAGCTTGGTTCTATTTCTCCCCCGTAATTGCCCCTTAAGTGATTGCAGGTCTCACAATCCCAATACCAATTAATAAATTATAATGTTAATTGGAACAAAAAAATTAATAGGATTGTTGCGATCGTTACGACTTGGTAATTATACTTACATAGAATTAAAAAATATTAAAAAATCCTCGTCTGGAGTTATTTAGATAATCTTCGCAATTAGATCACTTCTTATTTTGTAATTCATGAAATATAATATTATGCCGTCAGGATCAGATGAGCAATACTAAAGAGAAAAGAATGAACAGGCACTATAAAGCCTGTTCATTCTTTTCTCTTTAGTATTGCCCGTCTGATCCTGCCTGCATAATATTATATTTCATGAATTACACAATCTTGTCTGTCTAGTACCTATTTCTTGTGCCTTTTGTACGATGCCTTCTCTAATCATTAACGTTACATTAAGTAACCAAATATTTGTATCATTATCATCGTCATTCAACCCATCTGAGTCCACTGCTGGACATAGGTCTTCTTTTAGTTTTTCCACTTCCTTCTGTCCTGTGCCAAGTAGATCCAATTTACGGCTGCGCGTCTAATATCGTCAGACCACCTTGTAGGAGGTCGGCCTTTGCTTCGTTTGGACTCCCAGGGTTTCCATGTCAATATTTTCTTTATTCACCTGTCAGCAGTGGTTCTTGCGAGATGCCCTGCCCAGTCCCATTTTAAGTTGGTTATGCGTTCTACTATGTCTGTACCTCCTGTTGTTTGTCTAAACCATTCATTTGTCTTCCTGTCCCTTCTGGCCACTTCTTCCATCGATCGTTCCATTGCCCTTTGGGCAATTCATAGTTTATTCACTGTCGTCTTGGTTAACGTTAATGTTTCGACTCCATAGGTTATAAGAGGCAACACGCATTGATCGTAGACTTTTCGTTTTAAACATATTGGATGTTGATCTCCAAGTGTGTGTCTTAATTTTCCAGTCTTAACATTTGAATAGCTTTAATAATTACCAATAACATATAAGGAGGTCAGTAACCCAGGTAAGTTATGTTCACTAAATAAAATGTGCCACTTCATTTTTGATAGGTTTTTATTCCTTTAAAATGCCTGTACAGAGTGCGGTTCCATATACACGCGGATTCGATGATATTCCTTTTAAAGGTGTTTGGTCGTTGGGATCAATTTAATATGTTTAGGTAACATATTGTACAGTTCCATATGCACGTGTGCATGTTTTAAAAATTTTGTAGTTAGCACTTGGTACTTACAGTTAGTCTTGCTTGTCTACTATACGTCCCATGTAAGCTGCTTGAGCAACTGCTAGTAGACAAGGTCAAAAAAGCGCAACGAACAAGGTCTGATCTCTCTGAAAAACAATATGGAGTCAAGGAAGGAAAATCCAGTACCAACCCCATTAAGAAAGTCCTTTAAACCGCAGAGGAAGCTAGGGCTGGCACACGTAGAAACATAAAATTCTGGCACCTGGTAACACTTGACGTGCGCAACGCATTTAATTCAGCGTATTGGCAAAACATCCTAGAAGAAGCGACTTCAAGGGCTTTCCCCCCATACTTATTACATATAATACGCAGCTACCTATCTGAGAGAGAACAAATTATGGCAGGGGGACAATAAATTTGTGGAGCGTAAGTTCTACAGCGGTGTCCCACAGGGCTCAGTGATGGGCCCTACAATGTGGAATATTATATACGATGGAGTCCGTCGCCTTAAACTCCCGGAAGGGGTGGAGATCGTCGGTTTCGCGGACGACCTCGCGCTCGTGATTTGTGGGAAAAGTGATAAGGGATTAGGATCTAAAACATATGAAGCTATACTAATGTATTTTCATTAGCTGTACTAATGTGGATGTGTGTATGGGAGGGAAACATCTTCAGCTGGTCCCTTTAAAAAACGGAATTTGAACTTCTTACGGGCATATAAATGCATTCTTTCGAAATATGCAACCTTACAATAACCCCAAAAGCGTACTTAAAATACTTAGGCGTTGTAATCGACAAAAGCACCTTTCACAAAGCGTTAGAGACGGCTGCAGCAATTGAGAGGCTCATGGCAAATGTACGGGGACCCAGCAGTAGTAAGCGGAAACTGTTATGCTCGTTTGCCTACTTTGCTTTGCTATATGAAGCCCTGATTTGGACAAAGGCAATAAAGACGAAAACATAAAAATTAAGCTGCCATCGGTACAGCGGAAGCTAGTTTTGAAGGTGTCCAGCGCGTATCGAACATTGTCCGGAGAAGCACTCGTTCCATATGCACTCGTGCATATTTTAAACATTTTATAGTTAGCACTTGGTACTGACAGCCTAGCTTTGGAGCCGGCAAATACAGGCCACTATGTCTACTAGACGTACCAGGTAAACTGCTTAAGCAACTGCTGGTAAACAAGGCCAAAAAAGCACTACGAACAGTGTCTGATCTCTATGCAAAAAATATGGATTCAGAGAAGGAAAATCCACTACTGACCCCATTAAGAATGTCCTTGGAACTGCAGAGGAAGCTAGTGCTAGCAAAGGTAGAAAAAAAGGTAGGTAAAAGGGCGTGTTTGGTTTGGTAAAAAATCGGCGTCTTCAATAGGACATCAAGAGGGTTCCTCCTATACTTATTGCACATGATACGCCGCTACCTGTCTGAGTGGAAAATTATTATGGATGGGAATAATAAATGAGTGGATCGTGAGGTCTACAGCGGTGTCCCACAGTGATCAGTGTTGTGCCCTACAATGTGGAAATTGTATACGATGGAGCGGTTCACCTTAAACTCCCAGATGGGTTGGAGATCGTCGGTTTCCCAGAGCGACATCGCGCTCGTCGTGCTTGGGAAAAGGGCAAAGGAAATAGAATCTAAAACAAATGAAGCTATAAGAATAGTGGATAAGTGGATGGGAGTTAAACAACTGCAGCTGGCCCCTGAGAAAACGAAAGCTGTGTTGCTGAAGGGCAAGAGGCATATAAATTCAATCTTTTTTTTTAAATAAGGAACCTTAATATAACACCAAAAGCGTACTTAAAATAGATTTCACAAAGCGCTAAAAACGGCTGCAGCACTGGAGAGGGCTTATGCCAAATGTACGGGGGCCCAGCAGTAGTAAGCGGAAACTGTTGCACTCGTTTGCCCACTTTGCTTTGCCATATGGAGATCCGATTTCGGCATAGGCAATAAAGACGAAAATTTTAAGATTTAAGCTGGCATCGGTAAGGCGGAAGCTAGCATTGAAGGTGTGCAGTGCGTATCGAACAGTGTCCAGAAAAGCCGCTCTAGTGATCTATAGAATTGTTCGCATATAATTTATGGTAGGTACGTGAGAGATTGGATGTATACACGACGCAACAAAACGGCGATAAACGGCATACTTAAAATATTTAGGCGTTGTAATCGGCAGAAGCACATTTCACAAAGCGCTTAAAAAGGCTGCAGTAGTGGAGAGGGCTTATGCCAAATGTACGGGAGCCCAGCAGTAGTGCGGAAACTGTTGTACTCGTTTGCCCACTTTGCTTTGCCATATGGAGACCCGATTTCGGCATAGGCAATAAAGACGAAAATTTTAAGATTTAAGCTGGCATCGGTAAGGCGGAAGCTAGCATTGAAGGTGTGCAGTGCGTATCGAACAGTGTCCAGAAAAGCCGCACTGGTGATCTCTAGAATTGTTCGCATAGAATTTATGGTGGGTACGTGAGAGATTGGACATATACACGACGCAACAAAACGGCAATAAACGAAAAAGGACTGAAACGAAAAAAGCGGAAAAATTTAAATCGTTTGAAGAACGGCAATACGCCGGGGACACAACAACAAACGGACAATGGACAAGAAGATTAATTAATAATAATTAAGAAGGAAACACGGCGATGTGAACTACTGTGTTACCCAGGTACTTAGTGGACACGGTTGCTATAGGGATTACCTCCATAGAATTGGTAAAGAAACAGACAGCCTCTGCGAATAATGCAGAGATGAGGACGGGATTGCTCTCGCACGAGCTTCGACTGTAACAGGTGGCAGGTGGAGCGCGAAAAAAATAAAAAATAGGGTCCATGCAGTAACAATGGCGGAGTACGTGCTCAAAGAACAGTGGCAAGTGCTGGATACAAATAATATCTTGTGACAGAAAGTGTGCGACGAAAGGACTCGGCAGAAAGCAGAAGCAGAACAAGTAGGTTAGGAACATAGACGTTTAAAAACGCCATCCCGAAGTAATGCGAGGAGCGGTTCCGAGATGTGCGAGATGCAAAGGCTCGACATATGTTATCCACCACCATATTTACTTATGTATTGCATTTCAATAATTGTTGAACCTTCAAGAAAAAAGAAAGAGACGGCAAATATGTGGCATGCGTGTCAAGCTTAGCACACTAAATTCCTTCACTGCGTCTACTCATTAAATTTTGTCCTCTCTTTGTAGCCGTGCTATTCTGTTCTTGTCATTTCTAGTTATGTAATTTTTACTTTAGTTGTTTCTGTCTGATTGTGTCTTTCTGGTTTTACCCACTTAATTTTAACTGCTTCATTTTGTTGGCTATCCAAATAAACTAATTTCACCGGCTCCACCCATCCAATTTTGGCTTGGCTAGTATTATCTTTATGGTCTTGCTAATATATTCCTGTCATTTCTAGTCGTATAACCTTACAGTTTTATTTCTATATATCAAATTGTATCTATCAAGTTTTGCCCATTTCTTACCCTTTCTTATATTTGGTTGACTTTAGTTTTCCGAGTAAAGTTTTGTATGTATTACATTCTGATAATTAGCCCAGATTTGTCTACTTTAGAGACTGCAAACACATGACATGCGCGTCCAACTTGGCACGTAAGAATTTATAGATGAGACACCAATAAATTCATCCACATCTACCGCTCAATAAGATGAATTTGTCTTGAAAATTAAATCTAGACTAGTCTGATTAGTACATTCCTCGTTTATGCATGGTTAGTTAAGGTTCGCTTAGTCTAGCTTTGGACATTATATTCTGGTCTTGTTTACTACGTAGCTATGCAAGTAAAGGTCAATCCTGTCAAAATTACTGTGGTATTTGAAATATCTATTGGCAAGGTTCACTTACTCTAGTTTTGGGCATTCTATTCTGGTCTGGCTTACTATGTAGTTCTCCTAACCCAAGTTACTCAAAATTAAGGTAGTATTTCAAATATTTGATTCTATATAAATAAACAGTAATCTAGATTAGCACTAGGTACTGGCAATCAGCATAAAATTGGCATGCGTGCCGAACTTGGCACACATGACGATTTTCGATGACACAATAAAAAATGCATTCACCTCATCATCTTTAGTCTTGGTCAAACCTATCTTTGTAGCCTTATTGGCCTATTTTTGTCAATTCTAGTTTTGTAATCTTGTTACTCTTGTCGAATATATGTATCTTTTATTTGTTAAACTAGAGTTATCTGTCAATGAATAAAACTAAATATTTATTTGCTAAATATAATATTCAAGAGATGATTATTAATTTTTCGTTTTTAACTAACTATTGTTACATGCGACTGCATTAATTAAGAAACCTAACCGAGTATGCGGGCACACTCATTTAGATATAATTGATTCCGTCCGGACGGCGACACGACGCGAGAACTCCGTCCTCTTCTGGCCCGCGAACCGCCGCATAAACCTCGCACGGACGTGTGGATCTTCCACCGGCATCCAGAGGACTAATTAACAGTTTTAGTAATGATCTCCTAATAAACTTACAGTTTGTTCACATGAATAAAATGAGTCATATTTTTAAATTTCGTTTCTCGTGTGTATGAATTATTCGTAGATGTTTGGGATTTATGTTGGCGTTTTTTGTTGTGAGTAATTTCCGGGCTCGAGTTTGGGTGTTACCACTGACTGTGGTTGATGAAATGTAAAGGCAATCTGATGACAAGTTCTAGTTAAGTTTCGGCTAAACCGCAAAACTGCAGAGATATTTGACTGTTTTTGGTAGCTACGTTGATGTACATTGCGAAAATCGTGTTTTATTTGGCAAATAAATCGCTTCTAGAATTTTTAATTAACTCATTTCTTCCATAAAAAATCTAACGTAAAACATAGTTTGTCATCTATTAAAATTTTACTTAAAACAAGATTATAAATAGCTAGGTATAGCCCGCAGCTTCTCTCGCGTGGATTTTTATATTAGTCAAATTAATGCAGGTCAGCTAAGTTAACCAATTATTGGCTATCTTGTGAGTAACATGAACACAAATAATGAGATAGACCGTAAGTAGGATTTGAAAATTGTTACGAAGGCCGAATAAAATCAACTTGAAATAAAACAAACTTTTGCATAACCAATTGTCTCCAATATTTTCGAACAGATTACAACTTTGCGCACTTATTACTTACAAATCGATTTAAAAATATTAATAAGCTTTAATGCAATCGAGTTATTAGTTTCAAAGCTATTGTATGTTGGAGACAGATTTTCTAAAGTCTTACCTAGTCTTCTTCTTCTTGTTTCGAATAGGCCTACTTTGGACCACGCTTGTTCAACTGTTGGGCTTTGATCTTTGCACAGTAGTGTCGCATCTTCTGCCGGTGTAACTCCTTTCTCTCTTCTGTCCAGGGGTTACCTTTCCGTCGGGGTTTTTCCTGAAATCTACAGACTTCCTTCAGGGTGCGTCTCACAGACTGTCTATTTTGGAGTTCTGTTATTACCAGTTCTTACCTAGTAGTATTATTGCTTGCAATATTAATAATACTTTATGCCTCAATTTTTGATACACCACTTTATGCCTCAATGTATTATCAGTCAGTCTATTACCTTATAATCATCAAATCCATAATCAAGGTCCGTTTGGCGTCATCTATTGAGAGTTTTGCAATCAGAAGGGGTGGTATACTTCCTTTTGTCGGGAAATATAAACATACAGATAGCAAAATTATAATTGTAATCATATCCTAGCAGGGGTGGTCGGTAACCTAAGAACATTGGGAGCCATACATAAAGTTCTTGGTATAAAAATAAATTTGGTATTAAAAATAAATTTCTTACAAATTTATAACATATTTTATTTTATTTCACTCTTTCTTTCCTAATTCGAGTTTAATTCATTTGTAATATTTAAATTAATTTTTATTCAAAATAATAATTATACATATCTAATAAAGGGTCTTCCAATAGAAGGTTTCATTTTTAATGCTCCGCCATTTTAACAGTTGTCATGAGTCAACGCATAACTACTTGACAGATGACAAGTAAAAACTACGCCATTAATAAAAATGGAACAATAGGGTATACAACAACGACGCATCGAAATTATTAGAATTCACTACAAAAATGGTGAAAATTTCGCGGTCACCGTTCGCAAAACTAAAGCATTTTTGGATCGTCGTAAAGCACCGTCTCGGGCAGCAATTGTAAAACTGGTGGAAAAGTTAGGAGCTGTTGGGATAAGTTAGTGATGTAAAGATCCGAACTCGTGCACGTCGGTCAAGAACAACTGAAAATTTTGCTTTTGTAGACCATAGTGTTGAGGCAAACCCAGATTTGTCCATTTCTCGTAGATCTTGGTAATTGGGTATTCCACAAATTACAGTACACAGACACACAAGACTTAGGTCTTAAGGATTTTAAAGTTCAGTTAATACAAGAGCTCACGCCTACCGGTCAGTAACAACGTCGTGAAGGCTACATTAACAAGCAGAATTGTCGTATTTGGGGCTCGGAAAACAAAGGAATTGATGTTGAAAAGCCTATCCATCCTCAACGTGTGACTGGTGCGATTTTTAGCCTGACGGAATCATTGGATCTTACTTTTCGTAAGTAAGGCGACTGGAGAAACTGTTATGGTAAATCTAATGCGCTATCGAGCGATGAATATATGATTGTGTATGGCCGGAATTGGAAGATATTGATGTGGTCGACGTTTATTTTTAACAAGACGGCGCTACGTGCCACACAAATAACGATGCCAGCGTTATTTTGCTTGAAAAGTTTCCTGATCGTGTGATTTCTCGAAGAGGCGATCACAATTGGCCATCGAAATCTTGTGATTTAGTACCTCTAAACTTTTTTCTTTGGGACTACTTGAAAGATAAGGTCTATGCCAATAGCCCACAATCCATTCATGACCTCGATAGATATCGATGACCAAGATAGATTTCGTGAAGTTTTCGTGGACATACAGCAGCAAATGTGCGAATTGTTGATGGAAAATTTCACGAAAAGATTATGGTCCTGCAAGCGTAGCCGTGGCGGCCATTTAACTAATATTCTTTCTTTACAACTCTATGTTTCTTTACAATTGAATAAACATCCAATGATTTCCTTTAAAAATACGCGTTCTTTACATATCAAAATGAAACCTCTTATTGGAAGGCCCCACATATAGTGGTTAATTGTGAAAGAAAATTCGATTTAAACAATTTTGTCATTGAGTACAATGATTGACGCCAACCAGTGTAGCATGTCAATTTTAAACCCCACTTGGCAAATCACTGGGCTTGTGGACAGCGAGACACCATCTTCGAATGTGTTAGATGAATACCGGAAAGAGGAGTGTGGAAAGAGACAAAACCTATCTCAAACTAGAGGCTACAAAATTCTGATCTACCAAATAATTAAATCGGAAAGCATCTAGACCACTAATATGGTCACAAACACCTTGACAATGAAAAAGAGAATGAGTGAAAAAGGAATCAAGTTGAACCAACAAGATAATTAACAGTACCTGAACCCCTAATCACTAACCGTTGAAGGTGGAGGTAAGGCAGATACAATACAACTACATTTTGACTTCATGCGTGAAGCGGTACCAAGATGCTTGGGAAGTTCAGGGAGCCACAGGGGGCGACAAGTTAACTTATGGTGCTTGCTACGTCCCCTTAAAAACAGAAAAAATTTCGGTATAGTCTTCTCAGTATAGTCTTGTCTGTTTAGTCTGGTTTGTCTAGCCTTGTATGTCTAATCTTGTCGCTCCAATATTGTCTGTGTAGTCTTGTCTGTCCAGACCTGTCTGTGTAGCATTATCTTGTCAGTCAAATCGTATCTATCTAGTTTTTTCTGTCTAGTCCTGCCTTGTCTCTTTAGTCGTCAGTCTAATCTTGTCTGTCTAGGCAATTTAGTCTGGTCTGCCTATTCTTGGCAGCCTATTATTTTCTGTCTATTCTTGTTTGTCTAGTCTTGTCTGTTTAGTTTTTTCTATATAGTCTTCTCTGTATAGTATTGTCCGTCTAGCCTTGTCCAGGTAGTTTTGGCAGTTTAATCTTGCCTGTTTAGTCTTGTTTGTTGTCTAGTCTAGTCTATCCATTTTTGTCTGCCTAGTCTTGTCCATCTAATCTTGTATGTCTACTTTTGTCCATTTGTATTAATAGTTGTTAAAAAACTAAGCCAGGACAGCCTGTTTAAAAACAATGTAAATTTTGAAAATTGGGATTCAACAAGCGATAACTTGCTCGCGCTCAATAAAGTTTTAATTTAATTAATATATTTAACTTTATTGATCAATAATAATTGTACCAAACTTGAATAAAATGAAAATGCAAACCAAAATATTTAGAAAAACAACAACATTTAGAAATCGGAACATATAACACAAGAACACTTATGTCAGAAGACAGCCTGACCGAACTACAGACTGAAGTGGAGAAAATAAGGTGGGACGTTATCGGCCTCAGTGAAGTCAGAAGGCAAGGCGAGGATCTATTAAAACGAAAATCTGGACTCCTTTACTACACTGGAGAACCCGACAAATCAGAAGGAGGAGTTGGCTTTCTAATCCACAGACGCTTGAGTAACGACATTCTATCAGGCAAGAAATTCTCAACAAGAGTTAATACTAAACTTAATACTAAACCTCAATAAGAAATACAGTACTAATGTCTAGGAAACTTCGCATCAGGGGGAAGAAATTCTCGCGGTGAAACGATGGTGGACTTTCTCTTACAAAACAATCTCTACCAACTGAATAGTTTCTTCAATAAAAAAAAACTAATAGAAGATGGACTTGGGAAAGCCCAGACGGCAGAACTCACAACGAAATTGATTTTATAATCTCGAATGATAAACAAATAGTCCAAAACGCAACAGTAATCAACAACTGCAGAAACTGCGGGAAGTGACCACAGAATGGTAAGAAGTAAAATCCAAATAGACGTTTGAAAAGAAAGGTACAAACTTACAAAGAAAACGACCAATCGAGCATGGGCACCCCCCTGGACATAGATAAATTTCAAACGGACATTGCCGATGCATTAAGAAATAACGATCTCTCAGAAACAACCATAGAAAATCTAAATGGCGCAATAACGGAAGCTATACAAAAAGGTCAAGTTACCAACTGCCCTAAATCCAGGAAAGAAGAAAGGATCAGCCAAGATGCTAAAAACTTAATGGCTAAACGAAGCGAAATGAGAAGCAACTAGGATAGAACAAGGGAGGAACTAAAAGAAATAAATAAGAAAATTTCCAAAACCATCAAGCGGGACACCAGAAGATATCGAAATGGAAAAATGCAACAAACAATAGAGCAAAACAAAACCATGAAGGTGTTGCGCAGTAACCTTGGTGAAGGAAGGAAAGAAATAACAAAACTAAAGAACATGCAAGGGAATAATACAACGAATAGAGAGGAAATACTGCGCACAGTAGAAGTTCTACCACGAACTATATAAAAGCCGCCAAGTAGAAGATCTGGAAATAACAACACCACAAGAAAACATCGTCAACCAAGTATCCGAAAAGTTTCTAGACATAACTATCGGAGAAATCGAGCTCGCCCGGTCAAAAACTAAACACAACAAATCGCCGGGCGAAGACAAAATAGTTAAAGAATACAAGAATACAATACAATCGGGAGGCACGTTCATGGTGAAGAAAATACGAACACTATTTAACCTCTGTCTACACGATTGCACAACTCCAGACAAGTGGCGCAACGCAATTACCACCCTGCTCCACAAAAAAGGGGACAAGGCCGACTTACAAAACTATAGACCCGACCCATAACATTTTTGACAACTCTACAAACTATTCCCAAAAGTAATAGCATCAACATAAGAGAAGAATTTAGATTTTTACCAACTATATGAACAAGCTGGTTTCCGCTCTGGGTTTGGAACAAACGACCATTTGCAAAGCATCAAGGATTTTTTTCGAAATGTCAGGGGAATACAACAGACCACTGGCCTTGCAATCGTGCACTTCCACAAAGCTTTCGATACTGTAGAGCTAAATCCATCTAGAGCCATCATGGACGCCTTCAGAGAGTGTCGCATTTACTACAGATACTCAGAACTAATCTATAACATCTACCAGCATGCTACAATGTCTTTAAAGTTACGTGAAGACCACCGACACGTTTGACCTATGACCTTAAAAGGATCGCAAACAATTGCATCCACGAAACTCAAGACAGAAGACGATGGAGTGCTATGGAGGAGGCGTATGTGCATCAGTGGACGGAACGGGCTGGTTGATGATGATGATGCATATGAGTAATAGTATCCATTCAAGAGGGAATAGATTTTTAGGATGGAATTATTTTATTTTAATCAAAATATCAAAGTGTCTACACTTAGCTATAAAAAAGTAGAATATTTGATAATTTAACTTTTTTCGCATTTTTTTATACAAAAATCTAACTTACTTGATAAATCAACATAGCAATATTATCTTCTTATAGTAAAAATAAAATAATAACACAAGTATTATGATATTAAGTAGTACATTCCCAAAATTACACTTACAAATCAGCACAATATTCGCACATGAAAATCGCTTCTCACACTTAAAACGGCAATGTTTTGTTTTCCTGTCCATTTATCAGTGCAGTCACCACACCTGACATATCTACCAGTAATTTTTTTGAGCTGACGATGAAGATTCTCCCATGTGACCAGCAATCCTCTTTCGAGTTTCCATTGGAAGATGTATGTTTTGTTGTCTAATTGCGAAGACCATCAATTAACAGACTTAAACCTAAGTTGCCAATGAAGTCTCCGCGTTGCTAGCGTGTTTTGTCACCTATGTGATTGACTGTGTAAATAATAATACTATTTATGGCAGCCATATTGAGCATACCGTAGAAAAAGTTCATAGGTCAAAGTTTGCTGTTGCGCGAAATATCATAAATGACGGTGAGTTTATCTGCGACATCGACACCGGCTTTTGTTTTATTATAATAAGTGATCATTTCCGGCTTCCTTTTATCACCAGTTTTTTTATCATGGTGTAAAGTTGACGTAACTAGCACAACTTATTTTTTTGGGTATGTAGAACACCTACATGAATGTAATTTCATTCTGAAACCCAAATCGAGAGCTATTTTGTTCTGTTCATTTTTTTTTTGCAAATCTCCCGTAGGTATACTAGTCTTATTTCTACGGACTATACAAATAGAAGTCAATGAATGTTCTTTGAACAAATGCATCATAAGTGGGTAGGTAGTAAACCAATTATCGAACATCAAATTTCTGTTTGTTTTAGTTATTGGTTCCACTAAACGGTTCATGATATCATACGCTCATTTATTACTCAATTGGTAAGGCCCCTGCTGATTTTTTTTCCGTATACTTCCAGATTGAGGACATAGAAGGTTTTCGCGCCTACTAGAGGCAGACTTTTTATGCCATATTTGGTTGGTTTGCTTGGAATATATACGCGGAAAGGACATCTTTGCAAAGATAAAAACATCTCATCAATAGTAAAGTTCTCAGTAGGCACATAACGGTTTTGAATATTCCGAATCATTTTCTGCACTTCTTTGAGAAATGTTGTCAATCTCTTCCTCGATCTCAGAGTCACGGTAACTAGCTCTTGAACAGTTTTCTAATAATTCTTGTAGCTGACGTTCATTTTCTTCATAAGACATCTTAAGAAATCTAAAAATAATCAAACAATAAATATAAATAACAAAACTTAACTCACCTTACTCTCAACTCAAGAAAGGAACGCCGACTACAAGCTCGGGTATGACGTACCCCGGCCAACTTTGCGCAAAGATTTCTCCCGCTGCAGCCGGCGCGACACTAAATTCAACACTGCACCCACACCTCCAGCTAATCCAGCTGTGACGACGGGATTCGTATAGCAACAACGTCAAATAATTTAAGTTTCAAAACATATCGGGTATGATATACCCTACCTCACTCACGCCGCGTTAAAAAAAAACATAGTACACTGGTTGTACACAGCGACAGTAAGACCCATCTTGACATATGAGTCCACAATTTTGGACCAAATTTTGTTGGATCAAACTGAAACAGGCGTAAGCTATAAACAAACTTTCCAGCGTGATGCTAGCTAGATGATACTAACTTACTTATCTACTAATTACGGGATCGATGGAAACTCCACCTTCAGCTGTTTTGGAAGCAATGTTAAGTCTTCCTCTCTTGGATATCACAGGTGGGGCAAAGATGGGAGCTTTCAGTTGCAAATGCAACAATACATGGCAAACCCTGGAAAAGTTAGGGCATACCACAATAAAAGATGTAATAAAAGAGCCAAACTTCTATAAAGAAGGAGACTCGATGCCTCAAAGGCTTTTATTCGAAATACTTTTCAAAACACATCTACAGTAGACAGAAGGAAACTACCAAAAGAAAAGTCAAGGAGACCTAAAGTTGACATAACTAGCTCAACGTAATTTTTTTGGGTATGTAGAATACAGGATACCTATTCTGGTACACAGGCGGCTTCAAGAACGATAGTTGGACTGGCACAAGGAGTCTGTACACTGTCTCCTAGGTGAAGCATAACTCTGCTACACGAGAGACACACCACGGTCTTTTAAGCGGAAACTTTCGCAATAAGAATGGACCACAAAAGTAGAAACATTTATATTTTCATAGAATAAAATTTAGGACAATTTTGGAGTACTTTCAAAACCGTGCTTAGTCACATAAGTCTCGAGGGAAATGAAAAGACGGACGCACTTGCAAAATTTGGGTGCTGCTGCGGCGCTCCCGATTGCTAGGGAAAAGTCCTACATCACCAAAACCAAGACCCATACAGTAATAACAAGCTGTACCAATAGGAGAGTCACCAATTACAATGGGCCCGCAATAGTGACCAACAACACAGGTTATTGTAGCAGGTCTAGTTAACAGGTCTGTTTAAGACCTAGTCTTAAACAGGCAGGTCTAGCAGGTCTAGACTTTAGCAGGTCTGTTAAACGACATTGCGCACTAAGAGAGCACCTGCAGATAATCAGCATCGGGACAGATAAAGCATTATGCAGACTCTGCAAGGATAAACTTTCACCTTCCATCCTCTTCTTCTGATGGACTCCCGTCGAATTACAAGACACGTAGGCCTCTGGACCTAATACACGGTCTGGATCTGTTTCCTTTAACGGAACAATGTAGGGGAATGCAATAAGCCTATAGGGCCGCAGTGTTTTAAGGGATCTAAATCTCTGAACCCACATTGGAACGAGAAAACAAAACATTGATTCAACATCACATGTCAATCGTTCAACAGGTTTTTTGATTTTGTTGGATAGTTACTTATGACGACAGGAGAAATATCAGATTCTGAAACTACTTTTCTTAAGCTAAGGAAGTTATTTGAATGTTTTGGAAAGTTGTATTTTTCTTTTAAAACTGAAAATTCTCTGACTATATTTTGAAACATTCTTGTCCTTGCACTGATAAATTGGAAATTTTTAAATGTTCCATTGTGTCAATACGGCACATTCTGGCATAGATCTATTTCTTTACTTGTTAATTGCGGATACGATTGGTTTCTTTCGTCTAGAAAATTGACAATAGGTTCAATACTACAACTTCAATACAACAATACTACAACTACGTTGATAACGTTGATTTGTCCTATGTTTTACCTCAATATGTAGTACACAGATAAACCATTTACCTGAAACATATAAATCGAGTTCTTCATTGAATTTTCTAAACTGACTGCATTTTGGCAGAGGTTCCAAGAAAGTTTGCGAAAGTTAAAAAATGTTTCCGATGCACAATGCAATGGATTGGATTAAAATCAGGAAAGCTATCATCCTTTTTCATAAGATCTATGGTTTTACATTTTTGCCCACCATTGCTCCTGCTCCATCACTGGCTATACTTACGAACACATCTTTAGGAACATTTTTTAAGGGCGTCATCTTAAGCTTACGTAATATCGACGCCACAAGAAGGGATTTAATAACTTAGCTGTGTCAATAATATTTGTATAGACGATATATGGTCGTTAGATTTTTCTGTAAATTTTAGCATGAAATGGATTTCATTCTAATCCTTTGATAATAATTATAGATAGAGGATTGTAACGATAACAGTTTTTTGGTATTGATATTAAACTGAAATTTCGAATGTGAACCGGGTCGACTGAAAATAATTTCGGACGACCAAACAAATCATCTTCTGCCAATCTAACATATTTTAAAGATTCAGATATATAATAAATACTTTTTATAATAGTTGAGCCATAATAGATCTCTTGAAGTGATTCATATGGCTTGTGAGCTAAGTTTGGTCACCGTTATATAACCACCGCCACCGGCATATAACATGCATGAAGGGTTTTGCATAATAAATTAATTTAGGCTAAAGTTGGTGAAAATCAACTCTGTGTTGCGTCTACGCAACATTGAGAAAAAAGGGCAAATCTGTTTACAAAATTATTATATGTGATATTTTCTGATATTGACAAATTCGTTTTTTTTTCTTAAACTTGAATCATTTGACGGAATTTTGTAAAAAAATGAATGAAATCAAAAGCTTAAAGTGATTTGTAAATTGAATATAATAAATTATTAGTTGTAAATGTTTGGACGATTTGTACGTAGGAGTTGTAAGGTGTCGTATGTTGGGCTGTTGAAGAGGAAACAGAGAAACGGTAAATGTTGTCGTTGTTTATTTAATTTGTTGTAAAACGCAGTGTGTAAAAGAAAGGAAGAATGTAGAAGTTGCACCGACTCAAGAAAAAAACCGCGAAGAAATTAAAGAAGTAGACGAACGTATTGGTGTTTGTGTAGCGGTGGTGAGGACAAGACAAGTTGAATTAGTGCCTTCAACGTGATGCATGAATACAAAACAAATTTCGTACCCGTACAATGTGTAGAAGCAAAAGTTCCTCCAGTGAACATTCTTTATCCGTTCTGGTAGCGCATCGAACACATGTGTGCGCTGGAACACCGCCACCCTTTCCCTCCTTCTCGCTCTCGCCCACAACTCACCCACCGACCGACCGAACGCGTATGCAAAACCCCTTTCTTGTAATTTAACGAAATAAACATTAAACGCTCTCCTAAAAGCAATAATATAAATCAACCGGGATGTACAGCGCCAGAAATCGCAAGAATAAAAACCAAGAGACTGCTAAATCTCTTACAGTCTTAACCATCATCAGCGTTAATTAAGCAACCCTTTTATCTACATTTGCCAATAGACCCTTATATTGTTTCCCCTAAAGTAAGCCCTTTTTCGACACATGTGCAGAGGTTCCACTCTGTCTAACCCACAGTTCTTGCTATGCGGCGGGGAGTTCGAATTATCGGGGATGGAAATTATGAAGATGCGGGCGCGACCGATCCTCCACCCCCCTGCCCCATTGTTTTAACTCTAATGTTTGAAGAGACGCATTAACGGGGCGCGGAATTAGTCTTCGGAGTAACGTAAATTCTAATACATTTGGCAGCGTAAGGGCAGCACTTTTTCACGACCCGAATTATTATTATTATTAGTATTGAAAGGGTTCGTTAATGACTGACTTTACCCATCCCCCAAAGGACATTAAACCAAAAACCATTTGTATTTAGAAATCCCTATAATATAAACAAAGTAGACATAGAAGACTAGACAGACATGACTAGACAAACAAGACTAGACAGACAAGACTAAACAGCCAGGACTAGACAGACAAGACTAGACAGACAAGACTAAACAGACAAGACTAAACAGACAAGTCGAGACACAAGAATATACAGACATGACTAGACGGACAAGACTAGACAGACAGGATTAGACAGACTAGACTAGACATACAAGACTAGACAGACAATAGTAGACGGGCAAGACTAGACAGACAAAACTAGACAGACAAGACTAGTTAGACAAGACTAGATAGACAAGACTAGACAGACAAGACTAGACATACAAGACTAGACAGAGAAGACTAGATAGACAAGACTAGACAGACAAGACTAGACAGACAAGACTAGACAGACAAGACTAGACAGACAAGACTAGACAGACAAGACTAGACAGACAAGACTAGACAGACAAGACTAGACAGACAAGACTAGACAGACAAGACTAGACAGACAAGACTAGACAGACAAGACTAGACAGACTAGACAGACAAGACTAGACAGACAAGACTAGACAGACAAGACTAGACAGACAAGACTAGACAGACAAGACTAGACAGGCAAGACTAGACCGACAAGACTAGACAGACAATACTAGACAGACAATACTAGACAGACAAGACTAGACAAACAAGACTAGGCATACAAGACTAGACAGACAAGACTGGACAGATAAGGCTAGACAGACAAGACTAGCCAGACAAGACTACCCAGACAATACTAGCCAGACAAGACTAGCCAGACAAGACTAGCCAGACAAGGCTAGCCAGACAAGACTAGCCAGGTTAGCCAGGACAGACAAGACAATAAAGACTATACAGACAAGGCTAGACAGACAAGACTAGTCCGACACATCCGGACTATATGTACACAGACATGACCAGACAGACAAGACTAGACAGACTAATCCGTTAAGGTTAGACAGACAAGACTAGACAGATAAGACTAGGCAGACAAGACTTGACAAGCAAGACTAGACAGACAAAACTAGACAGCAAGACTAGACAGACAAAACTACCTGTATACATACAAGTATAGACAGTCAGGAGTAGACAGATAAGACTAGACCGATAAGACTAAACACACAAGACTAGACAGAGCAGACAGACAAGACTAGTCCAGTCAGACAAAAATAAACAGACAAGACTATGCAGACACAATTAGACAGAGAAGACAAGACAGATAAGAGTAGTCCTATAAGACTAGGCAGGCAATACTAGATATAGAAGCCTGAACAAACAACACTAGACTGTAAAATGTTGCTTCTTATTCGGTTATGAGTCCTTCATAATCTCTCTTTAGGTGTTGTTTAAATTCATTATCTGGATAAAATTATAGGTTTATATTAATTGCCCGGAGCAGTCTTGTTACCGCCGGATTTTCATCCAGTGCCGAATGGTACTAGAGCCGTGTGTCTAGTTCCATTACAATAGCTGTCTTGATGCGGACGAACTGTCCTAGTATCCAGTTGTCCAAATCATGTACTGACCTATTTTCTAGCATGATTCCATAATTACCAGAGAATATTCAATGCAAGTTATGCCCGAAGCCTTTCAAAATTTATGCAAATTGTACAAATGAGACAAATATTATAAATACAATATAAATTATAAAGACCGCACAGATAAGCAATAAAACAAAAAATGTATCGAAGAGGTAGAAGCACTAGAGCGCAGCCGATAATACTACAGTCAAAGACGACTAATTAAGACTTGATAAGATTAGAAATTGAGGTGAATAATGTGTAGACAGACATGAGAGCAGCTGAACTACTTCGACAATCAGAACAAAAAATCCGTATACTTCCTCATTTTTTTATGATTTTCTTTGTATGATTATTATTATTTTAGTTTTTTTTTTTTTCGTGTCTTGAGTACATTTTAATCGGTTTGGTGTGTATACGGTCGATGCGGCACCTCGGCGACGATTCCATCGCGTGAACTTATCTTCGCGGATTGACGTTTCCGTATGTCACGGTTGTCTGAATCCGGAACAACCGCACACACACACACAATAATATAAATCACAATTTTTTGTTTAAAATATATTAGTTTTTTCGGTGATAGATTCGTCATGTAAGCGTCAGCCTTGAAACCGACAACACAATGCTACATATTTTTTCTGCCTGAGCCCATTAGTTCCAATCCAATGATTTTTTCACTTGACTCTTGAACAATACCAACGAGCACAGTAAAGATTATACATTTAAGAATTACTCAAATATTGTTCAAAACCTTTAATAATTTTATAGAAGAAATGAATAACAAAAATGTATCAACAAACTAAGGTCTAGGCCGCACTACGGCTAAACCGGCGCGGTTTTTAAACGTCTGATTTTGTGACTCAAGTAAGCTAATACAAGCGGCCTCACTTGCGGTTTTTCCCCGCGACTGAATTTTCCCATGGCGTACTGTGTGTTTCTTGAGCCGTTTCGCGGTTACAGAGGTTACCACTCGCCGGAAAAATCTGTTGTGAGGCCTCGACCTAATATCGACCAAAATGGAACTTCTATTAACACATTTGCTTGGGATTAAATAAATTCGATAACCGTTGCATAAGTTTTGTGAATACAGTTCTTATTTCTCATTTTATTTCTGTTTTTGGAGATTATCCAGGTCATCTTCCAAACCAATAACCCTCTGAAGATGACGTAGGATTTCATCTCTCATTTTCAATGCCCTTCGATCTTTGCTAATTGAACGCAATATTTCTGACTTCTTTGGTAGTCAGTCGCTGGTTCTTTAACCTCTCTTTAGTTTGTTCGAACCACGTCTTCTTCGGTATTAATCGTTCATTTCCCAGTGAATCAGGGAAGTCGTTCTCATCAGAAATGTTTTTGTTACAACCAACTGGTGTCCATGGATTCGTAATCTTTACCAAGATGCTGATAGTCGCATATTGTGGATATCGTCTAGTTATAATGAATGTGGTCGTGATGAAAGGCATCCAGGATTTGTCTCAAAAACCTCCTCGTGAGATTCTAGAGCTTGTCCGTGTTTCCCAGCCGTGCATGGGAATTTGCAAGATCAGTTTTCCGTATGGATTAATTTTACTCAATGTTAAGCTTCTTCCAAATGCATGATTTAATTGTAAGAGACAATTGCCTGACTAATTCTGCTTGGACTTCGTTAACAGATATCACTTTATCCTTTAGCAAGTTTTTAAAATCTTGGATTTGTTCAATTTGGACTCAGTCTGAACGTTCTGATGAATGGTCTTAGCCTTAGTCTTGTCTGATTTCATTCATTTCTGTTAGGCAACACGGGCGACCTACTAGAGGATGTTGGTAACCTTTTCATCCATTTAAATGAATATAGAACTGTCAGTTAAAGAGCTGCTCATGCTTTACTGAACTCAGCGTCTGAAAGCTTTCTTCGTCATGGCATCAAGCACGATATTACAAAGTAGGCTGAGAAGCGATATTTCCTGTTTAACTACGATAGAAAATTCCAGGAACTGTTCGTTTTGAATCCACCAACTACTGGTTGAGTCATTATATTGATGTTGAGGCAAATACACATTCTTTAATGTCATCTATATATCAATCAGGACGGTTTAATATGGATTTGATGTCAATAACGGCAATAATGATTCGCTTTCCAGACAAGATGTTTTCCTCTATCTATTGAAGATGGTGTTCTAAAAAAAAAAGGTAAATAAATGGTGGTCGTGAAGATGGTGTTCTAAAAAAAGAAAGGTGTTCTAAATCTCAATTATTTGTCTCTACTTCTTTGTTAGATATTTCAATATACCTGTCTCTAGATGATGTATATGTATTTATGAAGACTTTACCGACGATTGAATATAGTTAGAGATATGATTAAGAAAATTGGTATCATATTTAACTTCGAATTGATTGCTACTGATAGCTAGTAATTTACCCATCATAACTTGGTGGATTAACAACAGAAAAAGTTATCCACAACACACACTCTAACTACTCCATTTATGCCCAGATATCCATCATGAACCATTTTCAAATTGTTTTCAATTGTATGCGTGTTAGGTTTCGTTTTGCTTTATCACGTCAAGCGTGCATTTTGCTAATGGAATTAAATCGCAAAGAGCTGCAGGATTTTTACTAGTCGCGCTGAACCCCGTGAAAAAGCAACAAATTGCCCAACGCAGATAAGAAAACGTTAAACAGGTTGTCGACTTATCTCGCGAATGTTTTTATGCGAGATATTTATTTTAGTGATAAAGGCGGGTCGGTGCGGACAGGTAGTGTTGTTTGCGTTTAGAAAGTGTAAACAGTTTCTATTAATTGGATTGATTTAAGTGATATGTTAATGGGAAATTAGTGCTAATTATGTATTCAGATTGTGAATTTTATGTTGTGAGATAGTCGGTGATGTAAATTAGTGTAGATAATTGGTAATTATCTTAATAAGTTCGTGTTTTTGTTTTTGCAATTGATATTGGTAAGTTCTCTGTTTGCTAATTGTTCTAGTTTAATTAAGATTTATATTTAATTAGGTGGTTGTGTAATTTTATTTCTTATTGAAGAGTTTTCTAATTTTGCACATTATTCCTAGAAACTCAGACAAGATCATCTTGTCTATACTATCTCTATCTAACATTATAATGAAAATTGTCTCTGTTATAATTAATGAATCCGTATTAGCCCGAATATACTCGTAAAAGGACACCGATTACATAAAAAAATGTTTTCCTTATGTCTTTTATAAATTCTGTATTCAGCATAAAAAGCAAATGATGGAAAATATAAATATCCTTCTTATAGATTGTTTTGATAGTAATAACAAAATAAAACCATATTTTGTTTAACATTTTTTGTATCAAAAATGCAAAAATAAATCGAAAAAAAATTTAAAAATGTTTTCAATAAAATTTGTTACTTAGTCATTTTTGACAAATTTGTAATTATGAAAATAACAATATTATTCGGAAAATATCTATAAAAGTAAAAGAAATTTTGAAAAATATTACAAATAAGATTTGTAGAAAATTAAATTTTCTATATAAAAACCTAATATTTAGGAATTTTGTATGTGCCAGGATAGTAATAAAATCAATCTTGAACAATGTCGCAACATTATGTTTGTTTTACATTTTAATTGCTCCAGAAATTCACAAATAATACGGAAACTAAACGAAATTTGGAAAAATATTTCAAACAAAAATTGTAGATAACTTAATTTTCAATAAGAAACATGATTTAATTTTCTATAAGGAATCTAGTACTGGGTTTCCCATACTCTACCTGCAATGGAACACTTCGTAAACCCTGAAATTTTCACGGAAATCATTGATTATTTTGTAAAATTTGTGAAGTTTTGTAAAAATATTTAGTAATATTATTTATTTAGTAATTATTTCAAATTTAAAACTTAACATATAAAATAGACTTTATTGCTTTGATGATGGTGATGTTGGCTCTCCGAAGTGTAAAGTGTAAACGTGAAAAAGTGTAAAGAAGTTGATTCAAGCATACTGTCCGTAAGTCGGATTTTTAGACAAAATCTGGTCTGTCATCGAGCCTGTTCCTGGTTCTTGGCTTCGTGGCAAACAAAAGGGGATGATAAGCCTGCTTTAGATAAATATGTAAAACAACAGAGGAAAACAGAGGAAAGGGAAAAAACAATAATAGCTTGTTTTACTCAGTTTTCGAACCCATTTAATGTTTGATGTTGGCTTTTTTCTTTTAAATCAGAGTCAGCTATTAAATCATATTTTCATAAGCGCTTACAGCTGCCTGCTGACTTAGCCGTCACGTAAAATGTATCCAAGAATCGGAAATGCTTTCGGAAAATATTAGTTTTTAGGTTTTCTTTTTAGCATAAGTTTTCTAAAAATATTTTAGAAACTATTTCATCTTCTTTAAAATTTAATTAAAACATGTAAGTAAACAGTCCGAAATATGATCAATTTGAAATCAGACCGAAAAAATCAATTTTTCCTATTTAATTCACTTTTAAAAAATACAACAATTTTTAAAATGTTCAAATTAATTTTTAAAGTACCGAATAAATTTAAC
Source organism: Phosphuga atrata (assembly GCA_944588485.1). Lineage (NCBI taxonomy): Eukaryota > Metazoa > Arthropoda > Insecta > Coleoptera > Silphidae > Phosphuga > Phosphuga atrata. The sequence goes on from OX155904.1 coordinate 25,726,354, forward strand.
CTGTTTGAACACGTTCAGTATTGTTTACTATAGGCGTAGAAAATTATTATTTAAGGTAAAGCTAAAGGAAAAAGCTAAAAAACATTTTATAAATATTGTCTAGTACCGGAATGCCAACATCAAAAATAACAAAGATTGTTTCCCAATTTCATATATGGCTATAGCTTAATTTAGTCATATTAAGCAACTTTATTGATCTCTATTAATCGATAGACTTTAAGGATGCATTTGGAAATGGAAATTACTTAGAATTAGTTTTTTTTGCTAATATTGGACAAGACTGGTCAAAATTGGATAAATCTGTACAAGATTAAATATGATTACATTTAAACCTGTTGATCTAAGATTAGACAGTATTAGGCAAGAATTATATACGCAAGATTACATACAGCTCAACAGGACTAGGTAATGTTGAATAAGACTAAAGAACACCATTCATTTCATAGACGATTAGAGCTTAATTTAGCCATATTACCAGTATTACTAATGTCTATTCATCAAGAAACTTGACTGATGCATATTGATCGACATACTTAAATGATGCCTTTGATAATGGGAATCACTTAGTTTTTTCACAATTATTGAACAATGCAGGACATGATTGACTTTATTTATACTAGAATATGATATAAGTTAAATGAAAAGGGAAAGGGTTTGGAATTGCTGAATCGGTGAAAAAATGGAAAGAGCAAACAGGTAATGTGGAGAATGGTAGAATGTAAAATGTATGCCAGTTTAGTTCATTGTATTTGGTCTTTAGGTAAATAAATAAAAAAATAAAAGTAAGTAAAGCAGATAAAATAAATAAATAAATAAATAGAAGGCTAAGTAAGATATAAACTTAGTTTTGTTTATCCATAATTAAGCAGGAATAGGTAAGATTAGGCAAGATTGAACAGAGCTAAAGAAATCTAGACAAGGGTACAAAAGATTAAATAAAACAAGACTAGATCAAGAAAACTATTAATAATTTAATATAAAATTGAGAAAAAATTACTATATGAATTTCCATATTACAAGAAAAGAATTAAGAAATTACTATGTTCTCTAATTCACTCAGAACATGTGAAATGGCGACTCATTTCCACTCCGAACGCTCAATGAGTAAGTTGTAGTTTATATTTAATTTTAATTCAATTTGAGATTAGATGATTAGTCCATACTAATGAAGCCAAAATCCAGAAACGCGTCTATCGATGTTCATTATTATTAATATTTTTCAGTTTATAGTATTTTTTAGCAACCCACATGGTATCTCATAGCACTAAAGTGCAGGAAACCAAATCGTACTTGTAATTAATTATATTTATTAAATGTTAGAAGTCGTAAGTGAATTCGAACATAGTAATTTCTTAATTAATAATTTAAGATCGGATAAGATTCGACCAGGCAGAACGAAGGAATGAGATCGGGCAAGACATTATATAAGACATAGCTTTGACAAAACTACTTTCAGTCATTCTTCTTGATAATTTCTTAAGTCACTATATACCAATATCGCACTATGTAACGGGAAACACTACAGGAATATGAATAAAAATAAATTTTCTTTCAAACATGACTAGCACAGTATGAATTAGAGATGCCGCGAATATTCGGTATCTATTCGGTATTCGGCCTATTCAGCCACATTTTAATATACGGTATTCGGCCGAATATTGATAACTATTCGGCCGAATACCGAATACCAAATCATGAAAAAAAATCACACATGTTTAAAAAAAATAATTCTTCTTCTTCTTCTTTCGAATTGGCCTACTTTGAACCACGCTTGATCAACTGTTGGGCTTTGACCTTTGCCTAGTATTGTCGCATCTTCTGCCGGTGTAACTCCTTTCTCTCTTCTGTTCAGGGGGTACCTTCCCTACGGGGTTTTTCCTAAAATCCACGGACTTCCTTCAGGGTACGTCTTACAGACTGTCTGTTTTGGGAGATCTGTTATTCCCAGTTCTTTAATATCCTTCTCGGTTTCTGTCAACCAAGTGGTACGAACCTTCTTGTTTTGCCAGAAGGTTGGTTAGTCGGTTTGGAGGCAATCTTGCAACGTGACCATAGAAAGCAACCCTTCTTTTCCATGAAAATGATTAAAAATGATTCTATTTTAACAACAAAAAATATTTCAATTTATTAATACTTAAAATTTATCAGAGGTAAGTTGTAATGAATGAAAAAATAATTTTCAGCATTTGTTGATAGCACCCGATTGCGCTTTTTCTCATAAACTATACCCGCTTCTGATAATAACCTTTTAATGAATAGTCTGCTACCGGGTGATGATAGATACATTTTTGCGAATTCTGTCACTTTTGGATACTGCTGCACGTTTGCTGACCACCATTTGTAAGGGTCTGTTGTCCAATCTAGCCGAGCCGTTTTTAGATAAAAATCAATATCATTTGCAATAGTACTTTTCTTTTCCACATCCTTCCCTCCAAACAACTCACTTTTTGAGCTTCTAAAAGAATTTTTTGTTTGCTCTTTCTGTTTGGACTAATCCCAGGAAACTGGTTTTGAAACGAGGGCCAGGAAAAGTGGCTACCATGTATTTGTCATTTTCATTAAAGTTGAACCGTATTCCTAGCTCAGCTTGTAGTGAAATTTCATTCTAAGAAAATTTCGTGTTCTATCTGCTGTCTCTTCCTTTCCCAGGTATTTCAACAATGTGACAACGTGTGGAGTCACTGAGATGTATGAAAGTCACAGAGATGTATGAAATACCCGAGGTAGTTATTTTTGTTATCTCTTGAAATGATTTGACGAGTTTGATACATTGTTCCAGTAACAACCACTGAGTAGTTGTTAGATTGTTTTATGACTCGTTATGTAAATCAGTTATTTATAAAGAAACAGCTCGCTTTGTAACACTCTTTTCTTGCTATGTATAAGCTCACTTCATTGCACTTTGTAAAAAAAAATATCTAATCGATGCGAGATTTCTCCTTCATGGAGGATATGTTAAATATGGAATCAAATTTTCTTCTGAATTATTTTCGCCTTACAGAGGACTCACGAAATTCATAAAGCTTCGATAATGCTTTTCTTCTGGATAGCACTTCAGTATGTAATAAAAGTGCGTTTTGTCCACTACCCATTTCATCGCACAAAATTTTAAATAATCTGCATCGAAATGCTCAAGATATTACATGATTTATTATGTTTACTATTATACTATTAGACATAATTACAATATTATTATTATTACTCGTTGAGGCCATCTGGGACAATGTTTAGTCTTGTTACACTTGGCAGTTTGTGTCGCTTTCTTCTGTGAGTGGGTCAACTTGCGCTCCGCTGTCCAGGTAGTACGTACTTTGTTTTCCTTTTGGTTCATCTCGGTTTATCCCATTCGTCAATATCTTTTTGCCGAAGAGATTTCTATTGAAGGTGTCGTCTGATTTCAGATGCAGTATTTTGAGGACTTCTTTGGTTTTTATATACCAGGGCATTGTGATTTTGGATTTGGAGTCAAAAAAGTGAGTTTGGAGTCCATTAGTTTGAGATGTTCATAATACCGTTCCCGCCTCTTATCGTCTTATATTATCAGAATCGTTTCTGTAATTTTCCCTATTTCACTGTAGACTTCTTTGTTGGTTTTTTTATGACGCCATTCTTCTAATTCGATTCCATTACACCTCTAACGAATGTGCGCTCTTTCTTCTCCAGTTCTTCGAGGTGTATTTTGTTAGCATTTAGGCATAGCGTTTCGGCTGCATACATAACTACTTGCTTCAGAACAGTTTCATAATGACGGAGTTTGGTAGTTTTGGACATGCATTTTTTGTTGTAGATAGTGTGCGACCTTTGATAGGATATTTCGAGTTTGCGCACTTGTTCCTTAAGTGCTTCCTTGTCCAGTCCACTTTTCATGATGATCTCTCCCAGTTACTTAAATGTTTTCACTCGGTTTGTTGATCCTCCCGTATTTTGTCTGGAGTTTTGCTGGGGCATTACTTCTGTTTTTTTCAAATGATATTTGCAAGCCAGTTTGTTCCGCGATTTGTATCGTAGCAGTTTCTATGTCGTTTGACTGAATGGCGATGTCATCAGCGAATGCCAGACAGTCAACCACAATCCCCTTGGATTTTATTTCCATTCTTATACGGCTATACACAGCTTCTAATGATTGTGTTTGCCAGGCCCTAATGATCTTTTCGAGAACGCAATTGAAAAACATTGGAGAGAGCCCGTCACCTCGTCTGACTCCCGTTTTGTCTTCAAAAGAGTCCGATAGACATCCTAGGCACTTTACTTTGGATTGTGTTTATATAGAGTGGCTCTAATTAGTGCTAGCAGTTTCAGGTCAACCCCAAATTCGTTGAGGATATTCAGCAGGACGCCGCGGTCTATTGAATTATAGGCCTTTTTAAAGTCCACAAAAACCGACACGTACGGTTTGGTCCTAAGATTGCAATATCTGATGATCCTTTTGAGGTTGTTGATCTGTTCAGCAGTTGAACGACCCCTTCTGAATGCCTCTTGGTATTCGCTTATTTGATGCTCTACTTTAGCTTCTAATCTCTTTAGGATAGTAAGTGAGAGAATTTTGTATGTTACCTGTAAGAGGGATTACAATCTTACTATTACTACTATTTTTATTTTTACGTTTCTTCTTCTTCTTGTTCTTTCGAATAGTTCTACTTTGGACCACGCTTGTTCAACTGCTGGGCTTTGATCTTTGCCCAGGATTGTTGCATCTTCTGCCGGTGTAACTCCTTTCTCTCTTCTTTCCAGGGGGTACCTTTCCTTCGGGGTTTTTCCTGAAATCCACGGACTTCCTTCAGGGTGCGTCTCACCGACTGTCTGTTTTGGAGATCTGTTATTCCCAGTTCTTTAATATCCTTCTCGATTTCTGTCAAAGGCGCCATTCTATCATAACCTTTTCAAGGACACAGTTGAAGAGAAGTGGGGAAAGTCCGTCTCCTTGTCTCACTCCAGTTTTTATTTCGAAGCTTTTTGAAATGCCGATTTTTACGTTTATTATAAAATTGTAGAAATTTTTTAAATACAAAATTAAATGAATATGCTGGATACATCTTTCTCAGCCCAACATCTCGTGTTTTATAATGTAATCAGTAATACATATCTTCTTTTGTCGCTTTTTTAATTGGTACCAACCTCCTTGTTTTGCCAGAAGGTGAACAGATGGTTGGTTAGTCGGTTTGGAGGCAAACTAGAAAGCTACCCTTCCTTTCCCTGCACAGTCAGAGAGCATCTCAATATGTTCGTAGAGCTCAAAGTAACGCCGCCTTCGGAATTCCCCATCTTCCTTTTCCGGGCCTAGGATCTTCCTGAGGATTCTCTTCCCTCTGATTTCCAATTTCTCTACCATACCCTTTCGGTTCGAGGAAAGACTCTCCATGGCATATAGAGCTACTGGTCGTAAGACTGATGTGTGGTGCGTAAGTTTCCGGTTGCGGGACAGCCTTTTCTTGTTGTAAGTGTTCTTAGTCAGTCGATAGGCTAGTTCTAACTTGTTGACTCTCTTAGATAAAGATGCTCTTTCTGATAGGTTGGGTTCGATCCATTCGCCGAGATACTTAAATTTTTCAGTCCTCTTGATGTTTCCCTGCTCTAGTGACATCTCTCTGTTTGCTTCTATGATGTTGGTGAAGAATTCTGTTTTCTCCAGCGACACTTGAAGACCCACTTTGGCAGCCTGTTTTCTGAGGCAATTTACCTGCATTGTTGCCATCTCTAGAGAATCAGCAAACAGTGACATGTCATCTGCAAAGGCCAGGCAATCTACAACCACTCTGAGCACCCAAATTGATCAGTTCCTTGCGCCATTCTGTCATAACCTTTTCAAGGACACAGTTGAAGAGAAGTGGGGAAAGTCCGTCTCGTTGTCTCACTCCAGTTTTTATTTCGAAGCTTTCTGAAATCCCGATTTTTACGTTTATTATAAAATTGTAGAAATTTTTTAAATACAAAATACAATGAATATGCTGGATACATCTTTCTCAGCTCAACATCTCGTGTTTTATAATGTAATCAAGAATACATATCTTCTTTTGTCGCTTTTTTAAGTAGATATGCACACACATATAAATCTTCTTCAAAACCTAAATGTATAGCAAACAAATACTAGTAGTACAACCAGTGCTGCAACATCTGTGGATTCATCCATTTGCAATTCTTATTCACTACAAATTCCAAGTCGATGAATTATTTCTTGTATCAGTATCATTCCCTGTATCAGTAGAAATATATATATTTTTTGGCAGCTTGCACGTTAATATCCCATTACAGTATGTCTTTCACAAATTGCTTGATGTATCTGGCAATTAAATGGCAAGAATAAAAACTTAAGCGATAAGATGCCTCATTTTCATTTAAAATTTTAACAATTCTAATCATTTGGTGTTAAAACTTCTCTAGAGAATCACCTTATCATTTGAAAAAGTACCTTGAGCTGGCGCCAACAACTCGAACGGCTTAATAGTGTCTTTTGACATAAAATACACATTACAAGAGGATATTCAAGAGGATACGAATTGCCAAAAAAACTTAAATCCAAGATTTAAATAACTTTCATAGTAAGTACTTCCGTTTTGGTCTGACTGCAGGTAATACTTGTTTTTCAATATAAGCTTTAGAAGGAATCTCAGTTTGTATTTCCTTTTTCTTTTTAAATAGCATCAGTCGAATTATCACTTCTTCCTGTTAAATTTTCTGTCTTTAATCAGAAATCTATGGATAATTTTTGTGCTTGTAATACAGGGTCCGGCAGAGAGATATGATGTTTTTGAAAAGACTATCACACATTTAATTTCGAATTGGTACATTGCCATTTGCAAAAAATACAATTATTTTCGAAAAAATAATCAACTTTGAAAAATCACATCAATTAGGTGGCGCCCATTCTTGTAAATGGGTGGAGAAACTGACCATACTCCTTTCAAGCATGGCATAGTTTTCGGAAAGCTCTTCAAGAATAGGTACGTGGTTTGTTAATGTAAACTTGAAGTTGTAGCCCCATAAAAAGAAGTCACAAGATGACAGGTCCGGTGACCGACGTGGCCACTCCATATCTCCACGCAACAAAATCAGGCATCCTGGGAAATGTCTTTAAAAAAACGTTACTCTTGATGTATGTCAAGTTGCCCCATCTTGTTGAAACCAAACTGTTTTGAGGTTGATGCGTCGTCTTCTTACTTGTGGCAGGAAATAATCACGCAATATGATAACGTAGCGATCTGTGTTAACAGTCATTGCTTGTCCGTTTTCACGAAAAAAATAAGGTCCAGTAAGTTCGAGATATTCCACACCAAATAGTTACTTTCTCGCTGCGCAGAGGATTCTGATGCGGTTGTTGCGGATTTTCACATTTTACATTTTCACATTTTCACATTTTACATTACACATTTTCTTTCACATTTGATTATGCCCAGGATTTTCACATGCCCAGTATCGAAAGTTTTGTTTGTTTACCATCCCCTATAAATGAAAGTGGCCTTGTCACTCGTGATCAAAACGATATCGTCCGTCAGCGATTCCAACATCGCCTCTGCGAACCTGTGATGTCTCATGAAGTCGTTTTGCTGCAGTTTTTTGCACAATCATAATCTTATATGGATGGAAATGAAGGTCCAAGTGTAAGATTCTGCCAACTGATCTGTCTGACATCAGAAGACCGCATGCGTGACGTAACGACGATGGTTTAATTTCAACGCTAGTCGCACTCTTTCATTGTTTTCCGGGGTCGTTACAGTTCAATGAAAACCCCGTTCAATCCCTGGTCTCAAAGATCCTGTTCTTGGTAAACTATTCACCCACTTCATAATGGTATTCCGTTTTGGTTGACCATGACGACCAAGATTAAAATGGTTTCGAAAAAGTCGCTGTGTGAGCACAGAACGACCCGTTTCAATGAAGGTATTCTAAATATACATACGGACTAAGGCTCCATTATTACTGAAATGGCATCTGTTGACGAGTGGATTTCAACCATTCCGAAAACAGTATGATCACCCAAGCGCACCAAACAGTCATTTCAAAAACATCATATCTCTCTGCCGGACCCTGTATATACAATTCCATTTAAATCATAGCAAGTCAATAGGAACACGTATCAACTTTCCGAGGAGCACTAGTGTTCCGCGGAACATAGTTTGGGAAACCCTGATTTAGTGATTTCCTCTTTGTTAAGTTATTTAGAAAAGATGAACAAAATTAAGTTATTAAAACTCTGATAGACAAAATTAACTGGACAAAATCGAATTGCACAATCCTTGATAGGTAAAATTAAATGAACAAAATTGTGACAAAATTTTATAGACAAAATTAAATCGAAAAAATTGACTTGCACACCTTGACAGATAATACTAATGAACAAAATTGAGTTTTTTTGAGCACAAACCTTAATAGACAAAACTAACCAGACAAGATTATGTTTCGCAAACTGTGATTGACATACTAAATGGACAAAATTTAATTGTGCAAACCTAGATAGACAAAATTATTTCAAATTTTCCTTATGTTGCACATTTTCTTAGCAATTTCCAGACAAGACACGCAGTATTAGTCTTTTATCCTTACCATTCTACGTTTTTTTTTTTTTTTTATTGTTGAAACTAAATTAATGATCAAATTTTCAAATTAATGGTAATTCGATAATGAAAGTATTGGTGAATGGGTTGTCACCTTGAAATCGTCCCGGAATCCTCCGCAAACCGCTAGTTAGCCTGCGGGCCAATTACCGTGCGGACCGCAACAATCGAACACCATTCCTGCGGTCAACATCCGGAAAACCAATTAATTAACAAAAACCGATTCCCAAACAACTCAATAACAAGACCAAAAATAACATCAACTAGATTGGATGTAGTTTTGTAAATATGGCTGGGATGTGAGTAGCCGGGCGTAAAGGACAAAGGACAATATAAGGATGGCAAGGGGGGCGGATGGGGTGGTTTGTTGGATGGGACACGAGAGAGCGGGCGGTTTGACGTCAGGATATGTATTAGTCGTCCTGTCTGGCTGATGTTGTTTAGGTTTTCTCAGCGGGTATTGATCGCGCGGGTTGCTGTTTGATCAGACCGGGACAACTCAAACTCCCTTTCTGACCAAAGAGATAATTAACACAAAGACATATATTCAACAATTACCACTTTAATCATTACTTTTTTGTTTCTAAAGATTTTAAAACGTAATTTCCTGAAGATTGTTATAACACGAGTTGAAGGTCCATTTGTTTAATCCCTTTTTACAACTCTTTCATCCTTTTATGGAGGGAAGCAGGGCTGGCAGTAGGTGCTAGTATTAAATAGTTGACGGCCCGGCGCTCCGAATTAACTTAATGCAATCTAAAATGTTAATAAAGTTAAGGGACTACGGAGAACAACATTCTGGATCAGACGGTCGAACGCCTCCTGTAATGGAATCCCGCTCACACATATGCCACATTTACATTCCATATGTAATGGCCGCATTCTTACTCTATCCTTCGTCTATCCGCGCCGCGTACGAATGGCGCAGGAGGCACCCGACCGAGGAATATCATCAACCGTTTTAAATCCTGCCCAGATTTTTTACCCCGAAAAGTAAAAGAGTTGGATGGAAACTTTTCCAAACAACGGATTTTTTCTTGTAACAAAATCATGAAACGAAATTGATTTTCCGATGACCAAAATAATTCCAGTTAAACAGAATTTACTGTTAGAAGAGTCAAATATTTCTTATTTCAAATATATTATGGACAAAATACGATATTTAAAAAAAAAAGAATTTTAGTTCAGTCATTTATTTATGTTGTATAACTTATTAGATACATCGATAATTTAATACTTTGGTGTTTCATATAAACATTGTTAATTTGAAGTTACAGAACTAGCAAACATATTTTGAGGTTGCTGCAGACTGAAGTTGTTGCAGGTTGAAGTTGTCGCAGACTGAAGTTGTCGCAGACTGAAGTGGTTGTAGACTGAAGTTGTCACAGCTTGAAGCTGTTGCAGAACGAAGTTTCAACATATTGAAGCTGAACATAATATTATTGCATTCTAGCATCGGCACAAATAGATATCTTTATTTTTTGTAAAGTTATAGACTTACCAAGCCATGGGCCAACAGGGCTATATATAAAGCTATAGACTACACAGATTAAATTAGACAGACAATAAAAAACAGAACACACAAGGCTAGATAATAAAATATAAACTAGATTAGACAGGTTAGGTAACATTATTAGAGCGTTAATAACAGATAGCAAGTTTTCACAGATAAAACTAAACAGACAAGTTGTTGCAGAAAAAAGTTGTTACTGTCTGAAGCTATTGCTAAACTAAGTTATAACATAACGAGGCTGAGCAAAATTTGATTGCATTCCAGTCCTGCACTAATAGCAATTCTCATATTTTGTACAGTTATAGACTGGACGGATCAAATTAAACAGACAATAGAAAGGCTAGACAGTAAACGGCTTGACAGTAAAATGTAAACTAAATTAGACAGATTAGGTAACATTATTAGAGCGAAAAGACTAGACAGCAAGACTAGACAGATAAAACAAAACAGACGAGTTGTTGCAGACTGAAGTTTTTGCACACTGAAGTTGTTACATACTAAATTTGCTGCAGACTGAAGTGGTTGTAGACTGAAGTTGTTACAGACTAAATTTGCTGCAGACTGAAGCTGTTGCAGACTGAAGTTGTTGCAGAATAAATTTGCTGCAGACTGAAGTGGTTGCAGACTGTAGTTGTTGTAGACTGAAGTTGTTACAGTCTGAAGTGAACGTAGTTTTAACTAATTGTAATTTTGTTACATTTCAGCATCTGCAATAATAAACATAATTCTCGTTTTTTGTAAAGCTATAGGCTAGATAGATCAAATTAGACAGATAATAGAAAACAGAACACACAAGGCATGACTTTTACAAAAGGCTAGACTTTTACACAAGGCTAGACACTAAATGGATAGACTGTAAAATGTAAAGTAGAATAGACAGGTTAGGTAACATTATTAGAGCGACATGACTAGACATCAAAACTGGACAGATAAAACTAAGCAGACAAGTTGTTGTAGATTGAAGTTGTTGCAGACTAAATTTGCTGCAGACTGTAGTTAGTGTAGACTAAAGTTGTTACAGTCTGAAGCTGTTGCAGAATAAAGTTTTAACATAATCAAGCTGAATATACTTTTATTGCATTCCAACCTCTGCACTAATCGATATCATTTCTTTTTTTGTAAAGCTATAGACTAGAAAGATCAAATTGGAGAGACAATGGAAAACAGTACAGACAAGGATAAACATTAAAAGGCTTGACAGTACATTGTAAACTAGATTAGACAGGCTAGGTAACATTGTTATAGCGACAACGCTAGACAGCAAAACAAGACTAAAAAGACAGGTTGTTCCTGCATGAAGTTGTATAAGACTGAAGTTATTACAGAATATAGTTGTTAGAGCGAAGACTAGACAGATAAAACTAAACAGATAAGTTGCTGCAGATTGAAATTTTTGAATATTTCTGAAGTTGTCGCAGACTAAATTTGTTCCAGACTGAAGTTGTTGCAGATTGAAGTTAATGCAGACTTAAGTTGTTACAGTCTGAAACTCTTGCAGACTGAAGTTGTTACAGTCTGAAACTATTGCAGAACGAAGTTTTAACATAATGAATTTGAACATAATTTTATTATAATCCAGTATCTGCTTCAGAAGACATCATTTTAATTTTTTTAAAGCGATAGACTAGACACATCAAATTAGACAGACAATATAAAACAAAACACACAAGGCTAAACAGTAATATGTAAACTAGATTAGACGGTCAGGTAACATTGTTATAGCGACAAGGCTAGACAGGAAAACAAGACTAAAAAGATAAGTTGTTGCTGCATGAAGTTGTATAAGACTGAAGTTATTACAGAATAAAGTTGTTTCAGACCGAAGTTGTTGCAGTCTGAAGCTGTTGCAGAACGAAGTTTTACCATAATGAAGCTGAACATAATGTTATTGCATTCCATCTTGTGCACTAACAGACATCATTTTCAATTTTTGCAAAGTTATTTACTAGACCAGGGGTTCCCAAAGTGCGGCCCGCGAAGCCCGTGAATTCGGCCCGCGATATCTTTATATACATACGATATTTTTTTTTAATTAAAAAATAAATAAGTAAATAGTAAAATAAATAATAAATATTACCAATAAGATGCAATAAAATATTTTAATGTTTAAAAAAAATTCATATAGAACTTTAACCATAAGCTTTCTATTAATAAAATATTGTTTAGTTTATATTTAAAAAATTATTTTAGTATGTATAGCCTAGTTATTACACATTTGTACAGAAATATAATATAGTAGTCTCAAATAGATACAGAACTGTTAATCATTTAAGACATGCAATTTAAATTGATAGAGTTACAGGACAATATCGATGCCAAGAATTCTTATCGGAACAATTCCTTAATTGATTTTTATAAAGGATTCATGCGTGAATTATCCGAAAATACGAAAACATGCTCAACAAATGTTTTCATTATTTGGGAGCATATATATTTGCGAAAAAACTTTTTCAATTATGAGCTTAAATAAGTCGAAATAAAGATCAAAATTGAGTGATAATCATTTATAAGCAGTATTAAGAATACATTTGACGGACATACAAGGGGTCGTCTATTAATCACGTGATGTTTTTTAGCAACTCTTTTTGTTTTAAGAAATATATAATTAATGATTTATACTTATATTAAATTTAGTATACTAATAAAAAAAAATAAGAAATGATTAAATATGTTTAAAACAAAACAAAAATCCATATTATTGCTTTGATTTTATTCAGTTTTTTTTTTGGCCCGAAAAAAAAAATAGGTAATATTAAATTTACCCGCCTAAGAAAAACTTTGGGAACCCCTGGACTAAACAGATCAAATTAGAGAGACAATATAAAATAGAACACACAAGGCTAAACAGTAGAAACCTAGACAGTAAAACGTAAACTAGATTAGACAAGCTAGGTAACATTATTAGAGCGATAAGACTAGATAGCAAGACTACACACATTAAACTAAACAGACAAATTGTTCCAGACTGAAGTTGTTGCAGACAGAAGTTGTTGCAGACAGAAGTTGTTACAATCTGAAGCTGTTTCAGAACGATGTTTTAATATGTTCAAGCTGAAACATAATTTTATTACATTCCAGTATCTGCACTAATAGACATCATATTGTTTTTGTAAAGTTATAGACCAGTCAGACGAACTTAGACAGACAATAAAACATAATTAGAACGACAAGGCTAGCCAGCAAGCCTAGACGGATAAAACTAAAAAACAAGACAAGAGAGATAAGACCAGACCTGTAAAACTTGAATAGACAAACGAAACTACGCAGACGAGTCTATCCAGACAAAACTAGACAGGCAAGACTAGAAGTTCACAGATAGGACTGGACAAACGACACTAGAACGACAAGACTGTGCCGACAAGAGTATACAGACAAGACTAACTAACCAGACTATACAGGCAAGACTGGGCAGACTGAACAAATAAGACTGGATAGATAATACTAGACAGACAAGATTTGGCAGACAAGTCAGATAAGGCTTATCAACAAACAACTAGACACAGTATACTAGACCAACAAGACTATATGTACGGGATACACAGTCAAAACTAGGCTGAGGGGGCAAAACAGACAAAACTAGGCTAGAAGACCAGATACACAAGACTATTCTGACAAAACTAGACAGAGAAGAGTAGACAGACAGTTTGCGTTCGGTTAGGTCAGTTTAAGTCTAATTTCAGCCGAATGACATTTATGGTGTGTTAATATTTTGATGTCACCGATTTTATTACGCGAGAGTAAGGGACCCCTTCCTGAGATCTGTATTTTCATTTTGTCGTTCACTTACATTTTCTTGCCGTTAGAGTTCACATTATATGTGTTTTATTTAATGTATTTTTTGTGTACTATCAGTTAAGATCAAATTTTGTCTTCAATTATACAAGTTTTGTCGGGCTAAAAACTGGCGCACCTAAAGAAGTTTAATCATTTAAGTTAAATAGAAACATACGATCTTAAAAACTTTTTTTTTTATCTAGTACTCGTTTAATGCCACGAAAGTGGACTGGGGTCTAGCAATAACATAAAAGTATATGTTTTATAATTCAAAATCCTGCGTGGTATTAGCAAGGACAGTAGTTGTTTCAACAGGAGTTTTCTTTTCTTTTCTTAAAAAGACTATTATGGAGCAGGTTTGAATATTTTTTTTAAATTGGTAAAACTATTCAACATTATAGATAATCATATAAAATTAATAAAGTCGGAACAAAGCTTGAATATCTAAATATACGCAACCTTTCCGGAGCTCTATAATACTAATGAGTCTTTTTAGGACTACCAAAAATAAATCTCGTGTGAACTTTGCCTGTTATTTTATAGCTTTCAGTCCACCTTCGTGGCACTCAACAAAAACCATAAAAATAACATTGTTTTTAAGATCATGTCTTTCCGATACTATAAGTGGATAGCCATCTGTGGAAAAAACGCGTCCGCAGATGGCTATCCCCTCATAGTATTGGAAAGACATTATCTTAAAAACAATGTTATTTTTATGGTTCTTGTTGAGTGCTACGAAGGTGGACTGAAAGCTATAGAATAACAGACGAATTTCACATGAGATTTGTTTTTGGTAGTCCTAAAAAGACTCCATAGTATTATAAAGCTCCGGAAAGGTTGAGTACATTTATATATTCAAGCTTTGTTCCGACTTTATTAAGTTTATAGGTTAGAATATATTTATATATTTAGTCTATATTCCGCCCTTGAACCTTACGTAACATCTCTTGTAACTAAGCCATTCGCCCCATGGCTTACTCCTACTCAAGAATGCTATCTGAAAGAAATAAAGCGCTAAGTAAGAACAAAAAAGTAGAAATGCTACTGACTGGATTTCTTATAAAAATCTAAGAAAATTTTGTGTATCCTCAATTAGACGAGAAAAAGCTTATTTTTCCTACCTTGAACATGACCACGATAACAGAAAAATGTGAAAAGCATTGAAAACACATAAAGTTATTCCTAACAATGATCAAGAGCTGTTAACCCCCTCCTAATGTAATCCTAAATCAATAAACGACTATTTAAGATCTGTTTTTACACCTATAAATAACTACCCTGTGACTACTAATCAATTTCTGTTGCAGCCCAAAAAGTGTGATACTTTTTGGGCTGCAACAGAAATTGATTAGTTGTCACAGGGCAGTTATTTATAGGTGTAAAAACAGACATAAAATAGTCATTTATTGATTTAGGATTACATAAGGTGGGGTTAACAGCTCTTGATCATTGTTAGGAATAACTTTATGAGTTTTCAATGCTTTTCATATTTTTTTTTATCGTGGTCATATTCATGGTAGGAAAAATAATAGGTACGTTCTGCTTTCTGTGTTTAACCAGCTTCTGTCGTAGATATAAATAAAGCAATCTTTTCTCTCAAGAGTAATTCGGGTGTTGACGGCATAACTGCCAAAATATTAAAATTATGCTCTACAAAAATTACGGTCTACCGCACTGATCTTGTAAACTGCTGCCTAAATCTGGAATCTTCCTAACAACGCCTTGGAAATTAGGTCTTAAAAAACCTATTTCCAAAAACTCAAATGCAGCTATTCTTTCTGGTCTGAGGCCTATTAGCCTTCTTTAAACCGTCTTTAAAATTCCCGGAATAATCATTTACAAAACAAATTTATGGGTATATAACTGAAAACAAAATCATTTCTAACTGTCAGACAGGTCTCGGAGCAGGGTACAATCTTTAAGACAATACATCTTTAGACAATTAAACGCCTCAGGCGTTTGACACTCTTGACCATGCACTACTTGTTGCCAAGTTAAGCTACTACGGCTTCGATGACACCTCCTCTTGTTTCTTTTGATCCTACATATAGAAGAATTATCAAAAAGTTACAGTAAATGGATGCGAATCTGACTCTCAACTTATTACATCTTGTGTACCGCAAGGCTCTATCCTCGGGCCTATTTTGTTCTTGATTTATATTGCTGAACTACCTTCTCTTGATGACTCCCCTAAAACCCACGCATATGCAGATGTTACCCAACTTCTATATACCTTCCAACCGTCTGAAAGCAAAGCTCAATGCCATGCAATTAATGCAGATCTTGACTCTATTTTAAATTCTTGTGCCCTTAATAATCTAACATTAAATAGATACCAATACTCTATAATTTATTTTGTATCTAGAATTATGAACAAATCTGTGGTGGATGGTTCTCATCTATTTATTAATAATGTCAGCTTAAAAACAGTCCATTCAGCCAAAAACCTTGGCATAATATTTGATGATGTCTTTAGGTTCAAAAACCACATAAGCGCGGTTGTAAAGAAAACATATTTTATTTTAAAAATCCTTAATCGTAATATATCCATTATTAACTTTAAGTTAAGAAAAAAAAATGTGAAACTCTTGTTTTTTCTGTTCTGAACTACTGGCTTATCTGCTATTTATTACCTTTGCTTAGTTAAGGGTTTGAGGTTTCAAGTTTAATTACTACCACCTTGACAGACAGAAAATTACAAAATAACAAGATTTATTATAAGATATTAAATTCCCTATAAATTTTTTATATATTTTTCAAAAATTCGTGTAGTTTCTAAATTATTTTCCTATTACAAGAAAGGAATTAAGAAAAATACTATGTTCTCATATTCACAAATGGACTAACATAAATAAATATAATTACTAGTACAGTTTGGCTCCTGCACTTACATGCTATGAGAGACCATGTGGGTCGCTAGAAAATGACATAACCTGATAAATAATAGTTGTAATAATTATGAACATAAACGCGTTTCTGCCTATTCATCGTGGCACTCAACAAAAACCATAAAAATAACATCATCAGTATGGACTAAAATATCTGATCTCAAATTGAATTAAAATTAAATTTAAACCATAACTTACTCAGTGTGTGTTCTCTGAGGAAATGAATCTGCATTTCAAAATTATCTTAGTTATATAGAACCAGGGGTCTCCAAACTACGGCTCGAGGGCCACATCCGGCCCGCGGACAGATTTTGTCCGGCCCGCGGAGAGCTTGCATACTTGAAAACTCCTTTTAGAGAACATATTTTTTATAGCAAATTAAATTTAGTTTACTGAAGTATTCTAATTTTATGTTGAAAAATTATTAATATGATATCTACATTAATATGGTCATGGGCTAACTACTCATAACATTGTTGTAGGCTTATTGTTTTTGTTTTTGTGATAAGTTGGATAAAGAAACACAGAATTGTAATGAGTAAAGACATGTATAATATGCAGAAAATTTAACTTCAGTATATAATAACTAACAAATTATTGAAATGAATCCAACTAACATTTTATACATTTTAAATAAAAACATAACTTATAACAAGCATAATGACATATGAAATACTAATGAGATTTATGTAATTGAGATTTTCCACTGACAATAGTTTGTAGTTGTGGACTAATTTTACTTGTACCAATTATTAGAAGAGATTTAAGATGCTCATCAGTTAATTTAGATCTGTAAACATTTTTTGTGTACTTCATTTTGGAGAAGGTCTCCTCACACAAATAAGTAGTACCAAAAACAGAAAACAGCCCACGAGCAAATTTATGCAAATTATCAAATTGTGTCAGTGGAAGACTCTTATAAAATTCTAACAAAGATGAGTTTTGATATTTGTTCTTAATTATATCACTGCACTGTAGATCAATCATTTCCATTTGAAGTTCCGGGGCTAGGGTTTCAATGTCAGTATCAAAAGGATTCTGAAAAATCTTAATTTGATTCGCAATGGCATCAAAGTCCGAGAATCGAGTATCAAAATTTATTTTCAAAGCACTCAAAGTTTCGATTGCAAAATCGATAGGAATCTCAGTCTCAGTGGTGTGGCTGAATATTTCACATGTTTTAAAATGTGAAAAACATTTACTTCGTAGTTTTGATTGAAACAGTATCAATTTCTTCCGGAATGATTTGATATAAGTGTATAAATCAGGAAGATGCTGGTTTTCTCCTTGCAATCTCAAATTCAGTTCGTTCACATGTTTTGTCAAATCAACATAGAATGCTAACTTCCACAGCCATGCGTTGGTTTGTAATTCAGTAAGAGGGCGATGCTTTTCATTAAAAAAAAATTCGATCACTGCTCGAAGTTCAAAAAAGCGCTGAAGGACTTTCCCACAACTAAGCCAACGTACGGCAGTATGATAAGGTAAATCATTTTCTCAAATCTCTTCAATAAATTGTCGGAATTGTCGGTGATTCAGCCCAAAAGATCTGTTAAAATTAACAGTTGATATGACTGGTTGCAGAACTTCAGACATATCCAAACATTTTCCGCATAAAGTCTGTTGATGAATGATACAATGTAAGACTAATTGTTTTGAACCACCGTTATTTTCTACAGCCGTTGACACAAGAGCAACCACTCCTTTATCTTTCCCACTCATGTTTTTGCCTCCATCAGTTGTAATACATTTCAATTTTTTCCATCGAAGGTTCTTTTGATTAATGGCCATTTCAACTCCTTTAAAAATATCTGTACCAGTAGTTGTGCCATGAATGCTATACATATCAAGAAGTTCTTCATGCACTTCATAGCTTTTATCTACTCCTCGAATATAAATCAACACCTGAGCAGTATCTGACACATCCGTTGACTCATCCAAGGCCAAAGAAAACCACTCAACATGTCTATTTTTGTCGAACAGTTGAGAGGATATATTTTCAGCGATGTTTTCTACCCTTCGAGCCACAGTGTTTGCTGACATACTGACAGTTTTTAATAAATTTACCTTTTCAGGGCACATTTCTTCAGCTACTGCAATTATGCATTCTTTGATCATTTCTCCATCGGTGAATGGTTTTCCACGTTTTGCAATTTCAAGAGCCACATGAAAGCTGGCACGAGTTGCAGCCTCTTGTTCAGTTTTGAGTTTTGTGAATGAAGATTGCTGCGATTCCAATCCGCAAACTTCCTGTATATTTTGAGTAATTTTGAAAATGTTTTGTTTCATAATGACGTTTAATGTTATATTCCTTGAGAACGACGATTCTTTCATTGCAAATCAAACATAGCGCCTTGTTACTGGACTCAATTACGAAATACTGAATGTTCCACTTTGAATTTTCTGTATTCACTATCAATTTTTCGCTTCTTTTCCATACTACTAAATCACACACAAAAGCAACAATTCAAATCAAAATACTGTTACAAAGATGTCTTAAACTTAAACACGCACAAACACGTTTTAAGGAAGTACGCACTATTTTATTTCACAACAGTGTCATACGAACTGACTTGTGGTTGCGCCACTAGCCTTTTTATATATTCCAATTACTGCCATCTAGAAGTGAGTGGAAGACACCAAAACTTTCTCGAACCAACGAGATTATTCTGTACGTGCTATTAGCGCCATCTGTTAGCGATAGAAGGTACTACCTATTTCAACTTGTGTTCACCAGATGTCGTGTCACGTTACTCCTCATGGCTCGTACTCTACGACTAATCTAGAAATTACAGATAATGACAGGAAAATTAATAATATGCAGTGTTGCCGTTTTGCGGACTTTAGTCCGATTTGCTGCCTTTTTTAAACGTTGCGTACTTTTTCGGATTTTTGTTTTTCATCAGTGGACTATTTCACTTTTTACCACCGACAACAATGATAATATGGTTTTGGCCCTCGGAACTGGAAAGGCTGGAAAGTTTGTAGACCCCTGATCTAGACCACGTGCGCTTGCTGTACGAGCGGGTAATATAAAAAGCGAATGAAGCCCATAGGAAGAAACGCGTCTATTTAATTTTTATTATGTATAAGGTTATGTCATTTTCTAGCTACCCACGTGGTCTCTCATAGCATGTAAGTGCGGGAGCCAAACCGTACCGGTAATTATATTTATTTATGTTATTAGTCAAATTATGAATTAGAGAACATAGTATTTTTCTTAATTCCTTTCTTGTAATATGGAAATTTGCATAATAATTTTTTTCATATTTTTTATATTTTCCTATTTTTGAAACAAGCAAAATGTAGAACAAAAATAATATTTTGATATTATTCAGGGTTGATTAATAAGAATCTAACAGTTAAAAATAAGTAGATACTAAGCTTTCTTGTAGAAAATTTATTTTCTATAAGTTTTGTTTGAAATATTTTTACAAATTTCGTTCAGTTTTCGAGTAATTTTCGAATCTTCGAGGCAAGAAACTTGTGAAGCGAAAGCAAAATGTAACTTGTTTCAATTGTTGCTTATTACTTATTACCAACTTGATAATCAAAAAAACACTGGAAGTAACAAGGTTTCTTATAGAAAATTTAATTTCCTACAAGTTTTATTCAAAACATTTTTTAAATTATTTTAATTGATATTATATTAATTATTTTTATTGCTTATTTTCCGTCTTATTTTCACATTTTTATGGCAAAAAAAATATTAAACAAAGTCTGCCTTAGTTCATTCACCAACACAAACATTTTATATTTTGATATTTTTTAAACTATTTAAAAAAAAATTAACTATTTTTCTAATTTGATGATTAAAAATGTCCCAGTAAAATAAGGATGTGGCTATTTATACATACAGTATGTATAAGCAATTGGCTATTTATACATACAGTATGTATACGCAATTGGCTATTTATACATACAGTATGTATACGCGATTGGCTATTTATACATACAGTATGTATACGCAATTGGATATTTATACATACAGTCTGCATTCAGTCTGTACCAGATATAGTGTTTAATTTTTATAGAGGCAAAAACAAAATGGACACTAATAAAAATGTCACTAAATCATAATCATACAATCGGTAAAGAAGAATATGGATAATATGGCAAAGGAAAATAAATGAAGGAAAATGCTTATCACACAGCAACGCCATTGATATAATTTGTCTAATATCTGCTTGGTTGTACTTTCGATTTCTTGTACTGACGAGCCTGTAATGATTATGCTAGTGTCGGCTGCGTACATAATACAGTTATCTGCTCCAACGTAGTGGATAAGGTCAACTGTGTATAACGCTAATAGTAGTGGGGCATATGGTTCCTTGTGGTACCTCGACTGATATGTTGGTTGTACTCGATCTAGTATTCCCTATTTAAAAAAAATGATTCCAGTTTGCTAGGTATGATTGGAGCCAGCGTTGTGTTTTGTCTCTAAATCCATATCGTTATAGTTTCTCTAGTACCTAGTGTATTGTGAGCAACACAGTCAAATGTTTTTGACAAATCACAGAAAATTCCCACTGCGCAGTTTCCTTTGTATATTCAATTTATTAATTTTGTATATACATTTTCTATTGCTGTTATTGTTGATTTGTCTTTACGAAAGCCATGTTGTTGATTTGGCATTATTTTGTATTTTGTTATGCAGAATATGATTCTACTTTCCATACAGTATTCTATTATTTTCGCTATTATTGATATTAAGGCTACTGGCCTGTAGTTGTATAAGACAGTTTTATCGCCTTTCTTATGGATTGGTATAATCATTGATGTTTTCAAACATTCGGGAAAAGTGTCTGTTTTGAATGAACAGTTCACAATGTCTAAAATTGATGGTGTCAATTCTTGTAGAACTTCCTTTATGATGTTGCATGGCAGATTGTCTGATTCTGCACTGTTGTTTTTTAATCTCTGAAATATGAGAGTAATTTCTGAGTCGGTCATTTCTGCCAAAAACATGCTTTTATATAATTTGGGTATATGGTCATAATTAATGTTTATCGGTGTTTTTCGTTATTTGTATCGGTGCATTTTTAAAAAATTCGTTCAATTTTGTTGCTACATCTTCCTCATTTGAGATGATTTGGTTGTTATCTATTAATGTGATTGATTCTTCAAGATTTTGTTTGTTCTTTACTTTGTTAATGATACGCCATTGTTCTATTTGTTTATTTGTGGTGTAATTTATTCTATCATTATAAAATTTTCTTTTTGTTTGAATTATCAGTCTCTTATGTTTTTTCTTCGCGTTCTGGTAGTCACTTTTTACATCTGTTTTTTTTTTGTATCGAGTATAGCTTAAGAAGTTCTTTGCTTGACTTTTTGATTTCTTCCGTAATCCATGGTTTTGTAATAATTTTAACTTTTTTGATTGGGAATGCTTTATAAAAATGATTTTGAAGATTTTTTGATGAATTCTGTTGTTTTCTCATTGCAGTCGTCTTTAGTTAAGTTGCTTTGCCAATATTCTTCTTGTAAGGCTACCTTAAATTTAGATTTGTTTAAAAACTGTTTCGCTAAAGATTCTTTTGAATTCATATTGTGTTCTGCCTGTATGATTTTGTATGTTTCCGCCAAGGAGAATGAATCTGTTGTCTGATAATATTGTATCATGAACTGAGATTCCTTTTTTGTTTTTTTGAGTGAAAATATTGTCAATAATGCTGCTTGCTGTTTACGTTACTCGTGTATGTTGGAAAATTTGATCTTTAAGTCCATATGATCTCATGAGTTCTACTAGATAGAATCTTTCTTTGGTATTGGATTCGAAATGGATGTTGAAATCTCCTACTATTATTTTTTTGTCATGCATGTTGAAAATTTTGTCCATGTTCTTTTCCAACAATGTCATACAAGTGGTTAAGGATCCTAGCGGGAGTCTGTATAAGCAAACTAGTTTTATTTTATTTTTATTTGTCGAATTTATCCATTGGATCCCACATATTTCTATTTGTTTTTCTATTGACATTAGGTTTGAAAATTATATTTTGGCCCAAATTGGTACCCCGCCTCCCGTGGTAACTGTGCGGTGGAATGAGCTGATAAGTGAATGAGCTGATGTCATTTAGCCATGTCTCGGTCAACATAAAATCTGGTTTCAAATCTACGCTTAAAATTTCCATTTGGTTGGTTTTTTCCTTTAAGCTTTGGATATTCATGTATAATGATACGTTGTGATTTTTTTCTGGAACTCTTTGTATATTGGTATATTTATTACGTAGTCCATGGTTTTCTTAGCAGTCGGAAAAAAAACGATTGCCGCGTACGTATTTGGGCCATATTTCAGGGTATTTTATTTCAGTTAGTTGTTCAAAGGGAATCGTGATTATAAAAGATGTGTATGCTTCTGGAAATTTTGAATTCAGTTTCATGCATTGTATGTTGGTAAACCCTTTATTACTTAGGTATTTAATTACTTCTTCTTCTGTTAGTGTTGGGTGATGAAATTTTGTTGATGATAATAATTGATGAGAAGCATAAATTATTGTATGATTTCAAGAAATGCTTGTATCTAATCATATCCTAATCATATGAGGAATATGAAGAGCAGAAAAAATAATTTTTGGAAATTTGTAAATCTGTAATTTGTATAGTTTTTATAGGAACAAAAGATAAATATGTAACACTTAAGGAACATTTAAAAATTGGGATAGTTGTAAAGAAATGTGGGTACATTATTTTAGAAAACATTTACCATTAATGGGACGCACTTAAACAAACAGAATTGAAGGATCATTTTGGACCCTTAAATAATACATACAAACTAAATATCATAGTTTGCCAATAATTTACGTATGTATTATGTAAATCATAAGCTGTATTGATTCAAGAATAAATATAAAATAAGCCAAAAATAAACAAACAGTTTTTTAAATTATGGATAGTGATATCGAAATAAGAAATATACTTGAAGGATGTTCTGAAGCCCTCACAGAGACAGGAATATTTTTTTTCATAGACAGTTAAAATTATTTCAAACTTTAGAATCCAAAATGAGAATTAAAAACATTGGCATTGAGGAAAATCTTGATAACAAAATATCAAAATTTTTAAATACATCGGTGGAAACATATTTGTATTCATTTTAGAATTCACGTCGTCATATTCTTTTGACAAGAAAATATAATAATTTGGATATTTTTTCAAAAACTTGTTTTCATGCAAGATATATTTCAACTGAAAATGCACTAAATATGGATACAGATGTTTTAAATCTAAACATTGATGATTACATTGAAAATGAACTTAAGAGTAGTGGGCGTAGTGCAATTAAACGAGAAGAATCTGAAGAACAAATTCGGTCTAATGCCGAGTCAATCGAGCCCTGCCAGCCCCTCAAATCAATCAGATTAAAACTTACAATTCAAATCTAAAATAAAATCCAAAGGACGTCCAAAGATAAAGACTAAGAAGCACACCACTTTTTACAAAAAAAAAATACAGAATAAAAAATAATATACCTTTATTTATTTTACTTTATTCCATATTTTACCTACTTTATATAATTTAAACCTATATTTCACTGATCTTGTGATACTTAAATAAAACTATGATTATTTATAATTGTGTAGTTATTACCAAAATAGTAACTGCAATATTTGTATATACAGTCAGTATGTGCAAATAGTCAATTGCGAATGAATACTATATGTATAAATAGCCAATTGCATATACATACTGTATGTATAAATAGCCAATTGCGTATACATACAGTATGTATAAATAGCCAATTGCGT
Source organism: Phosphuga atrata (assembly GCA_944588485.1). NCBI lineage: Eukaryota > Metazoa > Arthropoda > Insecta > Coleoptera > Silphidae > Phosphuga > Phosphuga atrata. Next base: position 25,750,823 of record OX155904.1, read on the forward strand.
ATACATACTGTATGTATAAATAGCCAATTGCGTATACATACTGTATGTATAAATAGCCACATCCGTAAAATAAATAAAGCTAGGTACAAAGGAAACAAATTGACAAACGAACAAAGACAGAAACTTCGATCAATCTAATTGAAAACTTGTCTAGTGATAATGTCAAGTTTTTGCAAAATAAGTTTATACATATTTATAATATTTTATATTAATATTAATAATATTGTAGTTTGAATGAATCTCCTTGTCGTTAAGAGCACTAATTTTGTTGTAAATTATTCCCATTTTGTTGGGTTTAAAACAGCAAGACGAATTATTTTTTTTCATTTCTTTCGTGCAGACGAAAAAATCTAATATGATTTTAAGTAAATTTCAATTCATTTAATAAAGTTATAGATTTATATAACTTCACAATAAAAAAAAATTATCTACGACCACTATTGTAAATGCCCATTATTGTACCGTTCGTGGACTATGTAAATACACCATACCACACACATATGTAACAATACGGGATTAATGTTTTGTAATAATTCAAAATTACCCATGAACGTTTGGTTTACGATTCGTTGATTGGTTGAGATCTGCACGTTGATACTATTTTTAAATATAGTACTCAGTAATTTCCAAACAATCATTAGACGTCACATCACTCACATAGAAGCTGTCATTAATTTCGTTTTGGCACGTTTAAATCTAACGAAAACTACAAATAAGTACTAAATAAAATGGTATGTAACCTTTATGAATGTCTTTCTGTATTTCGTGTTAGATCAAACATATTTTTATGATTAAACAGAAACAAATTAGTGTGGTCGTAGATAAAGTATAGTATATAATTCGAGTTGTAAGGCAATTACGTACTCGCGGAATTACACTGTACCGCTCGTACGTAATATGCTTGTTGCAACTCTCATTACGTAATATATTATTACAAAATCAGTACTAAAAACAGTGAATTTTTCAATTCGGAGTAATCTAATCTCATTTTAGAAGACTTTGATAAACTTACGAAGCCTAAATGCAAATGTTCGATTAAAACATTCGCGAAAAATTGGTTAGAATTAAACTATTTCCTATTAAGAGTGTTAATTTCGTCGTGAATTATCCCGCATTTATTTTTTTTTAAATCTTTTCATTAGTGGCTTGGAAAACATTTTTTGGATTTTTGTGTAATATGTTGTAAAATGGTGTTTGGTATGTAGTTAAAGAAAATTAGATGGAATAAATCTATATAGCGTACGTCCTGGATAACAACTGCAATGTAAATCATTGACTCCTATATAAGACGTAGTCCTGGAAGGAGGAGGCGAAGGAGGATGGGACGACGTTGCGCCACTCGGTCGGAGCGAAACGGATTGCTGTGTGTAACTGAGGCGATATATCTTGTGCCTTTTTTCGTAAGTTCGCCCTCTCCTTACGAGGAACGTTTGGTAACCGAAACATATATAGCGGTTTGTGTATTGCCTGCTCCTCTAACCGTCTTAACTTATGGCCTCGACAAGACGTACTGTATCGCCGCAGTTTCCCACTTTATCTCCCAAACACAAATCGAATTCCATACATTACCAAATTTCCCCAAAACTACAACAACTACAAAAAATAACATTGCAACGACTCGCTCTTCTTAGTATGATTTCATGATCCAGCGCTTTCCACCATCATTATCGTAATATTTATTGTTCAAGTTCACTATAACTATCATCCGTGACTTATACGAATCATATGTGCTAGAAAACCTTTTATATACAATTTTATTTTTATTACACATCCTCTTCTTACTCTTTCTTCCTTTTCATTTGGTGTGATTTTTACGGCGCGAATCATAATAATATAAATTGTTTTTTTTTTCTTTTCTTCATCGAGTGCGGCCTGCGGAACAAGCGAGACGGAATCCTCAGTCTGTTTTCTTTCTGCACACAATCTTTTTTCCCTTCTTCTTCTTCCTATATTTATATAAAAATACATTCTAAAGGAAGTTGTAATGTCTCGTTCCATCATTTTCGCCTTATTTATTATTAATGAGTGCGATTCGCGCAGATACAAGTGTTTTATTGCGCTCGACGGTCGTTTATCGCGAAACATAACGAAAGTGTAATCGAAAAAAGGAGATCGCATGGAAAAGCGCGATGTATTTAAATGTATCTTGGATTTTTTTCGCTTTTGGTAGAGATAAAACTTAATTTTGTTAGCGGCGATTTATGCAAGAGTCATATACACTTTGCACAGAAATTATTATAATTGTAGTTCTTCCGATGTAACTAACATCATTTCGCTTTGAAATTGTTGATTCTACAATATTCGTTTCAGAGTAAATTGCAATTTTTTTTTGTAGAAAAACAGATAAAACTAATCATTCGGGTTCTATATGAAATACAGAAAATAAAAAACGGTCTGATCAGATCAATCAAAATAACGATAAAAATGCGCAAAAACATTCTCATTTCTAGCCCTTGTGCACGATTTCAACGTTTCAGTTTCTAAACGAAATCTACAAATTATTTTCCACAAAACGTATAATTGCTTTTACTTATTTAGCTGGTTTTCCAATAAGGACATAACACTTTTGTATCTTAATAAAACACATAATGATTGAGATTTCTGGTTGAAATTTATTGTAGGGTGTAGTAGGTACACATTTAAAATTGTATATGGAATTCGACGTCGTTCATATGATCACCACGAGCACGACGGCAGCGATCGATTTTTTGGATCCAATTTTCATTCACTCTTTCACACATATCCACCGGAATGTTGACAATTTTGCGTGAAGGTAACCCCATAAGAACAAATAATCAAACCGCATGAGCGAGGTGGCCATTCAACTAGATCAGGGGTGCCGAACATTTTTCCGGCCGCGTGCCATTTTTTTTTTAAATTTGACGTTTTGAAATGCTGACGTGCCAGGTCTACTTTTACAATGTGATAGTGAAAATCAGTTACCGTATTAGCGTGAATATTTGGCGTGTTTTGTGCGCCTTTTGAAATTACGGGCAAACCAATCGACGGATTTTGATAAAACGTGATATGATTTGATATTATTACGAGGTCCCACAAATTGCCAAATTTCGATATTGTAACTTTGTAAATACGGCCTTTGTGAATTTTAGAAGTTTGTAAATTTTTGTGCGCCTTTTACAATTACGGACAAACCAAACCACGGATTTTGATGAAACGTAGTATGATTTGATATTCTTACGAGGTCCCACAAATTGCCAAATTTCAAAATTGTAGCTTTGTAAATACGGCGTTTGTGAATTTTTGAAATTTGTATGCGTCTTTTGAAATTACGGGCAAACTAATCGACGGATTTTGATAAAACTTGGTAAGATTTGATATTCTTACGAGATGCCACAAATTCCAAAATTTAAAAATTGCAGCTTTGTAATTACGGCTTTGGTGAATTTTATAAATTTGAAAATTTTTGTGCGCCTTTAATTACAGGCAAACCAATCAATCGACGGATTCTGAGCACGTCTTATATTTTACACCATTGATGTTGCACAAAAGTAGATTGAGAAACTTAAAAATTTATTTTAGAAAGGATAGTTTAACAATTTTAGAAGGCATGCGTGAGTAATAGTTCGTGTGCCAATAAAATTTTCCTACGTGTCAGCTGTGGCACGCGTGCCATAGGTTCGCCACCACTGAACTAGACCATTTCTAGAGATTATCAAATTTTCCTTTCAATAAAACAATTGTTTGACCAGCTGTGTGGTTTGTGGCACCATCTTTTTGGAACCACAAATCGCTGATATTAAGTTCATCCAATTCTGGCTTAAAATAGTGTTCCTACATGGCACGATAGCGAACTAAAGCCCTATCATTTCCGGCATGAAATCCACACTCACTTTTTGTGGCTGCAATGCAGTCTCATGAAGCACATGGGGGTTTGTTGGTGTCCAACAACGCATATTCTGTTTATTGATTAAGCCATTCAGCGAAAAATTAGCTTCATCGCTCAAGATAATTTTTTAATGAAATTCAGGATTTTCTCCAAACTTTTGCAGAACAAAATCGGATAAATTTAGGTGCTTTAAATGAACCGGAGGTTTCAGTTCTTGGGCTCATTTGATCTAGTAAGGGTGCAGCTGGAGATCTTACCGCAAAATTTGCTATAATGTGGACTAAGAAATTCCCAATTCTTGTGAACGGCGTTGAATCGGCTTGTTTGGTTCATTTTGAACTGAAGCTCTTATGGCTGCCATATTTTCAGTACTTCGACAAGTGTGTTGTCTCACTGGCTCAGGAACATTCAATTGTGAATTTGTTGATTAAAATTTATTCACCCACGACGATTATTGCAACCAAAAATTGGAGTAAGCTCTCTTAAAGGCTACCGACTCAGAATTTCGGTAGTAGGTTTTAACGATTTCCAAACGTTGCTCGTTCGTGCTCTTCAACTCGACAAAAATCTAAACCTTGACGTACGTTTTTACTTTGACAGATCATAAAAAGGTTTGTAGGTTATGTTCCATATTGTAAAACAAAATTGTTATGTCCCTATTGAAAAACCCTTTACTTAAATATATCCAAATCTAAATCCCTACAGAATTCTTGAATTTTGTTTAGCAAATTTATCGAAGTTCTCAAAAACCAGATTAGATATTGTGTGAATGTCATTAACTGACATGGATTCCACTTTAAGGTTTATCTAGATTTAAATTATTACATATTGCAGTTGCCACAAACTTACAGTATGCTGATATTTCAGAATGAAGTTGTTGTAACGTTACACTATGAAGTTATTATATAATGAAGATGTTGGAAGACCACAATATGAAATTGTTGCAACATTACAATATGCAGTTCTTCCATAATATCGTTTTTCACAAAGTGTTGCCTCAATGATAACAAAATCTCTATATTAATCTTAATCTTACCTTAACTGGTAATGTCTACTTGTCTGGTCCTGTCTGGTCTCGTTTGGTCTTACCTGATCTTTTCTGGTATTCTCTGGCCTTACTTGATCTTCTCTGGTTATGTCTTGTCTTATCTGGTATTATATGCTCTTTTCTGGTCTTATCTGGTTTTGTCTAGTCTTGTCTGTTCTTTTCTGATCTTGTCTGGTCTGGTCTGGTCTAGTCTTGTCTTTTCTAGTCTTGTCTGATATTGTCTGGTCTTGTCTGGTCTTGCCTGGTAATGGCTGGTCTTGTCTGGTCTTGTCCGGTCTTGTGCGATATTATCTGGTCTTATCTGATCTGATTGTCTGGCCCTATCTAGTCTTGTCTGTTCTTTTCTAGTCTTGTCTGGTCTTGCCTGCTCTTGTCTGGTCATGCTGGCCTTGTCTGGTCTTGTCTGTTCTTGTCTGGTCTTGTCTGTCCTTGTCCAGTCTTGTCTGGTCTTTTCTTGAGGGGTCTAGTCTTATCTTGTCTGGTCTTGTCTGATATTGTCTGGTCTTGTCTGGTCTTGTCTAGCATTGGCTGGTCTTGTCAGGTCTTGTGCGATGTTATCTGGTCTTATCTGATCTAATATGCTCTTATCTGCTCTTGTCTGCTCGTGTCTGTTTTGTCTTCTATTATATTGTCTTGTACTGTATTGTACCATCTTCGCTTGTCCTTTCTATTTCAATCTAGTCTATTCTAACCTATTCAAGCCCATTCTAGCCTTGTCCAGTGTTCTACAATCTTGTACACACTTATTTTTCTTAATTGTATTGTCTTGTCTTCTTTGGTCCTGTCGAGTCCTAGTCTGATTCTATCAATTCTTATTTAGTGTTACCTGTCCTCTGCAATCTTCAGACTTTTGGAGACTTGTCAGGCTTAGTCACTCTTATCTGGTTTTGTCTAGTCTTGTCAGACCTTCTGTAATTTAGTCGTGTCTTGCTTTGTATTCTTTAATACCCTTCGTAATTTACTTGTGGGAATAACAGATCTCAAAAAACAGACAGTCTATGAGACACACCCTGAAGGAAGTCCGTGGATTTTAGGAAAAACCTCGAAGGAAAGGTACATCCTGGACAGAAGACAGAAAGGAGTTACACCGGCAGAAGATACTACAATACTGGGCAAAGGTCAAAGCCCAACAGTTGAACAAGCGTGGTCCAAAGTAGGCCTATTCGAAAGAAGAAGAAGAAGAAGAAACAAGAATAGATAATGCTAGGTAGACAAGAACACGTAACGAAGTTAGATTAGATTGAGCGGAACAATACAAAAGAAGACTGGACAATACTGCATATCTAGTCTCGTGCCTACACAAAACTGAATAAAACTCGTAAAGCCCGTAATTCTTCGTAATTCTTTAATACCCTTCTCGGTCTCTGTCAACCAAGTGATACTAAGCTTCTTGTTTTGCCAGAAGGTTGGTTGGTTAGTTCGGTTTGAATCTATTCTTGTTTATTATTTTAATTCCCAGCTCAGTATTATCATAACTTTACTTTTGGCTGGACAATATTTGCCTTTGACATTATGCAATGAATCTTACCATCACACTATATCAGACCTAATCAAGAGAATATTTGAGCCGTTTATTTTGAAAGTGGCCTAAAGTCCATTTTTTCAAAAATATGGAGTTAGCTACCTTGATAGTTAGATTTTTTCTTGATCTTTTTATACTGAAGCAACTTGTTACTAATATATTTAAAATCATTAAGATTTTGTAACACCAAAATTTGCTGGGTTAATGAAGTGATGTAAAAGTTTATTTTGAAAGTGGCGTAAGTCCCACTGAGAGAGTTTCAAACCGATATAGAAAATATGCAATTAAAGTTTATGTGATCTCGTAAGCTTTATGTTTAATTATTAATGTAGCAGTTGAATTATCAATGAATGTGCAATGAATTTATTATAAACAATTTAATTTCAAATTGGGTTTTTTGGGTCTCCTGATATACCATTGTAATTTTCAGTAATTCGTTAATAATTTATTTATAACAAATTAAATTGCAAAAAAACTGTATGAGAATATGAATATATTAAAATATCCCGAGAGAAAACTTATGAATCTTCGAATATGAATTTCAATGTAACAATAAAAAAAAACTACAAAAAATACGAGACCACTCACAAACCTCATATACAAGAAATTTTGGTATACCACCTTTGTATACCACATTGTATACCACCTGCCCACAATAATTATTTTATATCCCGAAGAGTGAACAATAATTAATAAAACAATATTAATATTACCTAATGTAAAAATTATTTAACAACAGTTATTTATCATTCTTAATTTTATAACATAAAAGTTTATATATATTTCCGTTTGTGTTTCAATTTAAAATTTAGAATTAGATTTATTTATTGTATACTTTATGCATTATATAGAGGGCTATCGACCACAAGGTCCTTCTGCCCGGAAGTGTATATATTTGTCTTTATTTCAAGGAAAATTAATTTTATGTATGGATGGACTTGTGCTTTCTTAAGAATTGGAAACGCGATTTCATTGATTTTGAAAGTGGCCATTTCAGCCAATAAAAATAAAAACATATTATTTCTTAAATAACGTTAAATATGCTAATTCGGGTGATAAATTTGACACCCTTAGAAACACCAAAACATTATTCTATTATGTTATCTGTTACCCATATTTTAAAATTTTATCCAACTCAAGCTCTTCAATATCTCGATTCGAACATAAATAGAGTTAGGTCACTTTCAAAATAAACGGCTCATTTCAGCGTTGATATCAAAAAAGACATTTTAATTCTGATATATACAGAAACGTAATTTTAATACCAATTCTACCAAGGACCTAACCGAACCTAATCTTTAATAATAACAGAAATCCTGTTAAATTAATTAAGTTAAATTTAGGAAAAACTTTAATTGTCTAGTTTTGTTATTGAATCAATGAGAAATCAATTATCTGATCTAATTTAATAATGAGATGATGCTTAGGTGAAGTTAATATCGCATGATGTTGCTGAAAGAAGTTTTTAATAAATGAAGTTATTATGAAATTAAATATTAACAAGTTTTTTCAGAAGTTAAGTTGTAGGATGTTGGTAAACAAAATCCCTAAATTAACTTTACTATTCCAGCTTTAATATAAACAGAAATTAAGCCAATTGCGCCAATGACCTTGGCGATTTGTAATAATCCTCTGATCCAATTTGCAGAACGTAATTCTATCCATTTCAATTTGAAAATCCTTCAATCATTCAATTAATGACATCGCCGAGCCGTCAGCGTAATTGAAAAACGTTTCTCACACATTCCCAAAGACAATCTTTTAACGAGCCTTTCGCTCAAAGAGAGGGAAGACGGCGAGCGGCACAAGAAGAAGAAAAAAGTCCATTTCCGTCGGTCGAAGCGTCGCGTAATGAATTTACGGTACGAATGTGTGAATCGAATGCTCTTCGAACGGTAATGATGTCTGTCTGTAAATACACCAACAGACAGAAAAAAAATTAGAAGAAAAATAGTGGGAACTGTGTTCCATTGATGGAGACTGTAATTGTTGAATGTTACTTAATTGAGCTGTTTTTTTTTTCTATTAAAGCTTTAATATTTTTATTGATATATATCTGAGAGGGTTTAAAATATTTGTATAAAATATAGTTAATTTGTTTGAGAATTAATTTTAATTCGGAAAGTTTTTCCTAAATTTAACTTAACAGGATTTCTGCAACAACAAAAAACGGGAAAATATTTCGGTAGCGATCAATTCGTCCAAGATCGGACAGTTCGAAACCGCACACACTCGCCCCAAATCCCTTTTATGTCCCTTCAAATCCACAAAAAAAAACCGACAAAAACTCCTCACTGACCCATTTCCAAACAAATACGACGAATCAATAAACTTCCCGCACAAGAAATTCACTTTAATTAGTTGGGAATTGTAAAGGGAAGATTAACGTCTTTGTCGATTTGTAGTGTGTTTATTTTCAACGGGGGAGACTGGGGGCGGCCGGGGGGTGTCAAAGCGCGCGGCGGTTTTACGCTCCTCGAAATTTACGGCCGCTTTGGTTACTTTCTTAATTTACGGTGGAACGGGAGGAGGAAACATTTTTACCTTTTAGGGCCACTTATTTCTGATGAAATTTCTAAATTATTCAGGAAAAAATCTCACAATCATTTAAAATGTAACCAAAATGTACCAGAAATATTTTATTCCTACAAACAATATCAATGAAAATATTACAAGGAATATTAAAGTATACACTGTATTAACTATAGAAGGCAAGAGATTCCCAAAACCTTTTACAAGTTCCCAAGCTTTTTACCAAGAATTAAATCTAGATTTTTTTTTTATTTACAAATTTACTTGTATTAATGTCAACTTTAACAGTACGAGTTAAGAATAAGCAAATTATTAATTTTGGAATGTAGGCCATTTAGTTTTCTATATCAACTATGTGCTATGTATAACTGTTTCTATATTAACTATGCAAGGTAAGGGGTCCCCAAACTTTTGAGCCAAACTTCAAGTTTCCAAATTTTTGAGTCCCTTTTACCAAAAAGTAAATGAATATATTGTTTGAAAATTCATTGTCACTTGTTTTATTGTCACCCTGGAAGACTTTGTATTATAAACCACCGAGATTCAGTATTCTTTTACAGTATTTTACAGTAATACATTCAGTATTTTTCGCATTATAAACCACGGAGATTATTATAAACCACACAGATTTTCTCGTAATTCATAAAATATTCGGTAGATTTTCACGAAATTTGCAACAAAATGTACAAGAAATTTGGCTAAAGAGCATAATGGTTATATTACGTACAGTATAATACGAGAAATATTTAAATCTACAAATATAATATCTACAAATTTGCAACAAAATGTTCTAGAATCTTCACGGACAACTTTTAGAATCTTCAAGACATTACATTTAATAAAGTCTGAACACAGGCTGAATATATAAATATATTCGAACTTTCGGAGCTCTATAATATTACTACCTGTCATAGTCCTATCGTAGTTCCAAAAAGACTCAATAATGTTATAGAGCTCCGGAAAAGTTCTTCTTCTTAAGGTGCCGTACTCTCTGAGATCGTAGGCAACCTCTCGCGCATACTTGTGGAACGCATCATCTAATATACGGGACGTAGCAGTTTATCGCTGGTTCCGAACGGCACTATTTTAGAGGTTTTTACTACGCAGAATTACTCGTGGTAGATTGCCATTGTTTCCTCAGGGTGGCCACAGCATAGTTCCATGAAAAATGTTCACGGTTTGTCCGGGGATTGAACCCGGTATCTCATGTATAGGTAGCTGATGCGTTCAACACTACACCACTGTGACCACTTCCGGAAAGGTTGAATATATTTATATATTCAGGCAGTGTTCCGACTTTATTAAGTTTATACGATTATCTATAATGTAGTATGGTTTTACAAATAATAAATTATCATTCAAGATTTATCGCATGTAGGTAGTCGCTCTTTATAGGAGTTAGTATCCATCAGTGAATTTTTTTTCGAATATCGTATATGAAATATTGGCGAGTTTTCGCGAAATTTGCAACAAATTCTCTTGAAGTTTGGCTGAAGAGTATTACAATAATATAATGCATGTAGACAATAATACTATGTGTGAGTTATTATGTATGCATATACCATTTGCTGAAGTAAGTACTGGCTAATACAAGCCTATTTTCGAAAGTTTTTGTAGATTTTCGCGTATAATATAACAAATATTCGGAGAATTTTCACGAAATTTATTACAAAGTATTTCTGAAACCTCTCTGAAGAGATTGGTGTATCGCATGTATGTAGTCGTACTATACAGGAGTTAGTACGCATCGGTTTGAAGTTTTTCCAGATTTTCGCGTGTAATTTAAGAAATCTTTTTCTTAAAGTTCCTTATCCATTCCAGACGTTGGTAACAATTTTGGCAATCATAACTTTGTTTGCTGCTCGAAAAAGCTCGGTTTTGGTCATGACAAACCATGTTCTTAGATTCTTCAACCATGATAACCTTCTTCTTCCGATAGTTCTATTTCCCGCCACTTTCCTTTTCAGGTTGCAGTATTATTTGCAGTAGATGGAATCTGCTTTCATTCCTCACAATATGCCCCAGGTATTGGAGTTTTCTACATTTTCTGGTGTTGAGGAGCTCTTTATCCTTCTACATCCTGTGAAGGATCTCAGTGTTGGTTATGCTATTTTTCCACGAAACTTCCAACATCCTTCGATTTAACCACATCTTTAGTGCTTCCAGTTTCTTGCTCATAGCATCGGTTAGTGTCCACGATTCAACTCCGTAAAAAACAACCGAAAATACGTTACAACGTAGAAATCTCAGTTTCATAAACATTGTGAGGTGGTGACTCTTTAGTAGGGATCCCATGTTGTTGAAAACACCTCCGCTTTCTCGATACAGATCTTCACTTCTATTTACCCAATATTCGGTGTATTTTCGCGAAATTTACAACAAAATGCTCTTAAAACGTGGCTAAGGAATAACGTATCGCATAAGAATAGCCGTACTTTATGTGTGTTAGTGTAGATGTATGAACTTACTACTGTCGAATACAAGCCAATGTTCGGCTCTTTTCACAGATTGTCGCGTATAATTCAGAAAAAAGCCATTGGATTTTAACAAAATTTACAGCATAACGTTCTTGAAACTGCACTGAAGAGATTGATTGATATCATGTAGGTAATTATACTATGTGGGAGTTAGTACGCATTGGCGTTTTTTTTTCGGATTTTGGTGTTTAATTTGAAAATTATCGCGAAATGTACAACAAAATGTTCTTGAAACTTGGCTGAAGAGAATCAACGTGTGTATCGTGTGTAGGTAGTTGCACTATGTGTGAGTGCACATCGATTAAATTACTACCAGCTAATTCAATCCTTTTTTTTAAATTTTTTTGAAAATTTTCGTCTATAATTTTGGAAATATTAGGTAAATTTTTGCGAAATTGGCAGAAAAAATTAGTTTTGATACTTCAATGAAGAGAGCGTCGTTGAAATATTTTCGAATTTTCGCATATACGAAATATTTTGCGTATTTTTTGCAAACTTTTCAGCAAAATGCTTTTAAAAGGTTGCCGACCACTGGTGTAGAACATCTGGCTTTGTTATGATTCTTAAGTCTATTGGTGTTTGATAGGTTTATGTTTGTACTGTCCAAGCTTTGAGCTGAAATTTTGAAATTTTAACTATTCTGTCTTGACAAATAATGCGAAACAGAAATATGCAAATAAAGCCGTCGTAAATAATTTTAAGCTATGAAATGTGTAGTTAAAATGTTTCAAAATTTTAATATTTAATTCGACCTATTATGTACTTGATGATATAATTGATGAAGTATTGCATAAAACTAAAATTAAGATAATTGTTATTTGCATCGGGATGGAACGAGTTGGATCAAACGTAAATTTTAAGATTATCTTATTTAATAGTAGAATAAAATAATACTCTAATAAATAAAATATCGTCGAAACTTGAATTATTTCTTAGAAAATTCTATTATTAACAGGGTATTAAATCTAATAAAGTTAACATGCAATGAACTATATAAAAAAAAATTGGGTGATAAAAAAGCAATAATATCGCAAACAAAATCAACATATTTTATGACGAAGCGAATATAATTTAATAAATGATTGTGTTAAAAAGGAAAACAAGAAGTGGAGGCAGCGTTTAGTATCGAGATGAAAGTATTCGCGACTCGCGCATCGCGAAAGAATCCATAGAGAATTTTTATCCAATATCTCTCCTTCAAAGCAACAAAATTAAACGCGCGTCCCCCGCGTCCCGACGCGTTCCCGGTAATAAAATCGATACAGCGCATCGCGTCTGGAGAAAATCCAGAAAGGCGCAAAAAAATTACCTAACAAAAATAAATATAAAAAAACGAGGAGAAAAAATCGGACTGGCAGTTCGAGGGTGTTCGTGGGTCCGGTGGGCATTCTGGTCCCTCGGTCGGGGTTCAATAAGTGTGAGTTTCGTTTATGAGGTCGATTCCCGGAATATAGATGCATCGGCTGGTGGCCTATCAACCGATCGTTCCGATCACTACCTTCCCCTCTCTAGACACCCACGCGCCGGCCCGATTGGGCCGCGAGCGCGCAGAATCGATACATAGCTATTTCATTGCTATAGATGGGTACCTATAGGCGATATCCTACCAATAACCGGAGCCACCGGAGCCCCCGGTGACTCCGGTTCGCATCTCGCCAACTTCCCAACTCTCGCTCGATTTACAACAATTTTCCGATTGGAGAAAAATTGCACCTCGTGCCCCTTATGTACAACGTTTTTTCCCTTATTTTTTGCAATGCCGCGCCCGAACGAATCGATTCTTTACGTGGACCTCTCCGGCATCTGCTGCGGGAATTTTACAACTTCGAATCGCGACTGATGCAAATTTTAAACGCAAACTTTCGCCGACTGATTATTCCGAAGATCAGAAACTCCAGAACCGACGCTCGGATTGCCCCGCTGTAATTCATAAACAAACCGGAAAATTCATTAATTCCAACTGAATTTCTAAAATCTAAACTCCATAAGAATAACAGAATCTCATAAATTAATAATCATTTTTGGTTTAATTTATTTTCTGTAAAAACATAATCTATACAAAATTTTACTTACAACAAAATGTCATAAAATAACAATTACATAACAAAATTACAACACATGTTTTCGATTTTTTCAACTTCAATCTTTTTATATTATAGATTATAGTCCTCAATTTCAATCTCTTCCAGCTTCAAACTAACAGAAAATATATTAAAAACCCGTCTTTTTTTTAATTAATTTATTAAAAATCCAAACAAAGTTTGAATATTATTTTGAGTTACGAATTATTTGTTTATTAAAATTAGGAAAATTTTAAATTTGGATACTTTCGTATTCAACTTTAATATTTAATGCAGAATTTGATCAAGTTTTTGCTTAGCATGAAACAAGGTTTATAAAATTTGGAGAAATTATTTTTTTTTTGTTAATTAGTTTTGAAAACTAGCGATTTTTTGAAGAAAGTCTCTCTCATACGATTTTGTTTTGTTCAACATCAATAAATTGTCGGATTAATTAAAAATAATTAAATTCTTTAAATAATTAATAATTCTAAATTTGACTATAGGTGAGATTTTTGTTTATGGAGAAGTTTGGTCCAAAGTAAATACCGGGTTCATTCAAATAACTACCCTTCAAACACTGCGGCCTAGTGGTATTTTTCCTACAAAATGGTATTGTATTTTGCCCACATTTTTCACTTCATAGGCCCAGACACCCAGGTGTTATATAAATTGGCGTTAATTAATTACACATTTGTCTTCTAGTACAAATTCGACCGACAGTCACTCCCGGGATCGAACACGGGACCTCCAGATTTGTAATTAACGCTCTAACTCTGTAGAATACGAGGCCAACATAATTAAATTTATTATGTGAATTTGTTTTTTCATAGAAAATAAATTTCCTGAAACATTTTGTCAAAGAAAATTTTTACTTGAACGTGAAACAAAATATAAAAATAAAATGTAACTTTTATTAGACTGAACTATGTTTGGTTAGAAGAAGATATTTGTTACAGAAGGTACAGAAGGTATTTGTTACATACATAGAGTACAAAGGGTTACCTTTTTTTGTAGCATAAATTTCCTGAATCATTTTTCAAAGAAAATATTTACTTGAATATCAAACAAAATGTAAAAATAATATGTAACTTATATTAAACAGAACTATGTTTGCTTAGAAGAAGAGGAAATATATTTATTGCATGTATGGTATACATGGTTTCCTAATGACCTCTTCGTCGGTCCCTCTGTCCGAATTTGGTTACTTCAGCAAAATTAAAACGTTTTCTGATTTTTTTTTGTAAAAGGAAAGTTAACTTTGTCATAAAAAAATTATAAAAAATGAGATTTAATATTTTCTGTTTTGGAAAGCTTGATCAAACTCTTTTCATGGAAAATTTTATTTTTCTGCTTTTTAACTAAATCTCTAAAGTCAATTTTAATAATCTAATTTATCAATTTTATTTCCATTCTTTCTGTTTCTTTTTTAATTTCTTGAAGTTTGTAGAAACTTTTATCACAACAACTTGAATTTTTGTCTAACTTGTAAGAAAATCTATAAGAAATCAAATTTCAAGAAAGGAATTTTACAATTCATCCAAAATTGATCTTGATCAGACTCGACAATAGCTATTTAAAGTTAATAAGTCGGAACACTTAGCCTGAATATATAAATATATTCAACCTTTCCGGAGCTCTATAATATTCTTTTTAGGACCACCAAAACAAATCTCATGTGAAACTTGTCAGTTATTTACTAGCTTTCACACCACCTTCGTGGCACTCGAAGTGTTCACCTTTGCTTTTATGAAAAGCAATTTGTAAAACACTTAAAACCCGTGTGTATGACTAGGGGTTAGATATTTTTAATTTAACATTTCGTGAAACAGACATGAACTTAGTAGGTTATTGATTTAAATGATATTTTAATATTGGTAAAACCTTACTGCATTATAGATAATCATATAAACTTAATAAAGTCGGAACATAGCTTGAATATTTATTCAACCTCTATAATATGATTTTTAGTCTTTTTATTTTTTAGTTCTCTTTATTATTTTAGATTTTTAGTCTTTGACTACCAAAACGAACTGAGAAATTTCACATGAGATTTGTTTTGGTGGTCCTAAAAAAGATAAAGATTAAAGACTCAGAATATTATAGTGCTTCGGAAAGGTTGAATATATTTATATATTCAGGATGTGTTCCGAATTTATTAAGTTTATATGATTATAATGTATAGGTTTTACCAATATTAAATAACTATTTAGATTTTAATAGCTATTTAGACAATGATTATTTCTATAAGGCCGTTGATTACAAGTATTGTCTTATTTGCAATTTTCTACAACTATTATTAACGAATTTGCCTAAATTCTAATTGCCTAAGTTTTTAAATAAATTTGTCTTAATTATAGTGCACAGACTTATTGTCTATACCGCATTAGTAAGTCTATAATACACATGAGACACAATGAGACTATGAACATAGACTGTGAGCATAGGGCTATGAACACGAAAACAAACAATACTTTTTGAATTGGAAGATTTTCTTACATTTACAATTTGCTATCTATAAACCTCACTTGTAATAAGATCTATAAATTCATTCTTTTTTAATTTCTATATTACTAAACAACTTGTATTAGCCCCCTGGCTGAAGAACCTCGAGGTCGGTAGCTTTTTGTTTCAGTTTTATATAACAATAAATATTATTATTATTTTTATTATTACTATTCTATAAATTCATTTTTAAGAAATAAATACAACAAATGTATTCAAAAGTTTTTTGTCACATTTAATGATGATACTTTTTTCATTAATAAATATAATAGTATATTTTGTAACTAGGGCGCTAAGTTGTCAATTTGACGCGAGAGCGAAATTGGGCGCACGAACGAAGTGAGTGTGCCAGTGACCGCACATTCGCTCGAGAGGGCAACTGACAATACCGCCCGTGTTACAAACAATATTTTTATTGCTCATGCGAAGGGATGTATCTTACAAGTTTGGGATCCAGGGGCCATCCAAAAAAATGGAATCAAAAATGAAGAATTTGCGTTTTCAATTGTCTCCGGTGGTGTGGATTCGTCAAAAAACTCTCCTCAGTCTCCGGTATCACCATAGAATTTACACTCATTTTAAAACGTTTTCTTTAATTTTTAATTTCCGACACTTTCATTTCTGTCACTTTTTTAATATCGAGGTCTTGATTGTGTCTATTTTATTTATTTATTTGTTTTTTTAATGTAACCTAGCGATATTGAATATTTGCGTGCGTTACCCAGGTTATGTGGAAATACAACGAGAGGTGGCACTTCTCGTATTGAAAAACGTGCGTCAAGAAGTACCGCTCGTTCATGAGCAAAAAAAATTTTAATTTTATAAATTTCAATAAATAATTAAGTAGATATCAAATTTTATAAATAATAAGAAAAATACCAACTTGTCCAAGATTAGGCACAAATTTATTTACCGTATGTAATTGATTGGACAAGACATAAAAACAAATCAATTACTAGTTATTTACTTAATTTTCGCATTAATTTGTTTATTCGAAATGTTTCTATTCAAGATTTAATTTTCTGAAAAAAGGGAAAAAATTTGCTTAGTTCGACATAAAAAATATAAAAAAGTAGAATTCAACAAATTTGTTTATCAAACTTTGGAATGTTAGTGAAAGTTTCTTTCATAAACTGTAATAAATTTCAGGATTTTTTTTGTCAACATCCACTAAAATCTGGAAAGATCTTGAAATGACAAGAAAGGAATTTATCGAATAAAATCCGTTCATCATAGTGTTCATAAAGGGATCAAATTTAATATTTGCAAAGTTTGATGAAAGTTTTTTTTCATAAAAAATATTTTTTTCCCTTAGAAGAGTAGAGAGATTTTTTTTCGTAGAAGAATCCCTAAGCAAAAAACCCAAAAGCAAATTTTAAGAACCGAACTTATCAAACCTTGTTGTAAAAGTTAAGAAATTTTATTCAAATCTAGAAAATATTTTGTTTGTTTTATTTATCGAATTTCCTCTATGGAAACAAATTCGCGGTTGATAATTGAGATTTACTCAGAAATTTGAAGCCTTTCAAAAATGATTCGAGGGAGAGACGCGTCATGTTCTAATCAAGACACTAATGAAATTATTGCAAATTTAATCTGAAACTGCGTCTGGTTACAACAGCGATTTTATAAAATAGCAACAAAAAAAACTTCACAAAACCTATTTCATTAAAACTAAGCAAAAACGTTTTAAATTAAAAAAAACATTTTTAATAGAAATCGGTTCCACACAAATTGGACCGAAAATTATTTGAATAATAATAATATAGTAATATATTAAGAATAATAATATAGTAATGAGAACATACAAGCCTAATACGGAATGATCAAAAGAGTCTCACATTTCATATTCCGATAAAACCTCAAAACAAAACCGTCCACCAGAATCTAGAAAAGTAAGAGATCATTCGGCCTTATCAATAACCTCTATAATATTAAATAGTAGCATTTGTATCTTTTCTTCAAAGATTATAATTTCTAGGAAATTATTGTATACATATCGTCAACAAAGTTAACATCATTTGTATAACTAATCTTTCTTTAACAAACTTTCTTAAAAACAACTACTTCACTGGCAAACACCACGACTGACATTGAATTACATTAAGAAAGTTTTTGGGTTCTACATAACTCTGTGATTTTCCCAAAAAAAAAACAATATCCTGATCAAATAAAAAAAAAATATTAACAATTAATTACCTTTATAACAATAAATAACCTCTATAACAAAAAATGCATTTCAAGACAAACTAAACTTCGACACTACAACACTGTCATCAAACCGGCAAGTCTCTACGCTTGCAATACACTTACATTCAATAAGAAATACGAACTTGAAGAAATCAAGAAAGAAGAAAGAAAAATCATTCGGAAAATACTCAAACATCGAAATTGATATCAGAAAAAAAAATTACATTCTTGGGGCACATAGATAGATTTCCGAATACACGACTATCCAAAATAATACTAGATTTCATATCATCACTCAAAAGTACAACACCATGGATGAAAGAAGTACAAAAAGGCATGAGAACCGCTAACATAACCGACACATCAGACTCCTTCCTTCCGTAACAAAGTGAACAACTAACTGGCAAGTCCAACCAGAGCAAGCAAAACCTAAACCACCCTACACACCTAAATGGTCTGAGGAAAGAAAATTGGCATTCCACAACAGAATGAACGAATACTGTCAAAATAAGGAGAACGTTAAGAATTGTCTCTAAGTGCTTAACGTTTTCCAATATTGGGAAAATAATAATAATATTGTAAATTATTGATAATAATGAAATATTATGAAATCGAGATTATAGATCCCAAGGATCCTAGGAAAAAAATTCAAGAAAAATCTGTCCTCAATGATAATAATAATATTTATTTTACCATAGAAAATGATACAAGGGCTACCGACCGCGAGGTAGTCTGTCCTCGTTTTGCAAGACTAAGTAAGCTCCTTCCGGGATTTTAGCAATTGGGACTAATTTATTGTATTAATTGAGTTTTGGCCAAATTTTTTTTACAAGAATTCACAGAAACTAAGACTAGAAACAGAGAAGAACTAGACATTTTGGACATCAATTTCAATTTTAAAATGTATACAATTAATATTCAAGTTAGGCTCCACAGATTACAAAACGCCGAATTCATTCATTGAAAATATATCTAAATTGAAATTTTGTCTTACACTGTTTCCAACTGGCAACACACGAATAACTATTCAAATGTAACTACTCTCGATTAAATTGCTTTTTTCCTTTGCTAATTGTGAATTTGCCTTAATTCTTTCCTACTGGCAACACACAATCCACTGGTCTAACAATACTTGTCGATTCAATTGGTTGTTATTCTATTAGTAAATGATTATTTACCTTAAACTTAAAAGTCGGAACACAACCTGAATTTATAAATATATTCAACCTTCCAGAAGCTCTATAATATTATTAAGTCCTTTTTTACGACCTAAAAGTATAGATCTAAAGCAAGGTTGAATATATTTATATATTCGGGCTGTTTTCCGACTTTGTTAAGTTTATATGATTCTCTATAATGTAGTATTTTTTTATCAAAATTTACCATTTTTTTTTAAATTTTTATTTTACATGAATGGTCACTTTAGGAACACAGGAAGCTTTATTTATGATTTCGAATCATGTTAGGCTGATAATAGAAGTTCCAACAATGCTGGGTACTTCGAACCAGGGATTGTTAGTTCCTGGAGCATAGAGTCGCCGCCGCACCCACAGGGTGTCAGACGCGGACCAGGAAGCCGGTGGATACCACTCAGACGCGCCTGGATTTTGATCAGGCTTTTCTTTTACTATCCCGAAAATTTACCTTATATTATTTACCTTATATTATATCCAATTGCCAACATAGAAACAACTTTGTCTAACAAAAGTACTCTTTGACTCAATCCCTATTCTATTGACAAATGATTATACCAACTTATTAAGCCGGTATGTAACTTGAATATATAAATATGTTCAACCTTTCAGAAGCTCTATAATATTCTTAAGTCTTTATAATTCAAAGCAGCAAAGCTGCACTGATGATAGATAGATCTCGAAACGTCTGCAGATGGCTATGCACTTGCGTTAAATAGAAAGATGTGATCTTAAAAACAATGTTATTTATCTGATTCTTGTTTAGTGCCACGAAAGTGTACTGAGAACTAGTAAATAGCATACCAATATCTGTTGTGTTTCAACATGAGATTTGTTTTTGTAGTCTAAAAAAGACTTAATAATATTATAGAGCTTCGGAAAGGTTGATTATATTTATATATTCAAGCTATATTCCGCTTTAATAAGTTTTTTGTGATTGTATCTATAATTAGTTTGGTTTCATTCCAATATTCTACAAATTATTAAATTATTGCTATTTACTA
Organism: Phosphuga atrata; assembly: GCA_944588485.1. Lineage (NCBI taxonomy): Eukaryota > Metazoa > Arthropoda > Insecta > Coleoptera > Silphidae > Phosphuga > Phosphuga atrata. The sequence continues at coordinate 25,771,201 of OX155904.1, forward strand.
ATTATTACTATGATGTTACTATATGTCAACACACCGAATTTTATTTGTTTTAGAAACTATTTTGTATTATGTAGTCAATTAGCTATTTAAATTGGTATAACAATATTTGTAGATGCAATTGGTTGTTATTCTATTGATAAATTATCATTTGCTTTATATTGTTTCCAACTGATAACACACAAACAACCAGTCTAACATAACTACTCTCGATTCAATTGCTATTCTATTGATAAATGATTAAATTAATCTCTCTTACACAATCAGAAGATTGGTTGGCAGAAAATCTTTTCCTCCACTCCTCTCTGTTCTCTGATAGTCTTTTAATTTTTTTCATATGATTTTAGGTTTTTAAAAAACCTACTCCTGTATCTCCTTGAATCTGTTTAATGTATTGTAATCTGGGTCATCCTCTGCCTCTTTTGCCTTGTACCATTCCTTATGCCTATACATTTGTCTTATTAACTGGTACCTTCTCCTCATTATTGTTTATAGCAATAGGGCTCTTTTACACCAACTCTTCTAAAATCATCTTCATTTGTCAGCCTTGCCGTCCACGAAATTTTCTGCATTCTCCTCCAACATCACATTTCAAATGCTTCTAGTCTTTATCTAGTCTCTTCTCTAGTCTAGTCTCTTATCGCATGTACTAAGAGTCCAAGTTTCTGAGCTGTACAATGCCACACTCCAGAGATAGCATTTTATAAATGCTTTTTTGGTCTCTGCATTTAAGTTCCTTGACGTAAGAACCACCTGTTTGTTGTTGAAGGCTATTTTTGCTTGCGCAATTCTGCTTTTTATGTCTGCTGAACTTTTGCCATCTGATGTGATTTTGCTTCCTAGGTAGGTGATTGTATTAACTTGTTTCAGTTGTAATTAAATTATTACTACTTACTAATTATTACTATAATATGTTGCTATTTGACAACATACCTAATTTTATTTATTTGGAAAATTTTTCTTGTAATATAGAGTTGACTACCAACCTATGAACAACTTATCTAACTCATTTTTCTTCAGATGATCATATCATTCGATGAATAAATTAAATCTAGTTTCATAATATAAACTAAATGGATTTAGATTTTGTAAACCATTTAACAATTTTGTATACTATAGTTTTAATGAATTGTATTTGTAATTAACTATAGTTATAATGAATTGTATTTCTAATGAACTAGAGTTCGAATGAAGTGTATTTCTAATGAACTATAGCCCAAATGGCTTATATTTACAATGCACTATAATTCTAATGAATTTTATTTCTAATTAATTATAGCTCTAATTAATTGTAATTCTAATTAACTATATTTATAACAACATTCAATAATAACTAACCATATCATTGTTAGAAAACGTGTGTATTTTGTTATCTTAAATGTTAAAAATATGAATAAGTTTATAAATTGATTATTTATAAGGATTATTTATAATAAATTGATTAATAATTTACAGAATAAGTAATATAAGTAATCAATTTTCGAAATTTTATTTGTGAAAATTTGTTAAAATCCAGGGCATTTATTGTAATACCTTGTGATTATGATCCGGGTAGGGCGTCGCGAGAGAAGCGTCCCGACGCAAAGTAATACGTGGAAATGTAGATAAATACAGCTGTAAAAGTGCACCAGACATGTAAAATCGATAAGTGTTGGTCCGTCCGCTGAGCAGCGCCCGCGAACCCGACACGCGCACACACATAAAACAGAGAAATGAAAGGAAAGGAGGAAAAATGAACTTTTTTGTAATTGAAAAATTAGTGGGCATAGAAGAAGTTTAATTAAAATTATTCGGGAAATAAAAATAAAGGAGCGTTGGTTCAGGTTTAACGTTTCGTCTGGGCTTGAGACGATGGTTCGGGTTTTAGCTCGTTGTAGATATTTTAATTCATGGATCATGGATTTTAGTTGTTATAGTTCGACTATACTTGGTATATATTATGTTTCGCTATAACTAATTTCTTAGTGTTTTTGAGAATTTTTTTTTTTTGCAAAAGAATTTCAAATTTATTTGGTTTTAATCAGATCAAGAAAAATCTAAAATATCTAAACCTTCTAGGTCTTGGATTTAATATTTAGAATTCAATCGGGCTTCTTGGTGTATATAACAAATTTCGGAATAACAAGTTCTGGTATAACGTATATAAAAAACGTTAACGTATATAAACGTCTGGTATAACGTATATAAATTTTGAGTATAACAAGTTTGTTAAGGGGCCTACAGACGATCAACATGGTTAACAAACATGGTTGGTCAAATGCAGTGTTGAAGTGTTTGTTGAATGTCTGTAGGCAGGTTGGATGGTTGAGGCTTGGTACAATGTTCCTACAGACGTTCAACAAATACTTCAACACTGCATTTGACCAACCGTGTTGGTCAACCATGTTGATCGTCTGTGGGTCCCTTTACACAGGCTTGTTATACAAAAACTTGTTATACCAAAACTTGTTATATACATTAAAAAGTTCCATTAAATTCTGCTTAAAAATAGGCTAAATGGTCTAAATTTACTTCGCTTTCCATCAGAATAATCGCCAAAATTGTTAAAATGTCTATATCTTTTAAAACAGAACTGAATAAATTTTAGATCTATGTGGTCTAAGAGTAATTTTAGATCTATTTGCTCTAGAGATTTGGTCTATAGATCTAAGACAAAGTTTGTATCCTGGATACATGGAAATGGATCCATGATACGCGTGGATCTCTCATGATACTCGTGGATGATTCTCATAAATTACTTTTATTCTCATAAAAAACTTCACCTAGAGTTTTCACCTCGTTGCCATCAATAAAATTCTGGTTAAAATTTATTCAGAAGTCAAAGTTGAATTATTTGACCATTTGAAAAGAAAAGTAAAAAAATATTTAGTATTTAGACAAGTTTTTATCCCGAATTCATAAACATTTCTCGAAAATAATCCTTAATTGTGAAATGTCTTTCAATTTTCTCTATTTCAATTGTCTAAATGAATTTAAGATTTATTTAAATAGTATTTAGACAAAGTTTTTATCCTACATTCAGGAAAATTTCTCGAAAATTATTCGTTGTTGTGCAAAGATTTAAATTGTCGTTATCCAAATCGTAGCGAAAATTGTTAAATTATAGTTACTAGTCAAAATTGTTGAAATCTTCGACGCTTTGAAGGGAGAACTAGTATATTAGAGATCTATTTAGTATTTAGAGAAAAATTTTGTTCTAAATTCAGGAAAATTTCTCGAAACTTTATTTCTCGAAAAATTAGTCTTAATTATATAAAAATCCCTGCCATTTGCCATAACTCAAATTGTTGTAGAAAATATTTTAAAACAAACAGCATTATTATATAAAACATTAATAGAAAGTCTTTTATCCTTTAAGAGAGAACTGACTAAATAATACGCAATATACTGCAGCTTCTGTCTCAAGAAGTAGCCCTTGATGCACATCCTTCTTCTGTAGATCAATGCTTTAAAGTTTTCGAGAAGATTTACAGCAACTTCCTCTGCCAATCAACAAAACCAAAAAATTATCTTCCCACAACCTAAAGATTTGCATGTTTCATAGACTATCGCAGCGTTTCCCAAACTTTTTTGACCACGACCCGGTACGAGGTCCTAAAATTTTTCGCGACCCACCTTATGAAAACACCCATTTATTTACAAAAGAAATTTATTTTTTATTGCTTTTGTTTACACAGAGGATTTTTTTATTATTGCAGCGACTTGTTCCGATACTTCGAAAATAGTTAAACCAAAACTTTGCAAATTTAAATTCAATTCATTGCACCCATTCACAATTAATGGCTAATTCTTGAATTTGTTTAAACCAACCTTCATGACTTTCTAATATTGCACGTGCTTCGTCGCTATTTAAACCTACACACATCGTCCAATCAATACCATGATCAGTGACAAAATCATTGTTAAGCTTAAAATCTCAACTGTATTCGTTCTTGTCAGTAGCCTTTTACAACAAAATCTTATAATGTGTCTTCGTCAATATATCTGATAAAACACATTAGATTTGCAGTGTCCTCGATATCTGTTCTTTCATCTACTTGCAAGGAGAAAAACTTCCTTTTTTTACTTAAGCAACTAGTTCTTCCATTTTTTTCGAGCAAACGCTTAACTGTATTATTTGACAGAAGTATCTCCGAAAATAAACTTTTTGTTTTTCCTTTATTCCCCATAAATTATTTGCGGCAATGTTTGAGGTTTTTATTTGACTGGAGTGGAAAGAGTGTATTTTAATTTTTTAGAGCTGCAATTCATTCTTTTTTCTTTTCACCAAAAAAAAGTTAACATTTGTTTTTCTGTTTTAATTTTTTTCCGCGACCCGGCAAAATTTTTCTGCGACCCGGTGCGGGTCGCGACCCATACTTTGGGAAACGCCGGACTATCGAAAGGCGTTCCACTGTGTTAATCATCAGAAGATGATCGGAATTCTAAGAACAACCGGAGCCGACGAACAGGACCTACGTTTCATATCAGAACTTTATTGGCATCAAACGGTGGTAGTAGAGATGGAACAATCAACAACGGAAGATATGCAAATCAGACGGGTTGTTCGACAAATTTGCGTCTTGCCTCCAGTACTGTTTAATCTGTATTCTGAAACTATATTTAGAGAAGCACTGGATGTTGTCCAATGATCAATGGAACCCCAATAAAAAATATCACGTACGCCGATGATACGGTTATAATAACCAACGATGTACAAGAACTACAAAACATTATAGATTCCGTAGTTCACTATAGCGAGATGTTTGGATTGCATCTCAATGTCTCCAAGACCAAATTATTTGTCTTTTCTAAGACTTCAATAAATGCACACCTGCGTGTCAAGGGACAAACAATCTAACAAGATACCTCAATAAAATATCTGGGAGCTAACATCAATAGTCAGTGCGACCCGAAAAGGGAAATACTTTCTTCAAGGATTGAGCAAGAGAGAAAAATCTTCATGAATATGAAGTCATTTTTTACAAGACTAGACCTCAGATTGGAACTCAGAACTCGAATGATGAGATGCTACGTCTTTGCTGTCCTACTCTATGGATGTAAAAGCTGGACACTAAATTCACAGACTGAAAAGAAAATAGAAGCCTTCGAAGTGTACGTGTATAGACGGATGCTATGAATTTCGTGGCTACAAAGGATCATCAACGATCAAGTTCTCCAGCGCATGCACAAACAAAAAGAATTGCTGAACACCATCAAGAAAAGAAAAATGCAATACCTGGGTCATGTGATGAAAGGTGATAAATACGAAATATTAAGCCTCATAATAGAGGGCAAAGTACAAGGGAAAAGATCAGTAGGAAGACGCCAGAACTCGTGGCTGAAAGATTTGGGGTGATGGTTCGACCGCTCGTATGCAGAAATCTTTCATGCTGCAGTTTCCAGAGCTAAAAATGCCATTTGGATCGCCAACCTTCGGCAGCAGAGTGCGTGATAAGAAGAAAAAGAACCTATAGATATTGAGATATTTCTTAAGTTTGCAGTGCGTCATTAGCATATTGGTCCATGGGTCTTCGTAGTTCCATTTAATATTTGTACAAATTTTTTTGAAATTTCCTTAGAAACTCCTTGTAAAATGAAATATTAATGAAATTTTGTTGAAAGTTGTAGTTGTCTAAAGATTTCACTTAATTGTTTCATTTAAAGATTTCACTTGATTTCACGTAATTGCTAAAACGCTAAAACATTTTGGAAGAGCGGGAGCATGAGAAAAGCAAATTAGTTAAACAGAATATTTAGACAAATATTATTGGAACTTCTTAGTTTATATTGTTGCTAATTTGCCTAAATTGGCTAGAAGTCTCGTGAAACTTTCCGTTAAAATTGTTTAATTGTATAAAACTGGGACCATTTTGAAGAGGAATTAATTTCTTGATCATTATGAAATTACCAACTTATTAAAGCGGCATATAGCTTGAATATACAAATATATTCATCCTTTCCGTAACTCTATAATATTATTAAGTCTTAATAAGACCACGAAACAAATCGCATCTTGAAACATGACCAGATAAATACCATTGTTCTTAAGATCATATCTTTCCATTTAGCCCAAGTGAAAATCTATCTGAAGACCTGTTTCGAGATCTATCCCTTATCAGTGCAGCTTTGCTCTTTTGAATTATAAAATGGAATATGCTTACGTCAGTTTGAAAAGCACGTGCCGGGCTGTCGAGGATAGGTTATGATATGACATGTATGTGGAAAGACCTGAACTTAGTGTCAGTTATTGATTTAAATGATAATTTAATATGGGGGTGAAACCAAACTAATTCTAGATACAATCATATCAACTTATTAAAGCGGAATATAGCTTGAGTATATAAATATAAACCTTTCCGTAACTCAATAATATTATTAAGTCTTTTTAGGACTACAAAACAAATCTCATGTTGAAACACAACATATATATGCCATTTACTAGTTCTCAGTTCAATTTCATGACACTACACAAGAACCAGATAAATAACATTGTTCTTCCATCATATCATTATATCTTTCCATTTAACGCAAGTGAATAGCCATATGCAGACGTGTTTCGAGATCTATCTATCATCAGTGCAGCTTTGCTCTTTTGAATTATAAAATGAAATAAACTTGTGTTACTTTCAAAACCATCTGCTGGGCTGTGGAGGATAGGTTATGGTATGACAAATTTATATATTCAAGCTATGTTCCGCTTTAATAAGTTGGTTTAATTAATTTTGTTTCACCCCAATATTCAATAATGATATTAATTAAACAGAATATTTAGACAAATAGCATACAAACTTCTTAATTTGAATTGGTTCAAATTTGTCTAAATTGGATTTAGGTCTCATCAAAGTTTTATTCAGTATTGTTTAGTTGTCTAAATAGAAGATATTAACCCGGCGAGCGGTAGGTTAAAATATGTAACACGGAGCGCAAGGTGGGTGTAACAAACCCTGATAGGGATCATGTGAATTTAATAGTTTAATGTATTTTTTATTAATGTTTTATTGGTTATTAAATATCAGTATTTATTATTGAAATAAAATTAAAGGTTATTTTTTTTTCTATTACTCATAATGGGGATAAAAGCTATCTTGGCGCCCGTTTTTTAGTGCGACAAGACCACTTTGTGCTATTCTTCCAGAACAAATGTCTTGTTATCTTCGCTCTCATTTTCCTCCGATTCAACCTCCGACTCTTCTCCTTCGACGTCTTATCTCCTGCTTTGTATCACTTTCACAGCTTCTTTCACTAACATTATCGATATAGGTTTCACTATCGGTATCGCCAGAAGAAACCTCGGCTTCGTCTAAAAGACTAAATTTTTATTTTTTTCGTACGATATATTACCCTGGCTGTTTTACCCTGACTAGTTTGTTTTTCGGCGGTGATCGTATTGGGGTAATACGATCATATGGGGTATTGTTCCTATGCTCTGATCGTAAAATATCCATTACTAAATTTGCATCGTTCGCGGAATTATAAAACAAACCCCATCGTAAAATACCACAGTGAAATTTCCGAATTCTTAGTAGGATTTGTCTTAACCCCTAATGCATACCTGTATGGATTTATTATCAGCGGCCTGTAGCCGCTACAAATGCTAGTTCAAAATTTGTTACACGGAGCTTAAGGTGGGTGTTACTCACCCGCTAACACCTTTGACCTCGCGTAAATAATTCGCGGGGTGGCGATCGACTGTCAATCGGCATTTCCTTACCACTCTCCACGCAGCTACTGAGATTCACAGCCTGTTATAACGAGTATTCTCTAAGATATCGACCAATTTATCTTGGTCTGGGTGTACTACACCCAACCTACCGCACGAATGGTTAATTCAATGTCCCTTCCTTCCTTTCACTGGTGTTACAGTCCTAAGCAAATTCAGGACAGCCTCCCTCTGCCTACTTATGAATTCAATGTTAATATAATGATATATTGGCAAATATTCAATTTTATTAACCCGAATAGATACAATATTCCTAATTGTCTAAGGATTGTGCCACCTAAATTAAAATAAAAAGGCTTAAAATGAACTGGTCCATGAAAAGAATGGCAGGGATCAATATAGGTTTTATAGAACGATTGTTCATGACGAATATAAAACGACTCAGTTTCATTTCAAGCATCAATATTTGGGTTCCACAATTGGGTTTCTGTGATTTTCTAGTAGGATGATGAGGATCATTCATTTCTGGAGAGAATCGTAACTGAATTAATTCATTGATTTTTGTGATTTTCTGATCAAACATAAAGCAAATGATCCATTTTCGTAAGGAATTATGATTCGCGATGACTGGCGATGTGATCATGGATCAGAAGATATAGATTTGCCCAGAGCCTACATTCCTGAAAATGTGATTCCTTCTGTTTGGTGATACTGATTTCATCTGATACTGATTTCATCTTTCACTAGACAATTCCAGAATTAATTCGGAAGTATACAGCTACCAATTAAACAATTTGAGTGATTACAACAAATCAAAGAAGCCAGAATTGATTAAGAGAAAAGGCCTAATGTTTGACGCCAAATCTTATTAGACGGGCAGGAGGACCTTGTGGTCAATAGCCCTTTGTATAAAGTATACAATAAATATATTCTCCCTCTCACTTTCTCTCCTATTAGACGGCAAAACATTTAATTCAAATGAGGATGTCAAAATAATTTGGTTCAGTTTTTTGGAAGCAATATCGGAAGTTCAAAGTCAGTGAGGCGGTGGTGGCCTAGTAGTCAAGGTGTCGGATTACTAAGCCATAAGCCCCAGGTTCAAATCCTGGGGGCACGAATATCTAAATAAGCCACCGTCCTCATGTGCATGCCTCTGGCAAGGCTCTGGCAAACCTCCCCTAAAATAATGGCTCGCCACCCACGTTAAAAACTGCAAGGGCTCCCTCCACTTGTGTCGAAAGATCTAGATACCAGGCGTAAGTGTAGGCAAGGGAGGAGGTCAAGTCCACTACGACCGTAGCATCATTGGAAAAAAAATCTATGAGCGTGGATTCATGCTACTACCTAAACAGATTTTCATGAAAAAAGGACGAAATTACTAGAACTTTTAGGGATTACGGAAAAGCTTAATAAAAGTTTGTAAAGTGCCAAGTTTCTTAGTCTAAGTTAAACTTAGTCTAAACCTAGGATTAGGTACTTTAGGAATAACCCAATAAATTACATTTCAAATTGCAAAAGGCTAAAACTATAGTTGGATTAAGGGAAAATTTTAACAAAGTAAGAAATTTGATAAAAATAAGTTTTAATTTGTTTTAACCAAACATTCAAAAAACTGAACTAAATATACCGGCCCTACCAAGTGGAATAACTTAGGTTTAATATTGTAGACTTGCATAAATTAAGAAACACAAAACAAATTTAATAAACGAATATTCCACGAAACCAAAACAAAATTTTAAAATATTGTGACAATATTTTCTAAACTTGACTTCAAATGGTTTATTAAGCTTTCATTTCTCCACAGTTTACTTTGTGAAAGAAATTTCAATTGGTAAACGCGCCTGGGCTCCCTCTCATTACACCCAAACACATTTTTTTCGCAACAAAATCCGCTTTTTGTTGCTCTCCCGCCTGCTAAAAATAGTTTTTCCGTCGAGGCGGGTTCGTCGTTCTTTAAATTGTACTTAAAGTATGGATTTTCGGGATAGGTTAGTTTCCTGTGAGGTCGCGGCCAAGGCTAGCTAGCGCAAAACTCGGCCGCGTATTAAAGACACTCTCTCCTACTCTGTCCCACTCGCAACGCTCGTTACATGAACATATGCGTGTACCACGTCCCGCTGCGATTCTAAGCCAGCTAAGATAATAACGTGTGGGAGAAAAGCAAGTTTTTATTTTTCTTGTGGTTTCCTTGTTTTTTTTTGTCTGTTTTTATCGTTTATTTTGGTCTATAGAAAGCGAGTTCGCTTCACTAAAAATTTACTATTACGATCGACGCCATTTTGGAATTGTTCGAATAGTTGTTTGGTGAGTGATTTATGGGTTCACTATTGTCACATATTTCAGTCTTGGGAGTTTCTGTGAGATTTGTCTAAATACTAAAATATATGTCGGTTTCCTGTTCGACTTGGTGAAGTTTTTCTCATGCTCTGTCAAGGTTTTTCAACAATTTTGATCTCGATTTAGATCACAATCTTTTTGTAATTAATACTAATTTTCGATAATATTTGAATAGTTCAGGTTGAGAAATTTCCATGAGATTTATTTAACTACTGGATATTAAACGCCGTTTATTTAACTTATAGATTTCTCTTTTGTGCTTCCGAAGATTTAAAAATTTGAGAAATTCGGAATAAAAATCAAAGGAAAGGCTTGAAAAAAATATTTAAAATTGTGATGAATTTTAAGATTTTCCGAATATAAAAAGCCGTTTATTTACTCATGTTCATGTTATAAATTTCTATTCTGCACTTATAGATATTTAACTATTTTTGAGAAATAACACAATAACGTTCAAGTGGAAAAATTCATTTTCGGTTCTTGGTAAATACATATTGAGATGTACCTAATATTAAACGACATTTATGTACTGTTTAAGTTATAAATTATTTTTTATTACTCATGCGGGATAAGTACTATCTTGGCGCCCGTTTTTTAGTACGACAAATGGCTGTTTGCCAATTCAATTATTACCACATAACTTAAACGAAAATATTCAATAAAAATCGTCTAGTTACATTTAAAAAACAATTGAATTAATAAAATTTAAATAATCAATACCTCAAAATTTCAATTAATTTAAGAAATTTAAGAAACAATTGAAAATGCAAATTCTTCTTTTTTTTTGAAGGCCCCTAGATCCCAACGTTGTAAGATACGCCCGCTCTCATGAGTAATAAAAAATATTTTCTGCAACTCGTGCGGTTTTGTCAATTGCCCTCTCGAGCGATTGAGCGCTATTTCGCTCTCGTGGGCAATTGACAACTTAGCGTCCTAGTTGCATAATATACTATTAATTAATGTCGTTAATTTCTTGTTAAAGGTTACATTTTTTAAAGATATTAGGATCATATTTAATTACAAAATTGTGACTATAAATATCGACAAATATGTTTTAGAAAATAATTTCCAATCAATGAATTGTCAAACCTATCAATTTCCCATAATAAAACAATTTTTTTTTAAACATTCTTAATTGTTGCGCAATTTTATGTAGCAATGTAGCTAAAAACCGTAGAATTGACGACAATTAAAATCACAAATGTGATTTAATGTTTGTAAATAGAAGCGATTCCTCCAAACACTTCCACTATGTTTTCTTTCATTTTTGAAAAATGTTAAGTGTTCAAATTGCCTACAGAGAAATTTGTTAGTGTTTTTTTTTAATTTGAAATGATTTTAAATCAACTTCCTGATGAGCCAGAAACTTAAGACTTTACACATAGCTCAATGAATAATTTAGTTATTAATGAATTAATGAAAATATAATTAAGTTATTAATGAATAACTTAAACAATGAATAATTAAATAAACAGTTGTTGTATGATAAGCATTCGGACTACGTAACATTTACACATTTCGAGAGGATTGCGTGCAAGCAGAATCGAAGCTAGCTGATCAACCAAATGTTTAAAACCGATTGCGAGATTTCACACACACACTAGACTACGAAGCAGAAAATAAAATATAAAATAATCAGGTTTTTTTATTAAAATGCACTAAAAAGGAAAAAAAACCTTGGTGACTATAAATAAAAGTGCGGATCTATGCTATCTTGAACTGACGTGAACGCTCCACGCTTTTATTTATAGTCAACACGGAATATTTTCTCCTTTGTGCATTTTAATAAGAAAGTGATTTTTATAAAGCTTTTTTTATGTATATTATTTGTTTAATTTTGTATATTCAGGGGGCTTATAGAAGTAAGTAAATAATCCATCAACCAAATACGTCAATTTGTAAATTTTTAAACACACTTAACTTTTCAGAATATAATCGATTTTTGTTTAACTTTACGTATTAAGGTGAGCTATAAAAGTGAGTAAACGAACGCGATCCAAAAACGCCAATTTGTAAATTCACGCTTTGGCCCATTATTTGGAAACAAAACTAAATAAAAAATATTTCAATTTTTGCTAATTTTTAATTGAGAAATTTAACTGAAATATTAACCAAATGCACCACCTTCTAGATTTTTGCGTTATAACTTTCTCTTTGGAGCCAAATTGATCTTAAGGGAAAATATTTTCAATTTTTTTTTTATTTTTTGCAAAAAAAAAATCCCGAGAAATTGACTAAAAAATAAATCTAATAAAATCTTCAAATTATTTGACATTTAGTCTCTAATAAAGGAACAGATCTTCAAAAAAGCATCAAGGTTTGATTTTAAATTCAAAATTTGATTTAGCGCTTTAGCTTCACTGAAACACAATTAGTACAAACTTAGACCTCCTGCGCACTAGCACCAACCTGGCTGCCGCAGCCGAAATATTTGAGCAGCCAATCGACTTATAAAGTTCCACATAAAATATTCTTTAAAGTTTCGGAACACGAAATACGAAGTATGAGCGTGGAGACTGACGCTCTGCGCGCAGCCAATGAGGTACCGTTCATTCAGGCGTGTTCTAATGATTATCGCAGCCAGAAATTCGTGGCCGCCTAGTGCGCGGGCCCCTATACGCCGTCCTGTGTTAGACTGGCTGACGGCAGCCTGATTGCTTAGTGTGCGAGAGGCTTTATAAATTTTCAAACTTCAACTTGCTGTTTGATTAATTGAATTTCAAGCACATTGATTTCCAACAAGATAGATTTTCTAAAAACGTATTTATTTTTCCAAAATTGTTATAGGTCCAACATTTAAAATTTTAAATTGCCGTTTACAAATCAAAAATGAATTAAAGAATTTACCAAGCAAACACCATAAATTGCAAAAACCCTTAATTATCTATAAAACATTACAGAAAAGTAAAGTAAATTATTTGTAAAGTAAAATTTTGTCCACGAAGGTTAAAACTTTGCAGAACAAATAAATAAATTATTCTCAGAAAACAATTTAATTTTTATTGAAATTTTGTCCATCAAGGTTACAATAAACAAGTTGACTAAACTCTTAACAACTTTGATAACTATAAATCACAACATTCATAAAAATTGTCACGATAATTCCCCATAAAGTCCTTACTCCATTTTCACACATCCAATTCTTCATTTTAACAATCTTTATTTGGCCTTAAAACCATTTTAAATTGCCAAAATCTTTGCAAATTTTACAATCAGACGACCTCGGCCATCACAAAACCGTTAGCGGTAATCGCCGTGCGTGCCAACATTTGAGACTTCAATTACAAATCCACAGGTAATATCCTATTATTGGCTTCATTTAAACAAAAAATTGCAAACAAAAAACGTGCTTAGTCGGATGATACCTTATTAGTAACCCATTGCTGAATAACCACTTACAATTTTTCCATTGTTATTAATTATTAATTCAAATTTGTTTATTTGCAAAAATTGCGAATCCAGTCAAGAGCCAGTCTTTACAAAACAATTTACTCGAGCTTATCTTGTTGATTTATCCTGTCATATCCTGCCGCGTCCATTGCTGCATTGTCTTGTCCTGCTCAACCCCTATCACGATATTATCTCGTAATCTCATTAGCAAATTTCTTAAATTTTGACATATTTATGTTATATTTCCTTTAAACTGTTATAATAATATAATATTATTGTAATTTTTTTTTAATTAAAATTTTGATTTGGACAGAGCAAATTGGTGTATTTTTGTGGGTTTTCGTGTAAATTGTGGAAGTTGTTTTGGTGTATCTTAAACAGTATCTCGTAAATTAACGTTGGTCATGAAACTTTGGTTAGACATGGAACAGTTAGTGCTAGTTATGAACGTTCTGTTAAATATTGAATAGAAGGTTAAAGCTAGTTAGGTGCGATTATGAATTTCTAGATTATCCCACATTGGTAACATTAGATGGTTTAGGGAAAATGTTTAACGTTTTGTTTTTTGGGGTGGATGTATTAGATGTGTCCCGCGACTTTTTTTTTACATCTCGCGAACATCGACAAGGGCGTCTCCCTGTTTAGTAGCGTCTCTACGGCGTCGGCGTCTGTAAAAATCGAACGTCTATAGTTGCGCGCAAGAAGTCGATGCTGGGTCGAGAGGTCACAGGTCGAAGGGGGTGGCAGGAGAAGAGGGTCACCAATATATATACACATACATATAGAAGGTTGTGTGGCGGTGGCGGCGGCGGCGACGGGAGGGAGGTCACTGATAGGGAGTTTTTTACGATCGGCGACCAACCCCGTTCGATATCCGATCCGGAGAGAGGTCTCGCTAGCTCGCTCTCTCTATACATGCACATAATGTATATATAGAGAGAAAACGTCGCCGATAATGCCACCGCCGCCGCCGCCACCGTTCCTGCTCCTGCTGGAAGCGGGCGAACTGCGCGCACCGGCCCCAGCCCGGACTTCAGCTATGTATTGGTTATCGGTTCACTGTCTATATACCCTACCTTTATATAACCACCCCTTTCGATCAGTTCATCCTCCTCCAATTTTCTTCTCCCACTACTTCACCTTACATTTTTTTCCTTGCATCGATAATTGAACGGACTCGCCGAACAACATTTCCCAACAATAATCGTAACGCTCCCGTTATTGTCTATTAATAGCCTAGCTAGGCACAATTCCCAACGAATAAACAGTACGCAACACAATTACTAGTTTCAACTAAATTCTAACAATATAAACAAAGCTCTCTGCCCTAATTAAATCCCATAACGTTACAACAACCATAATAAAAAACAGCACATAACGAATTCTTTATTAATTCTTACATTTTTGTTTGCAGATATGCCTGTAATCGTGTTTAATTCTTGCACGGTAAGTTTCTAAAAGCAAAATTAATTTCATTCAAGTTTTGTGGAAAGATCTGGCGAATTGCCTCGACTCTCGGCATTCCTTTGGAATTTTCGTTTTAATTCAATCCCTCCCGTGTTTTCGCAGGTTCGGCTGCGTGTGTTTTGCGTAAAATAAAAAATCTCATAAAATAATAAAATGATTGTTTATATATAAATTTCCTTTATTTACAAGAATAAAGAGACGCGACAACTTAATTTTTCGGTGAATAATAAATTATATTGTATTTTAATGTTTGTAAGATTATTCGGTTTTTTTCATAAAAGCGAAAAACTTATAAAATTTAACAAACTTAAAACAAACGGAACACAGCCTGAATATATAAATATATTCAGCCTTTCCGGAGCTCTATAACAATTGCTGAGTCTTTTTAGGACTACCAAAACAAATTTCATGTGAAATTTGAAAGTTTTTCTATAGCTTTCAGTCCACCTTCGTGGCACTCAACAAAAACCATAAAAATAACATTCTTTTTAAGATCATGTCTTTCCGATACCGTAAATGGATAGCCATCTGTGGACGCGTTTCGAGATTTATCTCTCATCAGCCCAGCTTTGCTTCTATGAACAACAATTTGCAAACCACTCACTTGAAAACCCATGTGGTAATCACCACCATGTGGATTAGATGTTTTTAATTTTAACATTTACCAATTCTAAATTATAAAATTTAATTAACATTAAAATCTATTCCCAGTAATACATGCTCATTTATGAAAAATATATAGTTTTAGCAAAACTGATCTTGTTGTTGAATGTTAAAATTACACTACAATTGTTTCTCGATGCAAAAATATTTGTGAAAGAAATTATTCTTTAATATAGTGACAGAACAAATTCAATGTAAGATCTAAGAGTTGATCCACCACATATGATATCAGGACTTTCTCTAACTTTCCATGACATGGATCAAATGAAATGGTTCTTGCTGCTATTAGTAAACATTAATGATACATTTTAAGCAACGAAGAAATTGAATAAATCAAGTATTTATCAATACCAATCGTGTTCGTGAATGCTATAAATAAACCAGAATTGTTTCTCGATGAACAATTTAATGTTGAACAAAATATTTGTAAAGAAATTATTCTTTAGTATACTTGATGAAATAAAAAATGCAACACTAAGGTAGGAATTTTTTGGATGAAACTTAAAAGAAATGTTTAACTAGTCACAGGTAGAAATTGATTAAAGTTTCATTCTAAATAATCCAGCAGCCATGGCAAATTTTACGTATTACTTGTTTTTATCGAAATTATCGGATGTATTTCTTGCAAGATTAAGTCGATTTCGACTTTTGGTTGCAATTATTTTTGTTGTTGTATTTCTTTTGATTGTTTTTGGTTGCAATTCTATTATTTTATGATATCGTCTGTGCGTTTTGAGGTTGCGATATTTTATACCTAGAGTACGGCAACGAAAAAAATATCGACACTGAGTGAATTCGACAGAGGTATTCGCAGTATTAGCTTACGTGGAGGTAGTTTTTCATTCAGATAAATGACTAATCGTCTTAACCATATCGTAACCAATCATCTGTAGTACGGTGTTAACAAGCATGGTCTACAGAAGGTCAAGAACGTCGTAGAAGAGGAAGTGGACGGCCAAGACAGACTAATATGGTCCAGGGCCAAGAGTACAAGCTCAATAGCGGATAATGGTTTTGAAAGGAAGGTCCTCCTGTAACCCTTCATACAGTTTACTCACGAGTTAGAGCTTTTGGCTTGCAGTCCTATCTACAACATCTTGTGCTTTCCCTGACGGCTCGTCATCGACAGCAACGTTTGGAGTGGTGTAACTTACGAATGAATTGGGAAGTGGAATGGCATAGTGTGGTCTTCAGTGACGAATCCCGATTCTGCTTGGAAATGCACGATGGTCGCATGAGAGTCAGACGTATTAGAACGACGTGTAGAACGTCGCCATATGCAGTTTTCTATTGAGCGGCATATGCACCACATAGTGGCAGTTATGGTATGCGGTGCTGTTGTTTATGGAAGCAGGTCTCAGTTGGTATTCATCCGAGGCAATACACGGAAAAAAAGTACACTGCAGAAATTACAGTTTAAATAGTGACGTGGGTCCTTACGAATACAAATTTGTAAAGATTGCATTTCATACTGTAATTTTTAAAACTTAGCTTTAAAAATTTCAGTATGAACTGCAAGCTTTACAAAATTGAATTCGTACGAACCCACGTTACTATTTAAACTGTAATTTATACAATGTAATTTTTTCCGTGTATGAATGTCCACCGATATATTGATGAGGTGGTAGAACCCCATGGTCTTCCATTCCTCCAGGAACTGCAGGGCTCGATGTTCCAACATGATAATGCCCGTCTCTACATTGCAAGGCATTCTATGGAGCGCTTCGAACAGGGTAACGTTAATTTCTTGCCGTGGCCACCCAGATCTCCCGACTTTTCGCTCATCGAACATGTGTGAAACATGATGGCTAGAAGACTCATGCAATTAGTCCATCCTGCAGAGACACTAGAAGTTCTCAGGTATGAACTACAGTTTGCCTGGGATGCAACACCTCAGGGAGAAATCGAAAACCTGGTGGAATCCATGCCCAAAAGGGTGCGGGAGTGTGAAACTAATAGGGATGGTCCAACACATTATTAATAAAAAATGCCTTTATCTTTTGTTTAATTTCCTTAAAATTTTAATCAATTACTACATTTGACTAGTAAAACATTTCTGCCAAGTTTGATTCAAAAATTCCTACCCCATCTTGGTGTTACATTTTTTATGTCACATAGTATACAGGAAATAAAATGCAGAATTGAAAATTCACGTAGTGCATTTACCAAGTTAAAAAAGTCTTCACCAACACTGACTTTGATATCCACATCAAGCTGCGGCTCGCCAAGTGTTATATATGGTCGGTTTTCCTTTACGGTATGGAAGGGTGGACACTGAAAATAACATCAATGAACACACTTGAAGCTTTTGAGCTGTGGCTGTACCGCAGAATACTTAAGATAACCTGGACAGCAAGAATCACAAACGAACAAGTGAATTAACATAGACCGCGAAGTATTAATTTCAATAAAAAGAAGGGAAACAGCGTACCTGGGTCACATAATGCGGAACCAAAAGTATCACATGCTGCAATTAAGAACTAAAAGCAAAATTGATGGAAAAAGGGGAATAAGAAGGAAGATGTCTTGGTTGCGGAACATAAGGCAATGGACCGGACTCCGAACTGTAAAAAGTTTGATCCACACAGCTAGCGATCGTATAGCATTGGAACATGTGGTCGCGAACATCCATTAATGGATATGCGCAGGACAAGAAGAAGTATACAGGATCACATAGCATACTGGATTCGTATGAATAGTAGCTACAACGCCTTGATAAAAAATTAACATGTTCTCATTTGAAAAACCATTGATGACCTTGAGGACGCATAAACTATGACCTTGAAGAAAAAGAATTTTTAACCACTGTGTCAGCCCTTCGAAATCAATATAATTCCCTTTTGACATTTTTTTCATCACTCTAAAGGTAACGGAGATATTTAGGGTGGTCACGTTAAATGGCCCACCCTGTATATGGAAAAACAATTTCAAGAAAAAAAAAGGATCCAAAAGAGGACCCATCTAGTATACCAGGTCTTTCTCTAACTCTCCCGGATATGGATCGAATGGAATGATTCTGGTTGATAGTAGTAAACATTAAGATTGAATTATGGAAAGAAGTATTTATATAAATTCACTTCAAACAAAAAACCGGATTTTTTTCGGAAAAACCGAATTTTTGTGATTACCATAATACATCTTCTCACAACCAAGTGCTCAACTTAATAAATTAATTTGAGTTAACTAGTTTAGTTCAGTACAAGCAGAGGCCATCCTTTTAGCGCTCGTTCGGCTCAAAGTATCCGAAGGTGTTAAAGAAAACCTTTCCTCATCAATTCATCATACCAGTCAACAAATAGGTTATTTCCAGGATTTCTTTTCAACTGATTTTGGGCATAGATTTACATTTGCACATTTATAAGGTTTAGTTGACACAATCATTGTAATCTCAAGATTAAATAGTTCGTCGAACGTTCGCAAATTGGGGTTCACAAAATCCAGATGTTGGACAATATTTCGAAAAAATCATTTTTAGTTACGATGCACAATTTTATTTTATGAATTCAACAATTTTGTCAATTGCAAAATTGTCGAATTTAGGATTGCGGGAATCTAAAAGAGATTGAGGAACTTCCTATGTATCCTCCCAACCGGTCACGGTTTTATGCTAATTTTGGGCTGAGGGTTTGATTCAACCTTGCTTGAAAATGGAAATGCCGTTACCATCTAAGGAACTCAATATCGTGAGATGATTACCTTTTATGACATAAAATTTGTGATATGGATGTGGAAGACACGTGGTTATAACAAGGCGGTTCAACTTATCAGAGAGCCAATGAAACAATGCCAGTTACAAATTATCCTGTTATTTGAGATCATGTGGTCTGACACCGTTACGACGACTTCTTAATAATAATAATATTTATTGTAACATAAAAGAACGATACAAAGGTATAATACATACCTCTAAAAGAACGATACATACCTCGAGATGCATTTGCCAGAGACTTCTTTACTTCGAATTATCTTAAGAATAAAGTGTACATCAACAAACTAATAATCATTGAGGACCTCAAATTCGACACAAAATTGATAAAAATTCGCAGCATTATATCACAGCAAATTTCATCAGACGCATGTCCTGCCGCGATTTAGGCCATCTAGATCATTTGTGAAATGTTTTGACTCTCACACATTACCTCCATGTCTGTACTTTTTAAAAAAGCTAAAACGTTATCGAGTTCAAAGAAGTTCGAAAAACAAATATGTTTAATTACAAAATTAAACTATCAGCTAATTTTGGGATACCTTTTAGTAGCTCCCAAAAAGAACGATAAGCTTGTAGATGTCATTGGAATGACATTGTTATTTACGGTCATCTTGGATATTATACATCCTGTGGCTACAACGAAAGCATCATGATATCGCTTAATGTTATTATTTCGATTTCGTACAACAAGAAGTCGATGTTCCAATTCTCCTTGGATCAGTTCAGGTCGACCTGAACCTGCCTAGCGAATATGATTATGTTCTCAAAACCATCTTCTTATTGTTCTACCTAACTGTAGATGCTTTAGTGTTACCTTCTGGCTATTCTCCGAAATGATAAACCTACCCCCGCCCCGGCAAAAATTCAGAACACAAGAAAGTGGAAGAACACAATGTGGATTGTAGATTCAGCAAGGAAGGAATACTTCTTCTTTCTCTCATTATAGGCAGGCCTGCCTGTTCACCCATCACTATGGTCGGTCAAGGTGGGGTCTATTGTTACTCCATCGCTTTATGGATCTCCATGGGCTTCTTTTACGTCTTGGCGAATTAGCCGTGTTCTTCGGACCATCCTGGTGTTGTCCATCCGGTCCACAAGGCTGCGCAACATCTCCTTTCGTTCTTCTACCAGGTCGTTTATGGGTTGTAGGTCAGACATTTGCCTTAGCTCCGTGGTCCTCATCCAGTCCATTAAGGTTTAATTGTTGATCTTTCGTATGACCGACATTTCCACGCTCTCCAGTATTCTTTGTGTTGTTGTCACAGGGTGAGTTTCTGCTGTGTGTGTGGCTATTGGTCTGATTACAGTCTTGTAGATGCGTGAATTCGTATGAGTGTTTAGGTATTTGTTTTTAAAAATGACCCAGTTTAGGCATCCAGCTATTCTTGATGCTTTCATGGCTTGCAGCCTGACGCCTGCTTCTATATCCCCAATAGCCGATATCTCGACCCCCAGGTAGTTGAATTTCATCACTTCTACCTCCAATTTACATCGTATTGGGACCTTTGATGTTGTCATGCATTTCGTTTTAGGTGTTGATATGGCCATGTTTAATTCTTTGTCTGATTAACGAAAGGAATACGTAGATGTAAAATAATCGGCAATAGAGACTGGAATAGCCTCGAATCAAAGATCCCCTGACTAGAAGTATCAAAGACGAAATCAAATACCCTTTCGACAAAAGCTACACAGCAATATGTATCGGTAAAGTCAAATGGAGTGTTGAATTGTCAAGATACTACATTGAACAAAGTGCTATCTAATAGTATATAGATAGCTCGAGGACAAGGGAAGGCGTATTTGGACCTCGTACCAAATACTTCGAATTCATGGAAATCTATCCAAGTATCTTCGAAGCAAAGTTTTGATTTCCGGTACACGCAATCGAAAGATAAGCACTATTTAACCTGGATAGGAACTATCGCAAAAGACGAATTGTTCTCCTGTTAGACAATCAACTGGCCATCTATACTATTAGCTTAAACAACATCAAGTCCAAACTATTACGGGATTGTGTGGAAAAGCTAAACAAGCTTGACAGGGATAATAAAGTAGCACTATACTCAGGGCCGTAACTAGACAGGGGCAATAAGGGCACGTGCCCAGGACCCAGCTCCTCAAATTTGTTTTGGGCTATAGTAACAACAATTATGCTCCCTGATTTTTTCTGGTTCTTCTAGATGTTTAAACAATTATTTTGGGCAAATAAGTAGCTTTATTCGATTCATAAAATTTAACGTAGGAGGGATTCAGTGAAGCGGTCTTGCCCAGGGCCCCAAAAAAGACTTAACTGGATGTCAGGACATACTGGTATAAAGGGAAATCCTTTAATATATCCGAAACCCTATTGCGGTATTAGCACAAACATAATCCACCAAAGCTTTGATGGCAAAAACAAGGAAATAATGGATAAAAAATAAAAAGAATCCAAAGTAATTCTGGGTTCGTTTAACCAGAAAGAACAAAAGCTTGCCTGAGACTAAACTAAAACTGAGAGAAGAAATTTAGTATTGCGACAGGAGTTCTAAGGAGGCACTGTAGACTTAGAAAACACCGCAAGTCTTAGGAAAGTCCTTAAACCTTGACGAAGATGGCAAATTTAGATTCTGCAGCTCAGCACAGGAAACTTGCAAACATCTTCTCAAGGATTGCGGAGCACTGATCACTACGAGATAGATGTATCTAAGGACGCACTAAGGCCCACAGACCCACTGCTTAAACGAAGAAGAGTTGCAATTCTTGAATACCAGCCAAATCCAGAAATCCCTAAAGAATTCAGTACTAGAGTTCTATGTTCTAAATGGTTAAGTATTCCAACGATTAGAAGAGGAGGTTACAATAGATCTATAAAGGTCAGAAAACCACAAGTCACCACCTAAAATCTACAATTGACAAGAAACACCTTACGACTCGTGTTCCTGTGACAAGGTGTTCCTTGTAATCTGTTACTTATAAGATGTTTCTTTGCCGTTATATATAAGAGAAATAGCTATTGTTAACAAAATTTGTCTGATTGAAGACAAAATTTTGTTTGGGATTGTGGACATTACAAATATATTTTGAGTTTGATTTAAAAATACTTAGTGTTGTGCTATTATTTTTCACACCATATACAGTATAATCTTGATAATCCGACACATATGGGACCAGTCAACCGACGGATTATCAAAAAATTCTGAATTATCAGGATTAAAACAAAACAATAACAGCAAAAGTATTTTATGTACAATTGTATTATTTTTTTATACATTTTATGTACAATTGTATAATATATACAATCAGAAAGAATAAAATATGTATCTATATAGGTAAATGTGTATATACAAAAAAATATGTACAAGCTTATAACAGATAGTAAGACAATTTTAGAGTGGAGTTAGCTTAGTCAGAATCGTCAGTCAAGATTTCAGAGTTAAAAGCAGGTTAAAACCTTTTTCCAAGAACACTGGATGGTGTTGTTTTTGACTTTATTTCTTCTGTGCGCGAGGTTTATTAATTTATCCGGGGCGGGGCAACGTAAAGAAAAGACACGTGTTTCCTCAGAGCGTCGTATTACTGACCATGCCGGATTAACCAACCGCCGGATTATCCAGATTATACTGTATTCTTAAAAACATAGAAAGTAATAAATTGGCGTTACAATTGACAAATATAATGGAAACTGTAGTTTCTAATCTTATATAAAAGTGTTCTTCATATTTCAAGAATAATATTTATTGGATATATTCCGTTTAATGATTATTTTATTATTTTACGTTTGTAATTGTTGAGCAAAATGATATAACGTGATTCCCAGACAGCGAAAAACAGCCCATAAAACTGTCGGAAAACAAAAATTGTTAATAAATGAATATACCGAGAAAAGCTGATAAAAAAAACAAGAGATACTACCGCGATCAAAAGGTTTCGAACTCAATCGCCGTAAATATAAATAACGAGGATCGTTGTGAAAACCGCCGCGCCAAACTTTCCGTTTCGCGGGGTCGGCTGGGGGGATAATAAAAAAAAACGGGATGAACATAACGAGCAATGTAAGCAGGAACAAAAATGTTCAAAAGTTGAAACGTTTGGAAAGGGGGGTGAGTGGAAACCGAGAGGGAGAAACCGCCGAGAGATCGACGTTTTTTTTAAGTCGAAGCATTCCATTTATTAACTCCTTCTGCTGCGGCAACAGGAAAAAGACTTGCGTATATATATGCACGGCGCGCGCCACGAAAACTCGCAATAAACACACCAGGATCGAAAAAAGAAATAAGGAAATCTAGGTCAATTGCGAGCGATCAGAAGATCGATAATGTAACGACATAATATTTGCTTTTTAAAGGTAATTTATTTTCGGTGGTAATTAAATTGGGAGACCGGACAGACCGTTTGCGGCCTTTTAAAAGCTGGACCGGTCCAGGAGGGACGCGTGGAGTTGAGAGGTCACTCGTTAATCGAATTATTTACATTCGCCCGCCGGATGAAGCAATAAAGGTGTATTATCGGCAGGATTATTGGCTTATTACTCGGGGCTTTTTTATATGCGCGTTTCACTTCGTTTTCTACTCAATTGTGTGTTGTTTTTGCCCGGATCGTGCTGAGGTTTGTTAAATCAAAGAGCAATTAAAGCCCCGCAGCCGTAGCTTCAATCAGCACAGGGATAATTGATGGATTTTTATTTCCGTTTTTATTTTAATTTATTTTTAATTTCCCACTGGAATACATTATTTTTTTCTCAGTGTTTTCCTAATACCTGATTTAGAAAATATTTTTTTAGTAAATTTTTGATTTGTTAACAATTTATTATTGCAAATGGAGCTCTTATCATTTTTTTTTTACAAAAACTAATTTCATCAATCTAGAAATATTTTACAAATTAATTAGTTTGATAATGAGTTGCCTATTATATTAAAGATAGAAGGATAGATTTGTAGCATTTTTTTAGTTACAAACTAATTTTCATGCCAGAACTGTCAAAATTTAGCTGATGCCCAAATTATTACACAAACGATTTTATAATTTGCAACAAATTTAGGATAATTTATTATTTTTATTTCCAAAAATTCACATTTTTAGTTTTAACAAATCTAAGGAAATTACAATATTTTCTTCCATTGAATTGAAAAATGCACTATGTTTTTACCACACTTAGACTATGTAAAAATGTTATACAACCTGTTATTCACAGTAATATAAATTTCTACACATACCACGACTTAAGTTTCGACGTTTGACGGTCATTTTCAAGTGACTTCAATTGAAAATGACTGTCAAACGTCGAAGCTTAAGTCGTGGAATGTGTAGAAATTTATATTACTGGGAATAACAAGTTGTATAACATTTTTACATAGTCTAAGTGTGGTAAAAGCATAGTGAATTTTTCAATTCAATGTAAGTATGAATTACCACGTAGTAACTGTCGCAACCATCCTATTCATACAATATTTTCTTGTTGTTAAATTCACAAGTTTTTCTTAACTTTTATATAATTTATAACTAATTTAGGAGAATTTAAATGTTTTCTTTGTAAAATTCTGAAAATTGTATGTACTTTCCCAAAACTCTGTAACTTACTACAAATTAAGCGAAATTTCAATCAAAAATTTCCTAATTTTTTTTTATTAAAAACACACTTTTTCTACAAAGTTAAACTTGAAGAAGTTGTTTAAAGCTAGAACGAGCACCTAAGAAAAGGTTATTTCAAAGTTGTTTGCTGCAAATATTTATTACTTTATTTTTTCATTTGCATTGGTAATTTATAGCGCCGATGTTTTTACATCAATATTTCATTTGTTGCTTTGCATAAACAGCGTTCTAAATATCTAATATATTAATTTTTTTTAAATTAGACTTTCCATAAACGATCCCTTGTCGCGTACAGAAAGAAAATATTCGATGATTTGTTGCAGTAAGAGTAGATTAATTTAAAAAATTTCGCCTATTTGCGAGTCGATTTCCATTTTTTTGTTCAGTTCTTACATAATGGATTTCAGGGGTTGTTATGTATGTTAAAAAAAAACACGCCAGAGATGACTAATATTGGTAATAAATGTGTTTTCGCAAACTTGATAGAGTACTCTATAGCTCGTTCCGGGGCCTCGCTGAAAAAAATTAAGTGCCAAAAATGTAATGAGTTTTTGAAGGGTTGTCGAAATTTATTGCGGCCCACAAATCACACACATGCTAAGGGCCCCCGCCCCGACGAAATAACTAATCCATTTCTTCTGCATATTTTAATCCGAGATATCTGTTTAAAAAAGAAATGTATAAGGTTTTGACGTGGGGGGTGATGTCGCAGCCCCTGAGGAGTATAGGTGCACGTAACAAGTACTAAATTATACGCGCTTATTCTCGTATTATGAACGACACGCTATATTTCCATGTTTTCACAACACGTGGTGAAACAGCCCCGCAAACATCCCCCCAATCCCCCCGCCGAGCAAACCCTAATGCCGTGATATGATATATGCGCCTACTTAGGATGATAGCTTTTCTTAAATTCGTCGTCCGTCGCCGCCTCGCGCGAAAACTTAAATAAATTATATTGTATATTTTTATTTCCGCGGAACATACACACGCGAATATTTATATCCCTCTAAATGCGAGGCGACGATTTATCGCAACACCCCCCGAGACACCGCCGCCCACCCCCATCCCCGGGGCTTTCTCAGCAAGGCAGGCGACGCCGTTCCGTATCGGCCAATTAACGGGGTTAAACGGGAAAAAAAGGAGTAGCGATCGGTTCGAAAGAAATTGTGAGGACGTGGGGCGGCGGCTATGGACGGACGGCGGCGCAAACCGATATCCGATAACCAATACATTGACTCCGATTGGGACACGCGCGTCACTTATTCCAACCCAATACTAAAGAAAAATTCAACCAAAATATTCTTACTTGACCGTTTCAATATTTACATAATCGTCAACTAAATTAAACCTCCAATTTCAGATTCTTTTATTTATTTGTTGATTGATTAGATTTAAATCAATTGTTTCAATTGTATCTGTTGTCTTACTTATACTGTAAAATGTTTCTTACTTATACTGAATAACAGTGATGCAACCTCTTTATGGGTGCTAGAGTCCTAAGTAGAACCTGCACACTTGTGCTTGGTGTCTTGATGTTAGACTTAATTGTAGGGAGCCTTTACAGTTTTTAATGTGGTTGGCGAGAGCTGCATGAAGATAGTCCCCCAAAATTGAAAAAATGAAAAAATTAAAGTGGGATACGTTTGACCAAGATTTGACCATGATTGACCACCAAATAGTTTTGTTTGCCCACATTCCGTTCAAAAGATGTTATAAAAAAATGATTGGGGGCCTAGCTCCACAAAATGCATTTTTTTAGTATTTGATAATGGCATCTTAAAAAACATGGTTTGACCATGTTTGCCCTCCATTTTTTTCAATAAAATTTTTTGTAGGAACTTCTAAATCGAGTTTTTAATATTACATTTTTAATTTTTTTTGTTCGTTTGGTGTTGAAAAACTTCATTTTACCATGTTTGCCCATAATTTTTTTGTAATACAAAATATTTTATGAGCCCCAAAATCGATTTTTTAGTGTTTGATATCCATGAACAACATAAGCGATTTCCAAAAAGAAATGGATTGCCGAACTTTTCAGACGATAATCGTATATACTCGTTGCATCCTCGAAAAATGCTGCTATATATGCCAATTCCCGTTGGATTTTCTATCAAATGGATAATAAGCGATCCTGATAATTCTTAGATTCTTGATTATTCTCAGGAGGATATTTCACACATGTAAAAATAGCTTTTGACGTCTCCTCAACATTCGAGAACCGTTTTATTGTTTGTCTTTGTTTTATTGTTATACTAAAATAGTTTTTCACGTTTGCCCACCGTTGAATTATTTTTTGCCTGCATAAGGGCATGAAAAGTAAAAAACATATTAAAGGTACAGATGTTCTAGGGTTATGTTATGTTCTGGGTATATTTTGTTTAGTGTGATCTGAACTTTTTCTTAATTTTAGTTTAAAGGATTTTAAAATTAGATAATAGCAGATTAGATAAAGATTACGCTAAAGCGGCCAAAAGATACCAACTGGTCGTGGTGTCGTGAATGGCAATTTCACCTTTTTTTTAAGCTGTTTGTGACACTGTTTGGACACTGTTGCTACTATAGATTTACTATAGATTTTTGCGAAATCTCATGAAAAAACCCAATTATTAATAAATTATAATACATAATAAAAATTATAATTAATTAATAAGAAATTAATAAAATCTATCTATATCTAATCTAAAATGCCTATATTTAAACATTACATTGTAAAAACTCATCGAAAAACCATTAGTGGTCATGCAAGGTGTCCAAATACAGAGTCATAAACAGCTTAAGAAAGGCACAAAATTACCATTGACACACATATAGACATATAACAGCATTTTTCGAATATTCAAATTCGAGTATATTTGATTATCGTCGGAAAAGTACGGCAGTCCATTTCTTTTGGGGAATCGCCCATGTTTATGGATATAAAACACTAAAAAATCGATTTTGGAGCCCTTAAAAATATTTTGTATTAAAAAAAATGATGGGCAAACATGGTCAAACGAAGTTCTTCAACACCAAACGTAAAAAAAACAATAAAAATAAAAAAATTATAAAATCGATTTTGGGGTCTCTAAAACAAATTTAATTTAAAAAAATGGTGGGAAAACTTGGTCAAACGTTGTTTTTTAAGATGCCATTATCAAATACAGAAAAATGCTTTGGGGGGTTAGACCCCCAATCAATTTTAATATCTTTTGAAGTAAATGTGGGCAAACAAAACTATTTGGTGGTCAAATCATGGTCAAATCTTGGTGAAACGTATCCTATATTATTTTTTTAATTTTGGGAGGCTATCTTCACGCAGCTGTTGGCGAGTCACTATTAGGGGAGGTATCGTAGCAGATTTTTACTGTGATGACTTTACCACAGCCATGCACAGGAGGGCGGCACTTTATTTTTCCATACCCAGGATTAGTCAGTGGTGCAACCAACAAGTTTTAAAACAGTCGAAACTCAATAATTCAAAACTTAAATCGAAATACTTGGTACCTCAGTCAAAGTCGTTTCTTCAGAGGTCGAGATTGTATAACTCGAAATGAAAATTTCAGCCTAAAAATGCTTAGACCTAATTAACCTGTCAGGAAACTCGACAACTCGAAGTTTCTTCAACAAGTTTTGTACTGACAACGTTGTCGTCACGGACGTAAACGGAACATCCAAGCGTCCCTTTTTTTATCAAAATATCACAAATAATCGGTCGATTGGCCAACAGGTTTCTGAGAAATTCACGTAAAAATCTAGCTAACTAAATTTTCTATTAACTAGTGAAAGTAGTGAGTAATATACTAGTCTAGCAGTTGACTAGTGAGTTATTTAGTTCCTAACCTTAGCAAATTTACCTAGAATTTAGACCTTTAAGATTTGGGCGATAACTTATCTTCTAGACTAGATAACTAACAGAAATTGATTAAAATCTAGTAAACCAAATTGTTGATTACTTGCAGTTGTTAGCTGTTTAAGTTATCTAAATCCAAACCTCAGATTTCAATTAGAATCTAGAACTTCAATGTTTAGTCTATAACTTGCCTTCTAAACCATATAGCTTAAAATGAATTAAAAATCTAGTTCTGTAATATATTTAGAAAATAGTGACAAATACATGTTGTTATTTACTCTGAATTGAAAAATGTTTTTATCACTAATTTTGTAAAAATATTATATAACTAACTAACTTATATAAATCTAAATACTTAAAACGACTGGAATTTTGACTCATTTTCCTTCCGGAAATTAGTTTTCCAGAATAACTATAAATTACCACGTAGCAACGGTCGCAAGCATGCTCTTCATGTTGTTATTTAGTTGAGTTATCCTGATCCAAACCTTAGACCATGACAACTGTAATTTAGTCCTTCGATTTATTTGATAACTTATCGACAATATTGTGTAACCAAAATTGATAAAATTCTAATTAACTTAATTATCTATGAATTGGTAATAACTGGAATTTAGTTATTTATTTAGTTATCTACCTGATCTATCTATATACAAACCTCAGATTTCCATTGCAATTTGGGTGGGCAATTTTTTTGACTGGCCCTAATCGCGGGTTGCATTAAAAAATTTATATTTTAATAGTTATTTTAATGTTAAGTGTCTATGAAATTGTAAGGAGGTAATAAAGGAAGTAAAAACTATTTTGAATAACATTAAAATCCATTAAAGCAATTGGAGATGAGAATATCACGGTGGAAATGACTCAAGAATGAGGAGATAATCTAATAAAGAAAATTACGAAACTATTAAACAAAAAGTTCGACGAATACCAACAAATAATTCAACAAAGAAGCAACCGTAATTTACATTATTCACGAAGAAACTAAATCTGTCCAACTTGAAAGAGGAGTACGACAAGGTGACTCCTTATCTCCAAAACACTTCACTTTAGCATTGGTAAAGATTTTTAAGAAAATTGACTGGAACAACAAAGTTATCAATGAAACTCGACTAACCAATCTAAGATATGCTGACGATATTATTATCTTGGCACATCTTCTTCATCTTCGTGGCGCTACAATCCCATTTGAACCTGGGCCTCCCGTATTTTCTGCCTCCAGACGTCTCGTTGCCTTGCTTTTGTTTTCCAATTACGAACTTTCAATATTTGTTTTTCGTCCTCCTGAATGTTGTTTATCCATCTCTGTATTGATCGTGCTCTTCGCCTTGCACCCTCCAACCTCATAATATACTTTCTTTGGTATTCGTTCCTCACCCATTTCTATTTGGTGAGTTGATTCGTCTAAAGGCCCTGGTTGGTATAAGGTTCTTATGTTTCAAGTTCCAATAATCATGTCCTTTTGACGCCGTTTTCGTCTTTTTAATATCCGTCCTGGTTCTTTCCGAGGCTTGGGTATGGTTTTCGTAACGGTGGCGTTTTTACGGGGTGGGGTTGTTAGCCCCATGCTCCTCCTCCTCCTTTATCCGGACATGGGACCGGCAACACCGTCTACTTAGCTACTCAATTCAGTGACCAGTGACTACTGCAGGCGGAGTTTATCTTGGCACAATGTAAAGAATATTTGTTACATCAACAATAACTGCAGACCAACAAAGAGAATCTAAAAAAATAGGGCGGAAAATGTACGTTTCAAAAGCCCGGATAATGTACTTATCAGGAATAATAAACAGGAACAGAAGAACCAATAATGGGAGGACAGGAAGTTAGAAATGTGGAAGAATACATGTACCTAGGACAGAAACCTACTATCAACCAAACCAAACAGAAGGAAAAAATAAGAAGGAGAATAAGGCTACGATGGGTGGCTTTCACCAAACTATCATTAATCCTGCGAAATAAGAAAATAGCTCAACAGAGTTTTGAACAGTGCATTTTACCTGCGATGACATATGGCGCTAGAAAGTGCACAAAGAGCAATGAAGAGGTTGATGATGGGGATTACAAAAAGGTATAGATAGCGAAACGAAAAAATACAAGCAAAAAAATTGCAATCCTCAAATGAAGATGCGCAGGTTACGTTGCAAGGAGTGATAGGATGAATCGGGATAAGATGGTAATAAGATGGTATGATGACCTCAAAGGAACAGCCGGACTAGCATAGATCCAACTAGCACAGAATAGGGAAAAAGAAATTGAGAAAGCCCTATGCCTAACGATGGCTATACCTAATGGCGAAAGAAGAGGATTGGAAGGTAGAAGGTAGAGGCAGTGGGCATAGACATGGTTTCGGGTTTTTTGAATGTTTATGTTGGAATATTAATTAAGATCATTCATTGTGAGTACTATGTATATATAAATTTGTAATTGCTTTCTCAGTGAAGTAATATTTTGGCACGACACGATCACGAAACCAACTTAATTTTTTAGTAAACCAAATTGTTTAGCTTATACATAGATATGTTATTTTAATCGAAGTGTATTTTAAATGCTTCGTGGACCGCATAAAATGTCGCCGGGGGCCGCACGGGGCCCGCGGGCCGCTATTTACCCAGCCCTGTTCTAGACTATGTAACTTCTATGTAACTATGTAACTCTAGACGATGTAAACATTAGTTTACTAAATTATGTAGTGAATAGTATAAACTAGCAATTGTTTTCTAGTTACTTGGCTGCCTTATCTAGATCCAAGTCTTAAACAATTTCAACTAGTATTCACAACTTTAGTCTATATCAGATAACACACACACAACACACACAACTTCTATATCAGATAACTTAATAAAAATTGATCAAAAGTAAATGCAATAAAATATCTATCAATTGGTGACTAGCAGTTATCATCTTATTATCTACCTGAGTTATCTAGATGCAAACCTCAGATTATAATTAGAATTTTGGAACATCAATATTTTGTCTATAACTTAGCTTCTAAACTATATAACTTTGTTAAAATGTTGTTAACTAAATTGTCTAATAACAATAAAAATGTTATCTAGTTTTGGCTGAGTTATCTAGATTCAAACCTTCGAGTAAAATTTAGACTTTTAAGTTTCAGTGTATAACTTAGCTTGTAAATGCAATTGCTAAAAAAAATGGTGAACATCTAGATATCATGTATAATGTCCTAGGCGTTATCAATTTTACAAATATGCCCACCTAATGTTCCAACCCTGTTTCACAATATATACGTGGTATGTTAGAAAAGTATCCGACCTTATTTTTTATTTTGAAAATCTGATGGATTTGTATCAAGCGCGCTTGCATGAGCCGACCTTGAATCTTCATGCGCATGCGTGAATTTTTTCCCGCCTGTAGCTAGCGTCAGTTGCTGTCGAGCAGTGTTCGAGTGACTTAGTGTGTAGTTCTCTCGTCGGTTCTTCAATGCAAGTAAAATGACGACAAGTGAAATGAGGGATGTCCTACGTCGCCTACGTGATGCTGTGCGGCGCAAGCGACTGGAGTTGTGGTCAGCAGGAAATTGGCGACACCATCACGACAATGCTCCAGCACATTCTTCGCACTTGGTTCACAATTTTTTGGTGAAAAACCAGACTCCTCTGGTTCGACAGGCTCTTTACTCTCCTTATATGCCCCCTGCGACTTCTGGCTATTCCCCAAAGTCAAGAGGCTATTGAAAAGAATGCGATTTCAGACAAGAGAGGACATTATGGTTGCAACGACAGCCTAGCTAAAGTCGATTTCGAAAGAAGCTTTTTCGGATTCCAACAATGGCGGCGCCGCTGGGAGAAGTGTGTGGAGTCCCAAGGAGACTACTTTGAGGGTGATTAGGTTTCCAACGCTCCAGGTATGCCAGATTTTTTTTACCGGCTAAAAGTAGGATACTTTTCTAACAGACCACGTATGATCCACATCGCTCATAGACACACATCTTGAAAATTAAAGAATTCATTGGCATTGCTATTCATCGCCACCGCAAGTATTCCAGTCCTAATGAAAGAAAATATAAGTTCGATAAAATACATCTTGCTCTTGAAGTTCTATGGTTCCAAATTTTTGTGAAGGTGTTTCTTCTGCTAAACCCCAGTAACTGCAACCCCAGTAATCTTCCACCAGCCCGGATTGCAAAGTAGAAGAAGAGGTTGTTTTTGTGTGCACTGATCTGATGTTTATAGTAGACTACAAAAACTGTTTCTTCGAGGAAACTTTGGACCCCATCAATTAACGCCATCAATTTACTCCGTCATTGAACATAAGGTTCTTGGGGTCTACAGTTTCCTAGAAGAAACAATCCTTGTAGTCTTCTAAAAACATCTGGTCATATGAGATCACCGAAAAATAGTCTCTTCTTGTACTTTTCAATCTGTTGGAAGTTACAGTTGCTATTGTACAGTCATCAGCATAGCCGATTTTTTTATCTTGTTGTGGGCATATCAGCAATGTAACAGTTGAACAGGAGTGGGGCCAGAACTGATCCTTGGGATAGGACATTATTGAGTTTCTTCCAGTCACTCAGTGAATTTCCCATGGCAACACGAAATAATCTATTGCTCAACATGTTATCGATTAATTCCACTGTTGTTTTGCAGGGTATTTGACGAAGGAGAAGAATTTGTTTCCAGACATTGTTATATGCTGCTGTTAGGTCTATGAATGCGATGGATGTTTTTTGCTGCTTCTCGTAGCCGGCCTCTGTATAATTTGTAAGTGACAAGACTTGCTCGTAACAGCTTCGCTTAGGCCTGAATCCAGCCTGCTCAACTGGTATGCTTTCTCGGATCTTTGAGCTTATTCTGTACTACAGAAACCGTTCTAATAGTTTGTAGCTAGCACTTAGAAGCGCGATGGGACGATATTTCTCTGGCTTGTAATTTGGCTTTCTTGGTTTTAAGATCGCTATTATCTTTGTTTGTTTGAATAGGCGAGGGATAATTCCTGTATTTAGAATGTTAGTGAGGAGCTTAGCCAACCAGAGACTGGCACTTTTTCCGAGATTTATTAGAATCTCCGGATATATACCATCGAATCCTGGAGCTTTGCCTGGCTTGACATCCTTTAGTGCCTTTGTAATGTCTTCATGGGTGAAGGGCAGATAGTATTCTGATTATACGTCGGTGGCAGTTTTTCGGCGTTTAAACTCCCTTTTAACTTGGGTAGTGTCTTCTCGATTTCTTGGTGCCCTAGAAGTAGGGACAATATGTGAGGCGACAGCATTTGGTGTAACGGCAGGGTTGGAACGGATCGGCACGTTTCCACTTCCTAGTTTTCGTAAGAGGGACCATGCCTTCCTGCTGGATTGTTTGTCCATAGCCTCAACAGTTTCGCACCACATTTGTCTGCAAGCAGCGTTTATGCTATGTAAAAGCTCATCCGCTATTTCCTGTTCACCACTCTCAAGAAACTCTTGGTATAGGTTTTCACTTGTATTACTCCAACCAGGGATATATTACTTTCGGTAGCGTCTAGGGATGGTCTTTTTGGCTGTGCTTATTACCAAGTCAACAAACGTAGTTTATGCTCGATAGTGGTTCAAATCTGAGTTCTGCAATTTTCAAGCTTAGTGGCGAAAGCGGACCAATTTGCTTTGTTAAAGTTCCAACGTGGTCGGGGAACAGATGACACAAGGGGGACTTGAGTACCAATCTCGATGACAGCGGGTCGGTGCTGGCTATGTGGAAAGTCAGGAAGTCACTTTTCGGGAGGTCGCTAGTGGGAGATTATTTTTGTCTGTAAAGGCTTTTTGATTTAAAGGTTCCTCGATCTTTCACATCGAATACTAAATGTAAATTGTGATCTTCAGCTGGTTAGAAGCTCGCTATTCATGTCGTTGCTTTCATACTTCCATTCCCTGTGATGGCTGTTAAAGTCGCCAGTGTAGACCGCTGAATGATTGCGTTGGTATTACGTCTTGAGGCCATGGGGGTATTTTGGTTTGTACACATTTGTGACTGTTACCTCACCTATCTTGTTAGTGATTACGTGAATTTGGTGGAGCGTTCTTCTATCAGTGCTGCATTCTCAATGGTGTTTCGTATATACGTGGCATTACCGTATGCTTGGTCATAAGTTGCTACTAGAATTTCATAGCCCGTTATCATACTTCTCGCACGAAGTTCTGTTTCATTACTCAGATGGGTTTCCTGGACGGCGACCAGGTCGATATCGCTATCTTGTAAAAGTTTGAATAAATATTGGCATTTGGCTCTGCTTATGCTTTCCGCTGGCAAATTCGGACGGAGGGTCCAATATTTCTAGTCTTGTGGTTCTATGAGAACCGTGGGTTTCTGTACAGTTAGCCATTGTGAAGCATAGTAGCCAGGAGATCAATAATGATAATCTGGCTGCCAGTGTTTGCTAGCTCATTTAGCGTTACCCAGGATGCACGTGTAGTGTTCTACTACGGACGCGAACTAGCTTTGCACCCCCAATAAATAGGTTTAGGTCGTCGATAGAGTTGATTAGCATCAATTAGATTAGGTTTACTTTCTTTTTCCTCATTTTAAACGGTTTAATGCCCGATAGCCGTAGAGTGTCGTTTAGCCCGTTTACTTTTTTTGTTAATAGATACGTGAGGATGCGAAGAGAATTTGAATAGCTGTTTTAAACTACCATAAACTGTGTTTGCATAAGTGAAAAGTGAGTTCATATAACCTTCTACTAGCCTTTTTCTAAGGTGTTTCGTAAAGAAACTTCTCGCAAAGTACAGCAGTTTTAACCTGAAGTACCGTTTTCGATACGATGAGGTGAGAATTTTAGATCCTCATCTAAAATAAAATAAAGATTCCTGACCTCCTTTTTTAATGCTAACTTTTCTTCTCTTCTTGGTACTGCGGTCCATGTAGGACCTGGGACCTCCTCCCACAGCTAAGTTTTCTTCTGCTATGTATATTTCCTGCAATATTTGATTTGTTGATTCTGTTTGCCGGCGAAGATTATGACTTGAGTTTTTGATTGAGTAAATTCAATTATAAAGTTCAAGTCGTACGTCATTTTCTGCTTGAAGTGTATTAGTGGGGGAGAAGGTTATAGTAGCTGGGTTTCATCTGCTTGTTGGTAAAATTTGCATCGTTTGACATATTTACTGAAGCTAATCGTTTAAGATCGCTAAGACAAAATAACAGAGGGGAGAGAACCGATCCCTGGGGTATACCACTAACAGTAAAATCAGGTTCAGATAGACTATCGGCTACTTGCACTACCTGCTGTCTATTGGTTATGTAACTTCTGAAGAACAGAATGGACTGTTTAGCAGAGGAAACACTTTCCCAAAATTTGTGGAGCATTGATCTACGAGTATCTTGGACCAGAAGTTATCTAGTATATAGGAAATGTCCAAAGAGCCTAAATATTGCTTTTGGAATTTCTTGGCCGTACCGACTACTGGCAGCTGGGACTTGAACCATGGCTGGGAGGCATGATGGCTAGGAGATCTAGTAATTAGCCATTACAGCCTAAAAGTCCGGTCAAATTAGATCAAAAAATAGGGGTGAGGTTACAAAAATTCACACTTGGCTGAAAATTGGTAGGATTATTCAAAACGCTATTATAAATGAAATGTGAAAAGTCCTTATCAATCCGACACCTGGAAAAAAATTTACTCGGGGTCAAAGGTCACAAAAACGGGTTTTTTCGTGATTTTTAGCATAACGGTAAATTTTATCATAAAATGAGCCCAGACAAAATTATGGATCAGATAATTATCTATCAAAAATGTCTAAATACTTTTTTTTTCTAAGAGCCACCGTTTTTTAGATATAGCGATTCAAAAAGTTGAAAGAGTTGTAATCGTCATAATATGTATAAGTAATATATATATTATATATATATATATATATATATATATATATATATCACTGAAGCTGTAATACAAGTAATAATATCGTTCTATCGGTCAGTGTAACTTACACATATAAAATATTATAAATATCAGAATTAGCTTGTCTTCCTCCAACCTCAGCGGATGCTCATCAACATCTTTTTCGGGTATATTACCACAAGTTCAAGTATGGCTTGGTTATCAGCTAGACCCAAAAGTCTGGGGTTGGAAGTTGGTCGACAATTCATTAGAGCCAGTTCAAACTTCACTCCCACCTGCACCAGAAAAACTGCTAAACACATTTTTTTGCAACTGTAAAAAGGGATGTAGTGCTAAATGTGGTTGCAACAAAGTTGGACTGTTTTGTTTTGTAGCATGTACAAATTGCCAAGGCCGGTCATGCTCCAATGTTAAATCACCAACATATGAAGATTCATTTGATGCTAACGATGAGACATGCGATGTGTCATTATTGGGGCAATTTACTTGCATCCAGGATGAAGAAGATAAACAAGGAGAAGAAGAACAAGAAGAAGATGTACAAGGAGAAGAGAAAGCAGAAGTTTCAGATAATGATGATTCCGTAGGATAAATTTGCCTTTTTTTTTATTTACACCCTTTTTATCATTATCAATCCTTGCCAATATCTTTAATTATTTAATAGTTTCAAATTAAACAGAATCACAACAGATCAGTGGAATAAGCCTACCGGGGAAACCACGTTAAAAGAAAAATGCGCTAAGCACACTACCTCAAAGGTGGCGTGGAAACGTGTACGTATTATTATTTTGTCATTAAAATTAAAGTTCTTTAATTAAGATTAATTGCTTTCATAATTCTGTTCTTAAAACTACGAGAATATTAAACCCCTAGTTTTTAAAAATATTACTGACCTCATTGCACAAAAACTTTGGACATGTACTTGAATTAATAAATGAATTGATGATGATTAAATTAGGTAACAGTTTCAATTTTTGATTAAAAGTGAATTGATCCTATTTAGTCCAAAAATCTATACATTTGAGCCTAAGTACGGCTCAAATCCGTAGATCATTGAAAAGTGTAAATCTTGTATAAAAGATCTCATCAAAAACCTCAATCTAAGTTCTGCTTGTAGCCTAAGATCTTCTAGTAGAAAATGAACCTTCAATATATTTTGCGCAACCTCAATCTTCACCTTCATTTTTTAAGAAATAATGATCTTTGTCGGTACATCAAAAGCTCTTGAAATTGTTCATTAAATATTGAAAGCGATTTCCTAAATTTTTACGGCGGATGTTAATTTAAAAAACGCAAAAAAATATTTTTGAGCATACTGTAAAAACAGCATTAACAACAAATAAAATGAAAACAAACATTTACTTTTCGGTAATTTTAGCTTCTCATATTTGAACATTTTAGATTATTAATTTTAACTCCAATCCCATTTCAATCAAGAATATTTTATAATCACTGGAGGATTTGTTTTATAAATTAGTATTAGTACAAATGCTATTTTATATACTAGTCATGTAGCAGTATCATTTTAAATACTCTTGTCTCTTATACGTGATTTATGTAATTGCAAATGAAATTTGTATTTGACCATAAATTACGGAATAATAATTTATCGAAAACGTGCGAATTTTATTAAAATAGATTTTAACATTTGTCTTGTGCATGGATTATGTATTTGGATAAAATCCAATCATATATTAAATTTAGATTTTTTCTCTATGGTTTCAGTAATTTTTTTGTGCTTCCTAGATGGAAGCGCAGAAAATAGAATTGTTGATTCAGTTAGATTATTGTTGGAGATTTTGAACAATTAGATTTGATTTATTTTCTTGTTAGGAGATTTTGTCAACGCGTAAATGGTTTTGTAAAAAATAAATGTTTGAATATCGTGAAAACTGAAATCAAACTTGATTTCAAAACTTATTGGATATTATCCAATAAAGTAATAAATCTTAAACTTTTTTCTTTCAATTTTTTTGGGTGAGACCTAGGTGTTGCGAAATATAGTTAGCAAAGTGAAAACCGCATTCGATATCCACCGGCGAAATTTATAGATTCGTTGATAAAATAAATATCCCTGATTTATACAAGCGAGTTAATTTGAATCATAATTTGTTGCAAGCGAAAGCCTTTGACTAAGAATATGCCGAGGTTTCGTGAACATAAATTAGTAGATAGTAGCTTCTAGATGGATTGTGTTGAAAGTGTTTTACTTGGACTACGACTAGTAAAAAATCATAAATCACTCCGAGTTGAGTAATTTAGAAGTTTTTTTTTCTGCGTGCACCTGAGGGACAGACAGAAATACGTGTTTGCGAGAGAGATGTGTGGTAATGATCCATGCACATTTATATTTATTGTCTAAATGCTTCAAACGCTTCCGTACGCTCCATCCAAAACTATACAATAAAAGTGGACTTTTTTTGGCTCGTTTCCATCTCTCAGGTAGATTGTAATAATAATGTTTCGATACGCATCTGTGGAACACAATTATTTATGCCTCCCTGTTGAATCGGCGGCGGCAGGGAGGGCGGTCGCCGCCGCCTCACCTACGTCTCACCGTAAGTCTAAGAATACGATGGATATTAATGATTGTGGAGGTGCATTATGTGTTATTGTCTGCGATAATAGCGATCTGAATGTTTGCCAAGAATGTCTTGTAACTGCAATCGGACATAAATAGAGTGGGTGTCTGGGCTACGGCGGTGTGATCTATCCCTAGCCTGATACACTTATAAATACCTTTAATAAAAGGCAGTTAGTTAGACGTCTTGTCGTTGCTCGCTGTCTATATCTACACGGCGATACGCAATTAGTCGGGACATTTACAATCTCCCGTTCGCCCACTAATCAAATATTTATATTCCTCGCTTTCTTCCTCGCATCCCCCAAGAAACAACCATTTAAACGTTTTTTTTCTTACTCAAAATATTCTAAACACCTACACTGGCTGCATAAAGCTGTCAAAACACGTCATTTATTTAGTCACCCACAATTCAAATTCATAAATTAACACAAAGAAAAAACAAAAATCGTTTTAAAATGTTTCGTTTAAACTCGTTCCTCGAGAATATTTTTTGAGTTATATTATTTTGGACAGTCAGATTTTCTTAATTCTCTTCAGGTGATAATAGATAAAGGCGTAAAAATCATTCGATTAGAAAGTAACTATCGCCTAAGAATCGAATGGTTTTCGAAAATCGAAGAAATCTAAATAATTTCAACAAAACCAAAAGTCTATAAATATTGTTTATATATTTATGTGCCACACATCTATAAATTCAAAATATCGTAAAGTTTGTCTCTGCGAACACCTTTTTATTTCAAAATAAAATTTCTATTTAGAAACTTCAGGAATTTAAATGACTGGAAGTTTTAACAGGCTACACCAGGCAGACAGGATTGGATAGCAGTAACTAGTTAGACAAAACCATACTAGGCATAAAAGACTAGACAAGATAGGTTAGACGAATAGACTGGTCAAAAAAAGAAGACTAGATATACAGGACAAGGCAATATTAGACAGTCAAGACTAGGCTGACTAAACAACTAGACGATACAAAAGAGACATGATTAGACAGACAAGGCTACACAGACAAAGCTAGAGAGAAAAGCTTAGACATACATAACTAGACAGACAGACTATTTATTGTGTTTTGTTTTGATAATTTTTATTTTCTTCAAGGGGAATAGAATTTAAAAAAAAATGCCATCTTCAGGGAGTATATAAGTTGAAATGTTAATACGTAAATTATTAATTATCAAAACAAAAGACAATTGGTAACCTTCAAGATGGTCAAATCCACAAATAATGATAATACTATGTGTATTTACACCGAAATTTTGGAGAAGTACCTACCCAAATCCACCAAAAAAGTTTAGCAAACTTATAAAAGACGAAATATAGCTTGAATATATTAATATATTAAACCTGTTCGTAGCTATATAATATTATGTTTTATTAAGAACAAATCTCTTGTTGTAACAATTATCTACTTCCTGCCTAATACCACACAGGGTATTGAAGCCAGGAATAGCCAGGAGGTACTTGTTTCAAGATGAGATTTGTTCATATTCCAAATAAGACTTAATTTAATAGAGCTACGAACAGGCTGAATATATTTATATATTCAAGCTATATTTCGTCTTTAATAAATTTGTATGATTGTATCTATATGTAGATTAAAGATTTAGTATAACATATCTTTATCTCAAAAATGCGACAATAAATCGGATAGTAGCCGAAATTTTCCAAAAGTTTCGAATAAAATCTGAGGAGAATTAAGTTTTCTATTATAAACTTACTTATTGAGAGTTTGTCCGTCGGGTTCAACTATACATCAACTTTTGCTAATCAAATTTTAATTTTACTTTACACGTTTTCTTATCTAAAATAATCAAGAATAAGTTGCGATTATTATCGCCCGAAAATCAATCGATTCTTAGGCTAAAGAAAGTAACTATCGCCAAAAACTCGAAGGAACTAAATAGTTTCAACAAAATCTGAAGCCTATAAATCTTTTGTATATATTGTGCCACAACCTATGAATTCAAAATAATGGTAAATTTGGTATCCTCAGCAAATTTTTAGATCAAAATCAAAGAAACTTAAAAAAAAAGGAATTCAAGTATCTGGAAGCTTCAACAGACTACATTAGGAATATAAGACTCGAAAGAAGAAACAATACCATACTAGACATAAAATACTAGACAAAAGAGTTTAAAGAGGGACAAATAGACCGGACAGAGAAACAAGACTAGGTATACAAGACGCTGACAATACTAGCTAGTCAAGACTAAACAGACGAGACGACTTACAAGACTAGACAGTCAAAACTAGATAGACAAGGCTAGACAGGCATGACTACACAGACATGAACAGAGAGACATGACTAGACAGATAAGACTAGACAGACGAGATTATACAGACAAGACTAGACATATAAGGCTAGACAGACAAGGCCGGATAGAAAAGACTAGACAGACCAGACTAGATTATTACACAGAAAACACTAGACAGATAAGACTAGACAGACAAAACTAGACAGGCAAGACTAGACAGACAGAACTAAACAGATAAGACTAGACAGTCAAGACTACACAGACACGTCTAGACAGACAGTAATAGACAGATATACCTAGACAGAGAAGACAGACAAGACTAGACAGATACAACTAGACAGACAAGGCTTGACAGACCAGTCTAGATAGTCAAGACTAGACAGGCAATACTACAAGACTAGACAGACGAGACTAGGCAGGCAAGACTAGGTAGACTAGACTAAACAGACAAGACTAGATGGAAAAGACTGGACAGACAATAACAGAGAAGACTTGGCGGACATAACTAGAAAGAGAAGACTAGACAGACATAACTTTTTTTTAATGGGGTGTAGATGGCACTTTTCGGTTAACCATACAAGTGAGCCCCCTGAAATTAATGCAAACAGTCCGAAATCGCATTTCTTCAGGGTGTAGGTTGACATGTTGCTACAGTTGTACTATCTACGTCCCCCTTCCACACTGTGTGCGATTAGGGGTTCGATTTTTTTGGTTTTGCTTTTCTCTCATCGCTTTTTTTTCTGTAATTATTGTCTTTACCAATTTGTAGATAGTGTTCGATTCTTTCTGCGATTTTAGTAGGTGTCCGCCATCATATTTTTGGGATCGAGTTTGTCGTTCTCAAACATTTCCCTCTCGTCGTCCTATTTCGAACACACGAATATGGTATGGCTGACACTATCGTCCAAACCACAGTATACGCAGTCTTCGTCGGATTGTCTCGCAATATTGTGGAGGTAATCTCGAAAACATCCGTGGGCCGTGAGAACCTGGGTGAGATAATATGACACTCCGCCATATCGTCGAGTAATCCATGTTTCAATCTCCGGGATGGATCCTCGTCCACTTTTAGCCTGCCTCATAACGATTATTCCTATATTTTGCCTGTAATTCGATGGGTGGGACACCTGCAATTACCTGTACCCCGAGATGCAGCTTTATCTCGGGATACTGCTCGGTAAGCACTGCAGACTCGTAGGGATATTTTTCGCTGGTATACTGCTAATTGCTTGATTTTTTTCCCTGTTAATGGCGTCTATCTATATGGGAGCTTCATAAAGCTGGCAGAGTGAGCCACAGTGCTTAGAAGCCTGCGTTTACTACCTTTAGGTCCTACCTACATTAGGCATTAATTTTTCTAGTGCCGCAGTTGTTTTCATATCAGTTTCTGACGCTTTTTTAATATGCTCTGCAAAGGATAGACTTTTGTCAATTAGGATGCCAAGATATTTTGAGGAGTTTTTTGGTTTAATGTCCACGCCCAACACTTTAAAGGACATACGGGCTAACTTTCTGCATCTCGTTATCAGAACCGCTTCAGACTTTTCCGGCGCTAGGTGAAGAGACTTTGATGACATCCACTTGGTGATTTGTTTAATTGCCAAGTTGGCTCTAAGCATAGTGCCTCTTTATGTTTTACCCACTACCGTGAGTGTCAGATCGTCCGCAAACCTATGATGTTGACTCGTTCAGATAACTTCAGCCTAAGGAGACCGTCGTAGAGTACGTTCCACAGGGTCGGTCCCACTACGAAGCCCTGTGGAACACCGCTGTTGTCGTCACTGGTTTCAACTTTGTATTCAGCACGGATGATGATGCTGCGATTGCATAGATAGATCATATAGATACGAACTTTCTTTATAGATATGTCGGTATATCTCTGTGTTAATTCATCTATAATGTGTTGCCACGGTGCCGAATTTAAGGCATTTCTGATGCCTAATGTTATAAGCGCACATATTTTTCTTGTTTGTTTTGTACCTTCTTTGAAATACTTTACCACATCTATTGTAGATCTACCTTTTCTAATTGTAAATCCGATTTGTCTTGCAGATTGGCAGACATAACTAGACGCACAAGACTAGACAGGCAAGACTGGCCAATCACGACTGGATACACAAGATATATTAAATTATACTTTGATTATTTATTTGTTGTCAACTTTCTACAAGATCGTAATTTTAAAATTTCTTTGAAGGAAGATAAGACTAAACAGTACAAACTAGATTGGCAAGGCTATATAGACCTAACTAGACTTGACAGACAAGACTGGACAGAGAATACTAGACAGATTACACCAGACATACAACACTAAGTAGAGGAGAGTAGTCAGAAAAAAACTAAACATATAAGACTAGACAGACAAGACTAGACAGACAAGACTAGACAGACAAAACTAGACAGACAATACTAGAGAGACAATTCTATACATGCAAGACTGCATCGACAAGACCAGACAGACAAGACTAGACAGATAACACTAGACAGACAAATCTACATAGACCAGACTAGATACATAAGACTAGACAGACAGGACTAGCCAAGATTCTTCTTATTTCGGTGCCTATCCGGTTCGGATGTTGATGATCATGATAGCTATTCTTGTCTTGTTGGTTGCCACGCAGAACAGTTCAGCTGAAGACATATTGTACCAGCATCTAACATTGTCAAACCAAGATAATCGTATTCTTTCAGGACCTCCTTTGCTGTTAATTTTCCCTTGAATTATTTTTTTTTGAGTAGCTCGAACCTCTTTGTATTTGGCATGATATATTCTAGATATTGCAACTTTCGGCATTTCACTATCTTGATCAATTTTGGTGTTGTGTTCCTCCTTGTCATTACTTCTGTGTTTGTTGCTCCCTCGATCCAAGAGATTCTCAAGAGCCGTCCTATAAAGCCACAATTCAAAAGCCTCTAGCTTCTTCTATGTGTTTTTATTTAAGGTCCATGTCTCTACACTAATTAGGAGGATAGAATATAGATAGCAGTGCAATAGTCTGAATTTGTTCTTAGAGTTATTTTGTGGTTTTTGAAGACAGAATGAGTGCTGTCTTCAAAAACCACAAAATAATTCGAAATATACAAGACAATAATTCGGCCCATCGCATGCTACTGTAGCGAAACATGGACTGACTATGACCGAAAAAAAACAAGAACACCATGGACATATTTAAGCGCAAGGTGCTACCTAAGATTCTAGGGGCGGTAACGGTCGGAAACATCAGAAGGCCAAGGTACAATAACGAGCTATACCAGATATACCAAGAGCCACCGTTTTCTACATCTATCAGACTGCAAAGACTGAGATGGGCAGGACACGTGCTCAGGATGAACGACAACCGTCTGCCACTAAGAGCACTGAACCAGCCCAAGAAAACAGTGGAAGAAAGAGACCCGGGAAGACGCATACCAACTACTCGGAGTAAGAGCGTGGAGAAGAACAGGAAAGTATGGAGAACAAAAATAGAGGAGGCCAGGGCCCGATTTGGACTTATGAAGAAGAAGAAGTATTGCAAACATATTTGTTTTAAGATGAAATGGGAAACGCAGTAGTTGTCAGTAGTGATCGTTATGTGGAGATGCTACAAACGTTCTTAATGAATGCCATCGCTCAACTCCGATTACCAATAAACGATTTTTGTTACCGGCAGGATGGTGCAAGGCCTCATGTATGCAACATGTCAATGGAAGTGT
Source organism: Phosphuga atrata (assembly GCA_944588485.1). Classification (NCBI taxonomy): domain Eukaryota; kingdom Metazoa; phylum Arthropoda; class Insecta; order Coleoptera; family Silphidae; genus Phosphuga; species Phosphuga atrata. Next base: position 25,816,178 of record OX155904.1, read on the forward strand.
TATGAAAGTCCTTTCCTCTTCGTCTGATTTCCGAGCGTGGAATTAGTTGTGGCCTCATAGCTCTCCGGATTTCTGGGCTTTGGGGTCAAATATCGTTAAATCTAAATTTTATTATCAAAACCGACCTGAAACCCCGGAAGATTTAAAACGAAACATTGGACAAGCTATTGGTCAGATTTCGCCAAAAATGTGTCAGCGTGCAGTTCGTCGACTGCTACATCGATCTCAGTCAAGCGTCGAATCAAACGGAGGTTGAACACTTTGAAGTATTAATTGTTAAATTAGGATTAGGCTAATTCTAAAAATATAATCCACAACATAATTCTAAAACACATTTCTTGCTTTTCCGATACGAATCTTGATTTCTTGCAAATTATACCAATTTTCGTTTATAATAGTTCCAGGGTACGGATATTGTTTCACCCTTCCTATATTTATTTGGTTATTAAGACAATGAGTTTTGCCGTTGTGGTGTTTATTTCAAACCCATACTGCTGATTAGTACAATTCTAGCCACTAATACTTGTGGCGTTTGAATAGTATAAGCAAATACACTAGTATCATCAGCACACAGGATGTTGTTTAACCTCATTACATTTATCAAAATTCCTTCTGCTCTTTCCCTCTACCCAAGTAGATACATTTTTATTTATATCTCTACTTGCACACTGGACAAGGCGTCTCTCGTACCCACTGCATTAACAAACCCAAACTGATTAGGGGTCTTTTATCTGTTCTTCGCATAATCTATATATTCTTCTATGTATCACCCTCAAAAACAGTCTCAAGAGAAGGCTCATCAAGATAATCGTACAATAATCTCCACATTGCATTTGGCTTTTTGGGCCGAGTAATGAACTATAAATGAACTTTGAGTTCATCCACTCAAATGGAATGTTTCCGGATCCATAAATTTGATTGAAAATTTGGGTTAACCATTTTACATGGTTTTCATTTATCAATTTTAAGAACTCTGGTTCTACTTTATCAGGTCCCGCGGCCTATGCGTTCTTGATTTGATTTATATCTGTTGGAACTTCTACTGCTAATATATCCGTACCACTTATTTCATCTGTACTTTAAGTGAAAGCACATCTAGTGTCATGAAATAACTTTTCTATATACTTTTTCCATATCCTTTTCTTGTCTTCTAAATCCACCACCAAGTTCCCTGTTTCGTCCACTAGTTTTCCACTGATGCTATTCCTGTATTTCCCTGTTATTTCTCTTACTTTTTTGTGTATATTAAAACTATAATATTTACTTTGATAAAACTCAATCTCCTCACATTGCCCCAATGTTTCTTTTTCTTTTGCCTTCCTGATCTTTCTTCTGGTTTACATTTATCTTGCTGCTGGGTATTCTTTATTTAATCTCCTTTCCTCCATTAGGCTCAGTATCTCATTCGTCATCTATGACTTTCTCTTCTTCCTTTCTGGATAAAGTGACCACAGTTTCATTGAGACAAAGCGGGATAAATGGAATGAAATGGGAATTATAATTTAGTTTTGAAAGCGGACCAATAATTGAAAAAAATATATTTTATCTACTCACTCACCAAAATGAACATATTAATTAATACATTATTGTATGTGAAGGATGACATTATTATAATCGTGTGTAAAAGTATCCAAATCGTGCGTAAAAGTCCAATGTAAATCCAGAGTTTCATTATTAAAAATAACTTACATCACTAAACAAAAAACATAGACGTAGTGAAAATAAATTTTCTGACGTTTATTAGAATAATAAACTTTTCTTATTTGGAATCAAGAGTTCTCGGCCTCTCAGTCTGGATTTATCTAGTTCTAATATAACTTAACCTAACCATAACCTATTCTAGATTAAATCTAGGTTAACCTAGATTACATCGACAACGACCAAATAGTGTTCCCGTCACTGTGCGTTTTTACTAGTTAGCGATTTCTTCCACGGAGGCGCAGAACGTTCTAACCTTATTGTGTCAGTGATCTCATGCACAAAAGCCCTTCTTCACACACTTGTATCAACTACTATTATTCATATACTTGTCTATTTATATACAAAAATATATTTATTATTATTTATTGGTAGCTATAAAAATATTTGTAAAAAACAATAATTTACATTATGATTTATACATTATGATTTTTAATTAATTTAAATGTTGTATTTAAAAAAAAAAAGATTTTCTTTCACGGTTAAATTTTTGATCCGAGTAAATACTCGCATCATTTATTAAAATGTCGTAAAATTTCTCACATGAATTGGTCAAATTATTTTTACGCTTAATATAGATATTAAAGTTTAATGTTCAACTGCGTTTTTTCAGTTATCCATATTTTATTGATAGATGGAAAAACACTGTTTGTTGCTGCATTTATTCCTTGAAGGGACAGCGAGTATTACAATTTTCAAAATTACAATTTTCAAAATATTTTGATAAGGAATATTATTCTGTTTAAAATGAAGATGTTGGTCTGTTTCCACATTTGCAGACGAGTAACATTTATTTTTTTCATCAGTAACGTATATTTTTACCAATAACACCACATTAATATATTCATAAGATTTTTACACGTATTCCCATAAAATCTCTTTTTATAATGTTAACCAATGAAAATTTCAGAACACGGGTTTTCTGAAAGAAGTTAGAAATTTTTATAATAACTGCTTGGAATATCTTGAAGAATGGACAGTCAGCTCAATTGGAGTATATTACAAAATTTCATTGGTTGACATTAAAAAAGGAGATCTTATGGGAAAATGTGGAAAAATCTTATATTATGTATTACAGTACATTTAAAATAAGAAATGCAAATGTTTTCTAAAAAACGGGATATCTTTAAAAATCGGCGAGACGCGGGACTTTCCTCCAAAAAGCGGGACTGTCCCGCCAAAATCGGGACGTGTGGTCACCTTAAGTTAGACAAGATTAGACAGACGTACCATACAAACAAGTCTAGATACACAAGACTAGACATAAAAGACTTGACAAGAGTAGACAGACAAAACTAGACAGACAAGATTAGACAGACAGACAGGACTAGATAGACAAGATATATTAATTTATATTGTATATTGTAGATATTGTGTTTTTTATTTGTTGGAAACGTTCTGCAAATTCGTATTTTTTCACAATTTAAAAATTTTATTGAACAAATTGATTAAACAATGTTTTTCGCTGTGCTTCAGCTTATTTTATGCTTTATTTTTCTATAATGTAATGCTTATTAAGTAATACTTAAACTTTTGTAATGTTACTACTTGTACAAATCTTTAACATTTTTTCTCTCCAAAGTGCGAATTACTTATTGTTAGTGATTTTTGTCCGCCAGGTTGATGACAATCAACTTTAGAACAAGTTTTGAGTTTGCTTCTTATTTTTCTTATCTTTGAATATTACTCGAAAACTAAACGAAATTTTGAAAATTTTTTGGAATGAAACTCGTAAAAAATAGTAGATTTTGTAACTAGGGCGAAAGGTTGTCAATATTACTTGAGGGAGTAACAATATTTGTATCACCCATGCGAGGGGAGGAATTTTACAAGTTTGGGATCCAGGTGTCATCAAAAAAAAATGAATCAAAAATGACGAATTTGCTTTTTCACTTGTCTACGGTGGTGTAGATTCGTCATAAGAACTCTCCTCAGTCCCCGGTATCACCATTGAATTTACACTCACTTTAAAACTTTTTCTTTTATTTTTATTTTGTTATAAAAAAAATTCTGACACTTCATTTCACTTTCATTGTATTCATTTTATTTTTATTTATTCGTTTATTTTAATGTAGCCTAGCGATATTGAATATTTGCGTGCGATATTCAAGTTATGTAAAACACAACTAATATTGACAATTTATCGCACTAAAAAACGTGCACCAAGATAGTACTATTGTGCATTCATTATCCCTACAGTGACAAAAATAATTTTTTATTACTAATGCGTGATAAGTACAATTTTGGCGCCCGGTTTTTGGTGCGACAAATGGCTGTTTGTCAACTCAAATTATGCTGGGCGCACACTAATATTCAATAAAACTCGCTAAGTTACATATAACAAAACAATTGGATAAATAAAATGAACACAATCAAAATCGCGATATTAAAAAAGTGACGTGAAAGTGATTGAAATTTGTTTTCATTACAAAATAAAAATTAAAGAAATCGTTTTAAAATGAGTGCAAATTCTATGGTGATACCGGAGACTGATGAGCGTTCTTATGACGAATCCACACCACCGGAGATAATTATGAAAATTGAAAAGGCAAATTCTTCATTCTTACTTCGCTTTTTTGTTGAACGGCCTCTGGACCCCAACATTGTAAGATACGTCCCCTCGCATGAGCAATAAAAAATATTATCTGCAACTCGTGCGGTATTGTCAATTGCCCTCTCGAGCGAATTGGCGCACACTTCGTTCGTGCGCCCAATTTCGCTCTCGTGGGCAATTGACAATTTACCGCCCTAGTTGCACAATATACTATTACTATAAGTAAACTTAATATTTCGTGTGTTATTATGTGTCAAGTTGGTAATAATCTATGATGACTTTATTTTTTTATTCTTCCCAATATTGGTAAATGACTCGTTATGAACTAACAATAAGTTAAATTTAGAAAAATGTTTCAATTAAAACTTGTGGAGAATTCAAATTCCTATAAGAAACTTCATTACATAGTGATTTTTACTATGTCAATCTAGTAATATTCAATCTAAATAGAAATTAAGCGAAATATTTCAAATAAACCTTTTAGGGAATTAATTTTCATATAAAAACACTTGTTATATAGTTATTTTTTGGGCGTCAAGTTGATCGTAATTAATTTTTAAAATTAGTCAAAACCTTCAAATATAGGATAACAGCTATATTTACTACAAAAGCAAACTTAAAAAAAAAAATTCTTCGGATGTTGATAATCAAAACACCAAATTATTAATTTAATTATTGATTGTCGATTTGTTTAGCGAATTTGTGGACATTTATTTTATTTGTATTAAATCACGTAACACAGATGTTTCGAGTAGTTATTATTTTAATAACTACTAACAGCCGAGCTATTATATCAAGGATTTGAACAGCACAGAATAGGGAAAGAGACAATTGAGAAAGGCCTAAGTCCATGAATAGACCTAATAGTTAAAGAAAATATATATGTAATATATAAAAATGAAAGATACAAAACTTTTGTTCATTTGCCAACATTTTTAGTTTTGTTTTAAAATACTTTTTTTTTAACAAATTCAGTTATTTTTTAAAGGAAAATACAAACAGGATTTCATAAAATTTCTCTTTTGTCGTGCTATTTCCTTCAAGAACGAAAACTAATTTCCTCGCCACACTTCAAACTGCAATTATTGTCCCAAAAACTTTTTTAGCGTTCGAAAATCCTGCCATTCCCTACACAAAACCGAAATGCATTTTATATGAAATAAACATAAAGACTTTAATAATATTGGAGTTTTTGGCGGAAAGTTTTCGGTGTGCCGCCCGTTGGAAGTACGTGTAAAACCGACTAATAATCATTACGCGTCCCTTTATTCCCGGCCGTAAATATAAAGAAATTGAGGCTTTTATTGTCCTCCCCCCAGCCATCTAACATTTCATTTCTTACTTCCCATTTATCACGCAAAACCTAATAACTGCACGGGCGAAAAAAAACGGTGGGATGGAAAAAGGAAAACTAAATTAGTGTTATGTGTCCTTGAAAGGACTAATGTTAATGGAGTCATCTTCATTGTTCTTTTTCGGAAAAACTTAGGAATTTTCTCCTGGTCAGATTTATTTATTGGGAGTGCCAAATTTGTTAAAGAGATTTTGTAAATGTTCGCAAAGAAACGCGAATTTGTTGAATTACCATTAACCAAATCTGTAAAAAATTATTAAAAACGGCTGAAAGACCACGGGTCGATGGCCAGTTGTAGTATTTGTAAGCATTTATAAGTATAACAATAAAGATGTTTTATTATTATTATTATTTATTAAAAATCATTTTTTTTTATTAATTAAGATCTGCTAAACCTTTTAAACTTTTTAAGATTTTGCAATTATTTCAAATAGAAAATGTATTTGTTACGTAAGTAAATTTAATTTTGTCCGTTTCCTGGACGGTCTTTTTCATTTAGAAAAGGGGACGAACGATTTTTTTTCGCCATAAAATTAAGAGCATGTAGATTGTTTGTTCCGCTGTTAAAAATGTCTCTACGTTATGATGAATGTGGAGATGCGCGACGAATTTCGAAATAAATAAATATCTTGGGGCAATTTAATCAACGAAAAGAAGAAGAAGAAAACAAGGAGGAGGAGGAGGAAAAGTCGATGGCACCGAGATATTCCATTTTCATACATTACTTAAATCCAATCTAAACACATAAATATCGCACCGTAAACAACTTCTCTCCCCAGTTGACAAATCTCTTATAAATTCCCCGACCCCGAAAATTTCAAAATAAAAGTAATAATTTCTGATTGGGAAATTTATCGCGTTTCCAAAAAAGTAATTAAGAAATGTATTTTAAAAAAATATCCGGAAAAACTTGCAGCCATATATATTCCTTATACTTTATAGGAAATGGCCTTATGTTTCCGCTCCCGGCGAATTTTCCTCCACGTCCGCCGCAACTTTTTTCCCCAGATAATCCATAAAATACGATTTTTACCTTACGTTCGCCAACCACCCCGACTCCGACAATCCGCTCCTTTTGCTTCCTTTCCCGTTTCTTTTTCGGTAAATAATCGCGCGATTAATCAATAGACTCCGCGTCTTAATCACGTCAGCCATTAGTCTTTGTCGTATTGTTATTGAAGATATAAATAAATAGAGTTTAAGTCTCTTCTCTAACAGTTGCCCGGAGAGTTAATCATTGCACGGTAATTAACTCGAATAGTTTTCTCGCCTGACGCGCTCTACTCGTCTCAGTTTATAATATTAAGATCTCTCTTAAATACTTAATAACTATATACATATATATATATATATATATATATATATATATATATATAACAACAAACATAATCATATTAATTTTTTATTTACAATTAATTATGCAGATACATATTTTCTGTTATTTTTCTCAATTTCAAACATTTATAATTATAATAAAACAAGTGTTCTGAAATCCATCTAAAAAAGGGAAAACTTATGAAAGTGCCAATCCAAAGATGCAACTTTCAACAACTGGGAACAGGAGAGACTTACAAGTATTTAGAAATAGAACAGAATATGCGCATTGAACACACGAAGGTACAAAATGAGTTCAAAGGGAAATGTAAAAGTCGACTCAATAAACTATTGAACACCAAACTCAACTCTGAATATTTGATACAGGCTATAAGCACCTATGCCATACCAGTCCTGATATATAGCTTTGGAATTTTAAAGTGCTCAGATAGTGACCTCGACGAACTAGATCGACTAACTACAAGGGTATGTACAAAATTTACGGTTCACCATCATCACAGTGTTTTGCAGAGTATGCTGTGCATTATACTTACCAAGAAAAGAAGGCGAAGAGAATTGACTAACATTTTTGAGCTATCTAGAACCCAAGAGAACACAATACGTCAATATTTCTGTAAGAGCAACAGCCCCCTTATTCAAGAAATAATTCAGATGGATAAAAATTATACCACCATTAATTTTAATAATCAAGAAGTACACTATAAGGATAAAACTAAAGGCACATATCAGAAACAAGCCCATGATATGTGGCTGAACAAAGTCCTACAAGGCAAATAACAACCCAGCAGAACATAAAACATCTTGACTTGAATGGCTAAGAAGAGGACAACTATTTCCAGAAACCGAAGAATTTGCTATTGCCACTCAAGATCGTATTATCGGAACAAGAAATTATGACAAATGGGTAATGAAGAATACGACTATCGTCGATAAATGCAGAATGTGTGACTTACCCGGAGAGACTATCGAGCACCCGGCTATGATGTGCTCGAAATTGCCCTGCTCTGTCCAACAATGAGTATTTTGGCAAACACAATCAAGTTGCTAAAATTCTTCATAGACAACTTTCACTAAAATTTATATTACATAAAAACCCAGCCTCTTTCTATAAATACTCGCCATCTGCGGTCTTGGAATCAAATGAAGTTGTCCTGGGATAGAGCCATGATAACCGACCGAAGTGTGGATCACAATCGTCCGGACATACTCATAGTTGATGAAATCCAAAAGAATGCCACACTTATAGATATAGGCTGCCCGCTGACAAATAATTTACAAAAAGTTGAAAGGGAAAAAGTTCGGAAATATCAGAACTTGGCTATCGAGATACAGCATACCTGGCAATTGCGAGAAGTGCGGGTAATACCTATCATCATTTCGGCCACTGGGGTAGTCACCAACCAATTCCTTAAACATCTGGACCACTTAGGTATTCCTACAGGTCCTTTGCGAAGTATCAAAAAAGCAGTTATTAAGCGAATAGGATGGTTGCGACAGTTACTAAGTGGTAATCCATACTTACATTGAATTGAAAAATTCACTTTGTTTTATAACTTTCATAAGTGTGGTAAAAAACAAAGTGAATTTTTCAATTCAATGCAGTTATTAAGCAGTTATTCTAGTTAAGTTAAAAGTAGCAGTTATTCTACAAACCTGTCGCATTGTACGTAAATTCTTGAATTCACGATAGAAAAAGGTGAATTTCTTTTCTTCGTGAATTTTACAAGTAGTATTTACCGGCAAATGTGTTATTAAATGCAAATGCAAATGTGTTAATGTTATTGCCTAACAGGAAACCCCATTTACAAGACAACAATAAATTCATTTAACAATATATAACTAATGAAAATCATGTCGGTGACGTTACAGCTTTTAAAAAAATATATCTTTATAGCGTGCCATCGCATTCTGACACATTACAGTAACTGGTGCTCGCCGAAGACAATTGGTACAGACACCTGGAATGTAAATTGTGTTAATATACTTAAAACTTGACCTAGGTATATGGAAGTTTATTTTTGACAACAGAAATGAAGCATCCACTTTATTATGAAGAATCTTCCATACAAACTTAGCAGTAAGCTCTTCTCTTCTGGTGTCCAGCGAAGCGATACCGTGTCGTTCCAGGTGAATATTTTGATCAACACCGGGTGCGGGATAGACACCATCTGCTCTGTACGATAAATACTTTAGGAATCTGTGGCATGATCTGATTCATGTAATATGGATACCAAATAAGTCACCCAGACTCGAGTTTGCTTATTACATTTGCAAAATACAATAACTTTATGAGGTCGATGTCTCTAAAAGATGCACAAATTCTCATAATAAAACCTAACATTCTCGAAGTAAACATTGCAATATTAGTTATATGTCTAGTAAAATATAAATCAGAGGTGAATAAGATGCCCAAATCCTTTATCTCCATACAGTCTTTCAGTTGTAATCCATTCACTGTGTATGATATTGTAAAATGGTTAGATTTCCGGGAAAATGGCATTGAGCAGCTTTTTTCAACGTTAAGGTACAGTTTCACATACAGGTTTCACATACAGGTACAGTTGATTTTCACACTAAGATACTAATTTCTTAATGTTATGTTGAAGAAACATAACATCATTTGGCGAAATTTGTAAAAACTTTGATTTTATCTGCATAAGCCAATACATGACAGTTTAGGGAATTTTAACAGGGTATTAATAAAAATAAAAAAGTAACGGTAATTTGAGCCCTGTGGAACACCAGAATCCATTGAAAGTTTGTACGAATGAAAAAACATGGAAAGCTACGTGTGCTTGACGATCAGATAGATAGGATTTCATAAGCTGTAGACTTGGAGCAGCTCCAAGTTCAGCAAGTTTCATGAGTATTTTGTCGTGGTCTAGATTTTAGTGGACGTCGTGGTATTAGATTTATGAACACGTCTTCGTTCTTTCAATTCCGAATTCAGATGAGAAATGATTAACTAACTATGCAAGCAGTAGTCGATATATTTTTAAAATGCAATGTTGTAAAGGGTGACAAGTTAAGAATGCCCATTTTAAACTGCTATTTTAAAAAAATCGGAAAAAAATTTAAATTGCATCGATTAGATCAGTGGTGTGCAAACTATTTTCATTTGCGACTCAATATTTTGTGTAAAATTTTATCGTGAGCCCTGGATAGAAAGTAGACGTTTTTTTTTTAATTTCTTTGTAGTAGTAATATCCTTTTATTGGCATAAATAATGAAATACATTCGTTTTAACAAAAAAGTGCTATATTCACAGTTAAATAACCAATTAATCCAACATTCCAATACCGAGGTAAAAATTAAGAGAGGGATGAAAACAAAGAAACAAAACCCACAAAAAGAGAAAATAATGTAAACAAAAATAATAATTCCGCGCACCCAATAAACAACGAGCAAAAAATTCACCTCACGGCGGCAGCATCAACGCTTTATTTTTTTTAACTGCACCACTCTTTTCATCAAGAACCAACCGTCTTCCCTCATGCACGAACCCCAGTCATCCACCACCGCTCCACTGACATCCTTCACAGTTTCGTGCCCAATGCGCCCACATGCCCGCTTCCCCACATATGCCACACAGCTTAAAGCGAGTGGCCATCCAGTACCTCCTTCCTTTTTCCTTTGACCCGCATCTGTACCCGTATAATTCGCTTGCGAAGGATCAAGGATGCTTTTATCTATTCACTAAAGATCCTCTTCCTTTCTTCCGCCGACTTGGTACCTGATTGTTTTGGTACTCCATTCTCTGAAATAACTTCCCACTTGTCAATTTTTCCTCTGTATATGTGTCGGTCCAAAATTTCTTTTGGTTGGATTTCAGCATTTCTCATACCTGCCCCTACTTCTTGTGTCCAAGGGATAGTCTTTAGTTTGTCAACTCTTTCGAGAATTTGGTGGGTTAACCTCAGGGAGTCTCTTAACATGTCCATAAAATGTTTACCTTCTTTCTCTGAGGTCTGCCGCAATATTAGATATTTTTTCTGTAAATTTCCATGATTGTAGGCGGTAACGATCCTCCTAATGTCTTGGACCGTGAGAGTTTCTCCTGCATATACGGCTTCAGGCTTGATTACATTATTGTAATGTTTAATCTTAACATGGAGTTTTTGGACACGGGTGTTTTGAGTGATTTTTTCGTTTCCAATTAGGTATTTGAAGTGCGGGACTTTGTTGATCTATCCATATTTCCTATTTAGATTTGAGATGTCTAGTTTTGAAACGAAGAACTCTGTTTTCTGGAAGGAGATTTGCAGTCCAACTTTTTTAGCACATTCCTGGAGAGTTTCAATTTGCTTTATTGCTGTGATTTCATCGCTGGACAGAAGGGCCAGGTTATCTGCGAAGGCTAAGCAAGAAATTTCGAGCTTCTTTTTCTGTGTTCCAATGTTTATTGGATTCCAGCTATTTTGTGCTTTCATTTATTTTTCCCATTCCTTCATTACTAAATCTAGGACAAGGTTAAAGAGGATGGGTGATAGTCCATCTCCTTGCAGGACACCAGTCTCTATCAGGAATTCTTCTGAGATTTTTCCCATGAATTCTACTCTTGATTTCGTATCAGTAAGGGTCTGTATGGTCAATTTTAGAGTTTTGGTGTCTAGTCCTTGTTCTTTCAGGATGCTGAGCAGTGATTGTCCATCAATTGAATCATAAGCTTCTTGAAATCTACAAAGGCACAGATGATTGGGAGGTTTCTGAGGGGCCTGAATTTTAGAACGGTTTTTAGGTTGAAAATCTGTTCCGTGCACCATCTGTGAAGACGCGAAATCCAGCTTGATGTTCGCCAATCTTATGCTCGAGTTGTTCTTGTACTCTTTTAAATAAGCATGTAGAGAAAATTTTGTAGCTGAGTGGGTGTGTTAGAGCACATTTCCAGTCTTTGGGGAGTGTTTCGTTTTTCCAGATTTCCTGCATAATTTCTGTAAGTTCCTTGAGTGAATTTGGACCTAGGTTCTTGAGGAGTTCTGGCACAATCCCATCGCTTACTGAGGTTCTGTTGTTCTTTAATCGTGTAATGTTATTCAGAATTTCTTCTCGGTTTGGTGGAGGTGACTCTGGGTGACTGAAACTGGGGACTGTTTCAGGAAATCTTTCAGTAGGTTCAGGGCAATTAAGGAGATCTGAGAAGTATTATATATTGAATCAGGCCAATTTCCCGTCATTTTTCCTAAAGCATAGGTTCTGCGGAATATATCCTTTGATTTTTTCTCTGAACGTTCTGTAGAAATCTCTATTTCTGTAGTTTCTGAAATTTTCCTCAAAAAAAAAAATCTTTTCTGAATTAAAATCTTTTCTGAAGAAATTTTTTTTTTTTTCTGAAATTTTCCTCAAAAAAAAAGTTTCTATCGACCTCTCTGGAGGTCGGATAAAATGAAAAAAATACGGAACCAATACTCCTGCTTTGAGAATGCAGCTCTTCTTCGAGTATAACTTGAGGGTTTTCGGCAGGTCAGTCACGCAAATTTTGTTTGTTCCTCTCACCATGCAACTAAAGCGCTCTCCAGCCCCTTATCGCCACACACCCTGCAAATGAAAAGCCTATAATGAAGAAAGTGACGCTTTCACTTTAAGCTCAGTAGTTAGACAAAATGCTATCAATTTTATTCAAAATCGCAATTTGATGCTGATATTGCCAAAAAACGCCTGATAATCAACCGGGAGGAGTCATTATTTACCCAAATAATGTTATAGTAATTGATTTAACATCCGCCGATGACATTGCCCGGATAGCAGATTCATTGTATTCACCACAAGGTATGGTAGATAGAGTTGAAAAATAGCTGCAAGTCTGAGCTTAGTCATTAGTAGCAACAAATGCATGTTTATAATGTGTTGAAATCACTTAGACGACCAAACCATCAACATTCAAAATCAACCAATTGAAACTGTTGATTACTACACCTACCTTGGCAGCAACATTACGGGCAATGGAAATGTTTCTTCAGAAATAAATGATAGAATCCAAAAAGCAACAATTGCCTGGAACTCACTCAAGAAACTTTGGGCTAGGAAAGGCATTTACCTGGAAACCAAAGTCCGCATGTACAAGGCTGCTATCATGCCAACATTATTATACAGTTATGAAACTTAACCAATAAAAGTTGCTCATCAACATCAACACAAACTAAACGTATTCCAAAACTATTGGTAAAACCATACTACATTATAGATAATCATATACACTTAATAAAGTCGGATCACAGCCTGAATATATAAATATATTCAACCTTTCCGTAGCTCTATAATATTATTGAGGAATGCCAAAACAACTCGCATGTGAAATTTGACAGTTATTTACTGGGTTTCAGTTCACTCTCGTGGCACTAAACGAGAAACAGAAAAATAAATTTGTTTTTAAGATCATATCTTTCTATTAGCTTAAGTGAATAGCCATCTGCAGATGCTTTTCGAGATTTATCTCTCATCAGTGCAGCTTTGCTGTTATGAATTATATTTTGACACTTACTTCAAAGCCTCGTGGTCACGGATGACTAGAGGTTAGATTTTGTAGTTTGACATTTCGTTAGAGAGACATGAACTTAGCAGGTTATTGATTTAAAGGATAATTTACTATTGGTAAAACCATACTGCATTATAGCAAGTTTCACATGAGATTTGTTTTGGTAGTCCTAAAAGACTCAATAATATTATAGAGCCACGGAAAGGTTGAATATATTTATATATTTAGGCTGTGTTCTGACTTTATTAAGTTTATTACAAAATCGTTGCTTGCATAGACTTACGAAAATTAATGACTCTGAAAGAATGAAATTTGCCGAAGATGTGATCAATGAAAATTATGTGGATGTGATTATTATGAAGATGTGATCATTATAGAACTTAGGCCGTACATTAAGAATGCGAGGAAATCGAACGGGATACGACCTGGAAACGGTCAAAAAGTGTTCGGATATTCACTCACTTCACTTCACGTCACTTTAAGCGGAAAGCCGAAGATATAGTCATACATCCATTTATCCTTAGCAGAAAAACGTACAATAGCGATTGACTACACCATCTGAAAATTCTAGCCCATGACCGAAAACAGTGGCGTCAAATTTCCATGGAAGTCGCCTATACCCGCGATTGGTGAAGAGACGTCAATCAATCAAATCATTTAATTGAATATGTACTTCGTCACTCATATATATTATTTTGTTGACAAAATTATCCCCTCGAGAAATTTGCCAAAATCCATCAACTGGAATTCTAAACTTGACTTTGCTCTGCAGGAAGAAGTTCCTGGGCTTTTTGCCATTTGCAAGGTCGAAAGATTAAATATTTCTATACAATTATTCCTACCTACTCACATGATATTCCTACTAGCTGCGATAAACGTCGCACGGATTGATTGAAATTTTCTTCAATTGTTCCTAACTTGCAAAGTATTCGCTTTTGTTGTAGCAGTTCTTTTTTCCTCTCTGCTAGTTTAGTAGCCTTAATAGAACATGTTCGACGAAATTTTTCATTGTCCCAATTGTCCTGCGCGCTGGAAATTTAAACTGTTGTCGAAACCAGCTCTAAATTTGAATATTGGAGTTCGTTTTAATAAAATGCTCTACACAAGCAATTTTTTGTTCAATCGGACACCGCTCCATTTTGAAAAAAAAACTTGTAGGTTCACTGAATATTAGACAGTTAACATTATGTCATTACTAACAAATATGTCATTACTTCTTTTTGTTTTTATTAAGTAAAAACCAGGACATTCTTAATTAGTTGAATGTTAGAAACATTCCAAATTTTCTGATTTGGAAAGGTCTTTTAAAATTTTTCAATTCTAATAACTCTATATTCAAAATTTCAAATGATTCCCAAGAGAAATTTTCACAAAGATGTAGGTTCCTTCAAAAATCCAAGATTTTGATGAGGAACTCATCATCTTTATATTCAAAATATAAAATCATTCCCAAGAGAAATTTCCACAAAAATCTAGGTACTTTCAAACTTCAAAATTTTGATAAGGAAATAATTATCTTCATATTCTATTTAAAGAAAACTTGTAAGAAAAAGTATAATAATGCTAGGAAGAAATGGATAACCAAGGGTCTAATTAGGTCTTGTAATACCAAGGAGCAACTATATCGCATATGGCAGCTAAATAAATCATATTATCATCTAAAGAATGAGTATAAAAAGTACTGCTACATTTTAAATAAACTACTAAAGTTACCTAAAAGGCAACTTGAAAGCAAAAGGGGGGTTATGAATAATTACAATAATAGTAAGAAATTATGGCAATTTATCAACAGTAAGATTGGTCAAAAAATGTCAGCAGATTCTGTTTTTTTGTTAATTTGAGATTTGACCCACTTTGCAAAATTCTTTTGATTTATGTCACAATATTATTTTCAAAAACCAAAATCTTTATACGAAACAAAATTTGTTTTATTTTTGTTAATTTGAATGGACAAACTTTGCAAAATTCTTTTGTTTTGTGTCAAAATTGAACGAAAACGTCAAAATAATTTGCAAAAATTGACTAATTTTCTAAAACCAAAATCTATTCGAAGCAAACTCTGTTTTTTTTTTGTTAATTTCAGTGGACCCACTTTGCAAAATTCTTTTGTTTAATGTCAAAATTGAACGAAAACGACAAAACAATTTGCAAAAATTGGCAGATTTTCAAAAACCAAAATCTCAATTCGAAGCAAATTTTGTTTTTTTGTTGATTGGAGTGGACAAACTATGCAAAATTCATTTGTTTTATGTCAAATTTGGACGAAAATGTCAAAATAATTGTCAAATATTGCCAAATTTTCAAAAACCAAAATCTTATACGAAACAAAAATTGTTTTATATTTGTTAATTTGAATAGACAAACCTTGCAAAATTCTTTTGTTTTGTGTCAAAATTGGAGGAAAACGTCAAAATAATTGCAAAAATTGACAGTTTTTCAAAAACAAAAATGTATTCGAAGCCTTTTTTTTTTTTTTTGAGTGGACAAACTGAAAAATTAATTTTGTTTTATGTCAAAATTGGACGAAAATTTCAAACTAATTGGTAAATAAGGTAAAACCCCAGTAGTTGGACATTTAGAAATGTAGATATTGTAAAATGATTTAATGTACATAAGCTGGTTTTGTCTTCTGCGCATCTATTTCGAGCACCAATGCATGCGCTGTATTGATGCATCCATCACAACAATTTTTTTTATCTCAGGATTCTTGTCTTTGTTTTTTCTTGTTAATTTCTAATTTCTTGTTCATTTCTAAAGAAAACTCGTAAGAAACGGCACAAAAAAGTATAAATACATAGTACAAAAGAAGGGTACAAAATGTAACAACGAGATTGGTCATATACTTTGTGGTAATGATTAAAATTACTGAAAATATAAAAATTGCAGATACCTTTGCCTCCTTCTTTAATAACATAGGTACGGATCTAGCCGCGAAAATTAACCAAAACAATGTTAATATAACCAAGAATAAGATAAAAGTTAATCAAAATACAATCTTCCTAAATCCAGTCTCATTCTCTGATGTTGAAAAGACAATCCATGATTTAAAAGATAGAACTGGGGGAGTAGATGGAATAAGTAGTAGAGTCTTGAAATATCTAGTTAAAGACATTAGTAAACCGATAGAACATATTTTCAACCTATGCTTGACCAATGGTATATGGCATGAATCCCTTAAAAAAAGCTGAAATTATACCGGTGTATAAATCTGGTGATAAGCATTTAACTAACAATTACAGACCTATTTCATTAATTTCGAATATTGCCAAAGTTTATGAAAAACTTCTACATTATAAACTGATAAATTTTTTAAACTTAAATAAAGTTCAGACAAACAATTTGGCTTTATGAAAAATAAAAATACAAATGATGCGTTAGTTTATGTAACTGATTTCATATTTAAAAACATTGATATTGATAAACCAACAATAGTAGCTTTTCTTGATTTAGCTAAGACGTTTGATACTGTCAACCACGAAATTCTCCTTTCTAAGCTTGAAGCATATTGGAAGCTGAATTTCTCTTGGGAAAATTTCTTCAAAAAAAAGACAAGAACCAAGGCTAAATAAGTCCTATTTCAATGTTACTAGAACCAAAATTATTTGCAAATATTTGAATCAAAATCTATTTGGATATCAATAAGGAAGCAAGAACCTGGTTTTCTACTTGGAGCTATTTTCATAATTTTTGAACAAAAATTTCCATTCTTATTTTCTTGCAAATTTTTGCAAGTAATTTTGATAATTGGGGAATTCAGTGTAAAACGCAGAAATTCAACATTTATAAGACTTTTTTAAGTTGAAAAGAAAACAAAATTTATTCGGAACTATTAGGAACAACAACCTCTTAGTATTAGTTTTTGATTGTATTTGTATTTTAAAAATTGTTTGTTTTCTCATTATCTCATTATCACAAATTTAACAACATCCTAATATTAACACCTACTAATTCATTTATAACATCTGCAACGAGAAATTTGGAAAATTTGCCTCGAAAATTATTTTGGCATTGGCATTGTTCTCGGCGATGAAAGAAATGGTGTACTAATAAAAGTCATTGCTGTTAACTATTTTCGTCGATTTTTCTGAACGAAAATCTTTTTTCTGATATTTCTTGGCAAATGGCTTTGCAAGGAATTTTGCTGATTCAAGTAATGTTTCGTAAAATATGAACAAATTTCAAATTGACATAGATTAATCGATTTTGTTTTTTATATATTTTGTTTTCTGTGGTGTGAAATGTTTGTTGGGTGTTGACTTAGTAGGATTTATTTTCCATAAAGGATTTCGCGATGGATTTTTTTTTTGATGGTTAATTTATTGGTGTCAAATATGCGGAGATCGCGCATTTGGCATGTAGATCTGTTGTTTTCGATTAATCCGAGCAATTGTAACAATGTCGCGTCGTAATAAATCCTCGCCGGCCGTCCGAAAACTATAAATCCCATCACTTGTACTCTCTCCGATCTCTAATAATAATCGTCTGAAAAGAAACAACAGAAATGATAAATAAGCCTATTTTATTTCAAAGCCAACTTGGCAAAAGTCGATCGGAGGTGCGGTCAATTAATATCAGACAGTCACATGTCTGTACAGGTTCTGTGCACCCGCACTCCCGAAAAACCGAACTAGATCCGCTCCACACGAGAACGAACAAAGATCGATGCTTATTGATGCACCTGAGTGCGAGATGGAAGGAGCGTCGCGACGCTTGGGGAGCGTGGAGTGTCGCGGCGGCCCGAGGTGTTTGTCATGTGTCCAGAAATAACCAGGCGGTGTGTCATGGATCCGACTAAATTAGAAATAAGAGAGGGATAATCGGGAATCGTGTATATTAATGTCTTAACTCCCGTTGCACGTTCGAATCCTTTTTTTATTCGTCTCTCTCTCTGTTTACCCGGAGACGATTTATGGATGGACTCTAAATTCCGTTTAATTGCCTCCAATATTTTTAGATACTCTATTGATTACACCTACTAACTGTTTTCACACTAACTTAAACGTTAAATACTAAAGCCAAATCAAACAAAATTAAATCTTTATTGGACCATTAAACGTACTAAAAACTACTTAAAAAATAAATCGGTTTGTGTAAATCTCGGTGCGAAACCACCGTCTTCAACCACCTAGGTCATCCCAAAAAAATGTATTTTCAACCCAATTTTTTATTTTAGCTTCCGAAACTTTTTTTCTAAATCCTTTGAACATCGACCGAAATGCACATTCATTCTTAATATTTTATTTTCTTATAATTCTCAAAAACCACCTAGGTCGTCCGGAAAACTTAATATTAATGTCTGTTTTTTTCTTTTTAATGCAGACGTTCTTTATTTACTATTTTCTTCGTCTCATTTACATTCTTACTACTTATACTGCTCATATTTGTCATCTATATTCAGTTCTAAAAATACCAGGCCAGTCACAAAATACGTTTCACTCATCAAACGTCTTTGTGAAATGTCACTTAAAATTCTGTTAGATATTTATTATTTCAATTCTTACCTATTAGTTTCTTAGATTCTACTCAAAATATATCGGAATTATAAAGAAAAACATATATTAAATTTTTCGATCATTACAAGATGTTATTAATTTTTTGGGGTCTAAATTGCAATTTTATCCGAAGAAACACAGTTTAAATCAAATTCTTTTCGATTTATTTTCGATTTTCAAAATTATTTTCGATTTATTTTACCAGTTTTGCAAATAATTTGAAATTCTTTACAAAAAATAAATGAAATTCAAAATTATGTCGATGTTTATTGAACCAGACAACTGTCTTTTTATTTGAACAATACAATTTGGAGATTCTAAAACTTGGAATTCTTTTGAAATATTGATCAAAAATCTTTGAAAATAACAAAATTCGAAATATTGGCAAATCATGTTCAAGTTTATTGAATCAGACAAATCTCAGTAACTGCAAGTAAACTCAAGTAACTCAGCAAATGAAAGACGGAAATGGAAGAAATCCTACAAATATAGAGAAATTCTGAAATATTGATAACATTTTAGAAAACTTTTAATGTCAACATTTTTAACAAAGTTGTAATGAGTGGTACCAATTTTCAAGTCAAATATTTTTTTATAAAACATTTTACAAACTAGACGAGTGTTGTTGAAGTGCGGTATGCTTACATTTGTACGCGGATTGTTTCCATAAAGTAAGCAAAAAGGTAAGATTACAACCCCAAATTACCATCAAAAGTTTTAAAGCAGGGATTTCACATTGTTAATAAAAGAATCAGTTATGATTTCAGCCCTGTAGTACCGAAATTTTTCCCTAAGAATACAAAAAGAATATGTAAGCATAAACTTTCTAAATGTTTAAATTACTAAGCTTAGAAATTGTTAAAAGCATACTACATTATAGATAATCATATAAACTTAATAAAGTCGGAACACAGAATGAATATATAAATATTTGAATGAATATAAATATTCAACCTTTCCGGAGCTCTATAACATTACTGTGTCTTTTAGGAGTACCAAAACAAATCTCATGTGAAGTTTAGTAGTTGTTTAATAGCTTCCAGTCCACCTTCTTGGCACTCAACAAAAACCAAATAAATAACATTGTTTTTAAGATCATGTCTTTCCGACAACTTAAGTTATTAGTCATCTGCAGACGCGTTTCCAGATATATCTCTTATCAGTGCAGCTTTGCTTTTATGAATAACAATTTGTAAAACACTTAGTTGAAACCCACCTGGATGACTATGGGTTAGATATTTTTAATTTGACATTTTGTGAGAGAGACATGAACTTAACAGGTTATTGATTTAAATGATAATGTAGAATTTGTAAAACCATACTACATTATAGATAATCATATAAACTTAATAAAGACGGAACACATCCTGAATATAATATATTCAATGTTTCCGGAGCTCTAAAACATTACTGTGTCTTTTTAGGACTGAAAGGGACTTTAGGACTTAGTCCTAAAAAGGCTCAGTAATATTATAGATCTCCGGAAAGGTTGAATATATTTATATATTCAAGCTGTGTTCCGACTCTATTAAGTTTACTAAGCTTAATGTGCTAAATTATTAAGCTAATTGTGTAAGCTTAATATTCTAATATTCTATACGAGTATAATATTCCTGTAATTTTGGCAAACACTGATTTAGATAGACAAAACTTTGAAAATAAAACTAGGTGACAAATACAAAACGGCATTGTGGATGACCAGCAGAACACTTGGCAAATCGTGGCACTCAAAACTAAACATGGTACATTTCTTGTAGAAGGACATATCGGTCCAAAATTTGGTGAACCAAACTAAAACAGAAGCTAGCTATAAACAAACTCTCCAGTGTAGAGCGACTAGCCTGCTTGCTAATCACGGGATCGATGAAAACCGCAGCTTCAACAGTTCTGGAAGCAATGTTATGTCTCCCTCCCCTGGATATTTTCATCACAGGTGAGGCTAGGATGGGAGCTTTCAGATGCAAGTGCAACAACAAATGGCAAACCCTGGTAAGCTCGGGCCGTACCTCAATAACGGATGTTATAAAAGAGCCAATCCTTAACAAGGAAGGAGACTCGATGCCTCAAAGGCTTTTATTCGAAATAGCCTTCACAATACAGCTATAGTGCACAGAAGGGAAATTCCATAAGAAAAACTAAGGAGACCTATTCTTGTACACAGACGGGTCGAGGAAAGACAGTAGAACTAGCGCTGGAGTCAGCGGGCTGTCTCCTAGGTGCAGCATAACTGTGCCACTGGAGAGACACACCACGGTCTTCTAAGCAGAAATTCTCGCAATCGAGGCATGTGTCGGGAAAATTTAAGAATGGACTACAGAAGTAGAAACTTCTACAAAGGCCCTAACATGCTATAGAGAAAAATCTAGGACAGATTGGAAGTGCCTCCTGAACTTAAAACGTATGGCACAGCACAAAAGCGTTATGCTTGCGTAGGTGCTTGTCCCCATAGGTCTGGAGGGAAACGAAAGGGCGGACGCAATTGCAAAAGAGGAGCTGCTGCAGCGCTCCCGATTGCAAGGGAGAGTTCCTACGTGACCAAAAACCATGGCCCGTAAAATAATACAGAGTGGGCCAAGAAAGTCACAAAATACAATGGGTCCGCACAAGTGGCCAGCATCACAGCAAACGGATGATGGATACCATATCAAACACCCTACCAGCTGAAATCTTGCAACTGTCCAGGAAGCAGGTTTCAACTGTGGCAGGTCTCTTCACTGGACACTGCGCACTAAGAGGACACCTGCAGAGGATGAGCATCTGGACACATAAACCACTATGCAGATTCTGCAACGAAGAGGATGAAACTGACTCTCACGTAATCTTCCATTGCGATGCAATCGTGCGCTGGAGAATAAAAGTCAACGTTGCAGCCGAGAAACTTCTGCCGAACCACAAGTCACGTACATTTCTGGACCTAATACATGGTCTGGATCTATTCGCTTGAATGGAACAATGTGACAGAATATAATAGGCATATAAGACCGCGGTGTTTTCTAGGTATGGTCCTACATAACCAAAAAACCTGAACACACATTGGTATGGGGAAAGAAAAGATGGCATGTATTTTGTCAATTACAAAATATTTCCATTTATGACAATTTAATTCCATTTTGAACTTTTGAATGAAGAATCTTTTCTTCTTTTAGAAATCCAGAAAAATCTTGTTAAACGACTTTAGTCATTTTTCTTTCTTTTGTCGTTTCGTTTATCATTTTTGACTATTACTTAAACGTTGATCTATAGTTAGTAATAGAAAATTAGATTATCTATAAATTGGAGAAACAGACATTTTAGAAGATATAGATAGAAGATAGATAGAAGATATAAATATTAGATGAATAGAAAAAAGGGAACAGAAGAATAAAACTTGTTCCAAATCCCATTTTTAAGGAAGTCAAGTTTTTTTTACCAACGTTAGATATTATTTAAATTTTTTTTTTTTTTAAATTCTTGTATAAAAATTTGAAAACTTAGTAAAGGTAAAGTTTGTTCAAACTCATTGAACCAGACAGTGGCCTGATTAATGATAGCTTTTTGTACAACTCTTGTCCAACTTTTACTTTGAATTTGAGAAACCAAAGTTTAGAAGGCAAATTAAGGAAATGTCTATATTAGGAAAATATTTTAATGTCCTAAACCCGTCAAAAATACAAAAGCCTCTACAAAACATGAAATTTATTTTTTTAAACATTAAGCTACTCTTATTAAGTATGATTGAGCGTAATCCGAGGGTTAAAATAGGTTTTTCTCCATCACATAAAATTGATGTGTCATCTGGGGTTCCTCGGGGTTCTCACTTTGCATCACTCCTTTTCAACTTGTTTATGAACTATATAGGAAATTCCTCCAGCCATAGTATTTTTTTATTATTCGCCGACAATCTATGGGACCATAAGCTCTGACTGTGACCAATTGCTCTTTCAATAAGGTCTTAATTGCTTTTTCAAATTGTGTCATCTGAACAACCTACAACTAAACGTAAAGAAACGCTGTTTCATAAGTTGTTTCAAATTTACTAAAAAACATAACTCATTGTACATCTAACGATAATTTATTGAACTTCACCCGTATTCAACTTCAACCGTAAATTATCTTGGCATTTATTTTGATGAAGAGCTAACTTATATTGAAATAAATGTAACTACGAACGTACCACCTTTACAGAGAGAGTATGACAAGCCTAGATAGACAACAGGAGCATTTTGCAACCTATCAATGATAGAGAGCATCTGATCTGGTATATCATAGACAGTGTAGAGCAAAGAAGCAACCTTTGACAACCTAACACAAGCAATGATAAGGGGTAGTTCTATACTTGTACTTGTACCATATCAATGATGAAGGCAGTTATGGTGCAATTTCAAAGATCAGGGGCGGTACAATCCTTGGACTGGTACCATATCATTAGGCTATGACTAGGGGGAAAAAGTAATCTTCCAAACCTATCATTAGATATGATAAGTGGGACAAGATACTTTTTGAACTATCATTGCAGGGGGGAAACAACTGACGTACTTCTCATACATCTTCCTCTCTGTAAAATAACAACATCCAATGAATGGATATCGAAAATGTGGAAATGTGGTTTTGAAGGGCTGAAATTACACGATATCCACATTGGGAGAAACAAGAACAAAAGAAACAAGAACAAAATTTTTGTTAATTATATAAATAGGCCAAGCGGATTCATTAAGCCCGCTTCTATTCAACATCATCATGGACGAGTTTATACAGAAGGTTCGCTTATTGAGAGAATATAAAATGGGAAATGAAGAGGTAAGAATTTTGTGCTATGCCGACGACGCCGTACTGATGAGCAGAGAACGAAGACGACTTACAGAGACTCTTTCCTACACTTATTCAACCGTACAACGAAATCTCTTAACATGATAATGTCTCCCACAAAAATGAAGTGTATGACAACATCAAAAATACCATTGAGATTTAAATTAGAGGTGTATGGAGAAGTTATTCAGCAAGAGATGAAATTTAAGTATCTTGGCGTGGAACTATAGGGCGTTCGCGATGTTGAGGCAGAAGTAAGGGAACAAACAATTAAATCAACAAGAATAGCAGGTACTTTGACTAATACAATCTGGTGCAATAAATACATAGGGATTGAGGTCATGACTAGAATCTATAAAACAACAATAGGGCCCATAATAACATATACCGCAGAAACTAGACCAGAAACGTCGAGAAGTAAACGACTATTAGAAACAACCGAAATAAGAGTACTTCGCAGAATTACTGGTAAAATACTTTTAAGGGAAAGAAGTGGAAGTATAAGAAATACATGTGGATTATAAGACATTAATGGCTGGGTACCAAACAGAAAACAAAGAGTGGAATGAACACACAAATAGGATGGACGACAGGATAATAGTAAAAATTTCTCGTGATAAATCACCACGGGGGTGCAGGAGCATAGGGCGTCCTCGAAAGAGATGGAGCTACCACCTGAATGCAGAGCAATAGGCAAGCTGACGAAGAATAAACAGGCGATTCGCCTAAATCAAGATAGAAGAGGAAGAACAAGAAGAAGATAAAAATAGGGTATCAATAAAGACATCGAAGCTATTATGCTATACTTTAAAGGACTTGTGGAAACATCTCCATCCACTATGCGAAGATGGTTTACATGACATTGGTTGTCTCCCACCTAGAATATGGCTCTATTGTATGGTCTCCTTACTATTAGTCAGACAAATATACAATGGAAAATATTCGAAAAAATTTCTTGAGGTTCTGTGCATTCAAGCTTCACGTCAACATTGAAAATCATGATTACTCTGTTATTACTGGGATATGTGGAGAGCGCATTATCTAACGGTAGAACAGTCAATGAGATATGCTTCATTTACAAGTTACTGAGCGGATTAATAATTAGTCCTGAATTACTTCAATTGATAAACTGACCAAATAGAATAGTAACAATATATTTCGTGAAAAGGATGGTTGCGGCCGTTACTACGTGGTAATCGATACTTACAATGAATTGATAAATTCGCTATGTTTTAACCACAATTAAATTGTAAAAATATTATTTGACTTGTTATTCACAGTTAATAAATTTAGACATTTATCACGACTCGAGTTTCGACTGTTGATGGTCATTTTCAAGTGCAATATTTTTAATTGAATCTTCCATGCTATGTGTCAAACATTCACCTATTGAAAGATCTTTGAAATTTATAAGTGCTCACAATATGGATTTGCTAAAAGATTCGTTACCTAAACACAAGAAACATATTTACTCTCCTTGCATGTGATAAATGCTCGTTATTAACTAGTCGTTCTTTAGTAACCTCTGTTTGTACATACAGTAACAATATCATCCATTTAATGTTTCATGCTACCAATTATGGTAAACATTCACCAATTGAAACATCTTTGAAATTTATAAATCAACATAATATAGATTTGATTAAGATTTAGCTACTGGGAGATCTATAACACACTCATTAGACCCGTCATAACATACGCGTGTGAAACATGCGATCATCTACGATCAACGAAAACGCACTACGAGTCTGCGAAGGAAGCATATTACGCAGAATCTTTAGCCCCGTACAGAAAAACGGTGGTACATGGAGATGCAGAATGAACCATGAACTAGACAGACTAATTGGAGGAGCGGACATCGTAAGGCATGTAAAAGCACTACGGTTACAATGGTTTGGACATGTTATGCGTTTGGAAAGCACCCGAGGGCCGAAAATACTGACGAACTGGAATCCACATGAAAAAAGAGCTCGGGGTAGACCACGTAAGATATGGCGAGATGACTGCATCGACGACCTAAAGATATTAGGTGTGAGAAACTGGCTGCAATTGGTTGACAGCAGGGAGAGATGGAAGGATGTTGTAACTCAAGGCCCACCCAGGGCTGTAGAGCTATAGAAGAAGAAGAAGATTTGCTTAATGGTTCGTAACCAAATCTCAAAGACACACATGAGCGCTAGAGTGGTGGCGCGTAGAGGCGAAAACTTCTCGCACGCGTTCTACCAACTCGCGTTGGCGGTGGACAAAATAATATGAACACCTGCATTTACACAATATTTATTGTTTAATAAGGCATTGGACCACCAATAGCAAAACATCCGCCAATTTCCTCAATGATATTGGAGGTGGAAATCTTCTCCTCACCCTCTGCTCTAAAACTCCCCATAATGGTTCAATTATGTAGAGGTCTGGCGATTGTGCTGGCCAGGGAAGATGTTTGATGACATTTTGATGCTCTAAAAACCACGCCAGAACCTTCTTGACTGTGTATTATGATCTTGGAATGGCCGTGTCTGGCAGCAATATGCTAGTCATAGTAAGCACTTGATTATTGAGAACGTCGATATATTCATTCGCAATAACCCGGCCAATAAGTTTAATGATCGGGTCAGCTGAATACCAAGACATAGCCGACCAAATCATAACCTACCCCGTGCTAGACTGTAAGAAGCAGGCAGGTCGGATCGAAGGCATCTTTTCGTGATCTACATACATAAACCCGGCCGTTAGTAGGAAACAATGTAAACGATGATTCATCGGACCATTCGACATTTTTCCAGTCATCCAGTCTCCAAGTTTTATAACCGCGCACCGCTTCTTTCGCAGCTTTCTTTCGCGTTGGCTGCCGTTATAAAGGATTTTGAAATTGCAGCCCCTCTATAAATGTTAGCATTATGAAGCTCCTGCCACACGGTTTTTGTCGAAACAGTTTTGCTCAAGTGAGTGTTGAGTGCAGTCACTTTTGCCGCGGAAGTTTTCTGATGTCTGCTCACAATCCTTTTCAATGTTTCTCTGTCAGTTAACTCCGTCTTTCGTCCATTATTCCTCTTAGCTGACGATGTTTTACCATGTTTTGTGAATGCTGTCATTACTGTGGATGCTGTGGCTCGTGAAACGTTAAACAGTCTAAAGCCGTTTTCGTCACAGATGTTCCCGCTAACCGCGCACAAAAGGTTTGTCTTCTTTCAAAGTCTGATAGATCACACATTTCACCGATCACTGGTGTTCACCATCGCAGAACAAAGCATAGAGTATACAGCAAGATAACCTCAAAACATGGCACATCAACTGGACACTGCAGTCGCGTCGCTGAATTTACACGTACACAGTGGTGCCAATCTTCAACAAGCCGTGCAATATTGCATTATTTACAGATATTATACACATACGCAGAAATATGAAGACAATGACAATTTTTTTTTTTAATTTTTGTAATCTCTAACATCAGGTTCATTTGGGTTTTGTCTCGCTCGTTTCCTCGTGTTTGTGAAGAGTCCCTATTTTCCAATCACACAGAGAAATAGACAAGATCCATGTTTGGAATTGGAAGAATTTTTCATGGCTTCTTCTAGAGGCATTATTTGGGTGAGGAGAATGCTGACTGCCCAATCATCCTATAGACTTCATAATGGACCACCTTTTGGAAGGTGGATATAATTTCCTACATCAGCAGTAGATTTGAAATCCTGGACCTGCTTGATAACCTCCATCACGCTTTAGTCTATGGCTCATTAGATTCTAGTTTTGTCTGCAAAATAATTCTTGTGTCGTCCCAAGCCACTTCGGTGAAATGTTGGTGGCCTCTGCGTCCTTGAAAACTTGCCAAAAACTGGTTAAACTTTATTGACTAAATAAATCTTAGTAACTGACTTTCAAGTTAGAAGAGTTTTTTGACTTACCTTCAGTATTAGTTAATCAAATACTTGATCTTCTAGTTTTAACTGAGATTCCAAAGACAGACTTAATAAAAACTTTTGCCATTTACATATTTGGAGAAACGCCAGCAATATATTAGTTTGAAAAAATATTTGAATGAGAAAATCAAAACTGTTTTTCTTTGTTCAATCATGGTAAACGAAGAAGCCAAACCTTAGTAAATCTTATTACAGTTTAATGAACCGGAACATTCTTTAATTAACTTTGGTCAAAATAAAATGTGCGTTTAGACGATTCATAAACATTGGTAAATGAAATACTTAACAATGTTGAGATATGGAGATTTGAAAGCTAAAATAAGCATAAACGTGTCCCGATTCTTGTCAATTACATATTTGAAGTATCGCCAAAAATGTTGGTAAGATATTACAAATTATTCAAAAACGGAGTCATTTGCCAAAAAAAAAAAGAAAACGGGGTTTGAAGTGCAATCATCGAGAAATAAAGTTGGATAGATTTATAGCAAACAAACTTCGCAACATATAAATATCAAAAGTTTCCGGATAGTTAGACAAGCGAGGATAATTACTCCAAATAAAATACGTCCAATAGAGGAATCTAAAATAACAGAAAGCCGCTCCAATTGTGCGTATCATTCCGCAATAAATCCATCCGGAAACACTTTGTCTCGATCCCCGCTTCATTAAATCCGCGATAATAACACCCTTCCCCCTATTAAAGGTTAATTTATTTCCAATATATTACGGGGAGCGTCGCGGCGCCGCAACCTTCACCCCTTCATCTCCAACAACAGAAGAAGTGCAGCAAAAAAAGAGTGTATGTTGGCGCGTCGCGGCGCACATTACCGCCAGATAATTGCGTTCCATAAATACATATTTATAACCGGTGTATAAACGCTGACGGCTTTATTATGGCACCTTATAAACTGGCGGATTTATTGAGCATAAGTTTGTGTAAATATAGACGACGGGCGCGGCTTTGATGGCCCGGTGAGTGGAGCATATTGGACGGACGTACGGATGTACGAAGATGATACACCGTTCGACAGGTGTCGCGAGAACGTTATTATATCTAACCGACACTAATAGATATTTTAATCAATTTCGTTTTATAAATAGTGACACTTCATCATATTACAGACGGTGCAGCCATATATTTTCACTTTTGGCAGGAATTTCTTGAACAATTACTAAAGATTAAATATAATCTTCTATTATTTCTAAATCCATTTATTACACTTGTACAATAATTGCACCAGCACATTACTGAGACTATCTATTTGTGCTTAGATTTAGGTTCGAATAATTTTATGCATATTTCAATCAGCGAACTTATAAATAGTCACTGGTATTACATTCCTGGAGTTACACAGAAGATTTTAGCTTGAGTTTACGATAATTTCCAATTCATTGCATCTAATTTCACTTTGAAATACTACTATAATAATTCTTATCATTTTTATCAAACTTAATTACAACCGTCAATTTTAAACTCTTCGTGAATTATATAAAATATGGGGCGCGAGGAAAAAAAATATAATTGAATCGATATTGAAGAAGAAACAAAAAATAACAACAAATGAAACAGTTATAGACGCGGCCGAAGTTGAAAATGCCTCTTCGACTTCAGGAAAACTAATTCACAGAATAGCAGCAAGAGTTGACGGCATCCTCAACGAAATATTAAAATACGGGGACCCAGACTTAATGTAACAACTTTTCTATTTTCATCAGCCAATGTTGTTCCAGGGGGTAAGCCCTTAAAACACTGCGCCCTATTGGTCTATTATATTTCTCCACATTTTTCCATCCATGCGAATAGGTTCATCCCCTGTATTAGGTCTAGGAACCTACGTGCCATGTTCTTTGCGGGGATCTCATCATTTGCTAAGCTTGTGTCTTCTACTTGGAATTGCTTCGCAATGGAAGATTATATTGGAGGCAGTTTCATCCTACTCGTAGCAAAGTCTGCATAGTGGTTCATCTTTGCATATCCCCATTTTGTGCAGATATTCTCGTGGAGCGCGGTGCCCTGTGTGTAGACCTAACATAATTGTAATCTGCTTCCTTGATAGTTGCAGGATTTCAGCAATTAGAGAAACCGATGAATTTTCTACCATTGGTTTGCTGTCTTTCTGACTATTTTTTAACGCACTGTAGCCAGTACTGAATAGCTACCCATTTATAGATTCCATTTCGGGCCATGGTTTTGTTAATATCGAAGTCCCTCTTAGCACTGATGTTTGATTTGCTAGCTCCATCCTTTACTAACTTGTCCGCCATTTAGTTACTTATCAGTCTCTTGTGGCTTGGTATCCAAGCAAGTGTTACCTTCTTGTGTTTCAGTTCCGAAGTCGGTTCCATGTAGTTTTAAATTTAAATTCATGGCACACTAAGGCAATAATATCAGCCTGACTGTCCGTGAAAATGCAGTTATTTCTACTTTTGTAGTCCATCCTCAGATTATCACGGGCACAGATCGCGATGGCGTGTACTTCCGCTTGGAACGTCGTACCATGTGATCCCATGGGTACAGATAAACTATATCCCAGGGATGGTTCGTAGATTCCTGCGGTAGTTCCAATTTCTTTTTTGGAGCTGTTTGTATATCAGTCCAGCCCACCTTGACATGTGTTTGGTTTCTTGCCTTATGTCCAAAGTAGTTGTGTTTTGACGGGTTGATTAAAAGATTTTTTGAGTTCCCATAATTACTAAGCAGGCCAATCTTTGAACACTAGAGATTTTCTTTATGACCTTTTCTTCAGTTTAGTCCACCATACCGTGGAGCCATATGTCAGAATGAATCTAATTACGGTGGTATACAACCAGTACCATGGTTGGTTTTAATTCCCATAATTTCCCATAATTAAGTGTTATTTTAGTCATTAATGCCATTTTACACTTATTATTTTATTCCTCCGGGGCTCCGCATTTTGGTGGACTGTGGGAGTCCAATATTAAGAGCTTTAAGTCTCATTTGTTCCAAGTAATTATACGATCAGCTGTTGACTTACGAGGAAATGAATACGTGTCTTGCTCAAATAGAGGCCTTGTTGAACTCTCGCCCTCTTTGTCCGTTGAGTGAAAACCCTGTCGAAGCTTTGGCGGTGACTCCCGCGCATTTTCTTACCCTGACTCCATTGAAAGCGCTTCCCACCTCGGATGTCTCCTCGTTGCCGGCGTCTAGGTTGTCGCGGTATCAGCTTATAGAAAAGATGGTTCACACCTTTTAGGCAAAATGAACGCAGGAGTTTCTCCATGAGCTACAGGTTATGTCGAAGTGGGTCCAGGCTTCGCCAAATCTAAAAGTTGTTCATTGTTAACCACATCCAATGGCCGTTAGGAAGGGTAGTTGAAGTGTTGAACCCGGGAAAAGATGGCGTTGTGCGCGTGGCATCGGTCAGCACACAAGAGGTGCACTTTATGCAGTCAGTAATCAAATTATGTCCACTGCCGTCCCAATAGCTTGCTGTTCGGGATTTTTGTAAATTGTTGTGTATATTTGAACACCAGCGGGTAAAAGTTTTGTTGCAGTTGATCGTTCATTTTGTGTATTCCTATTTGAAGTTGTTTTGTAGAAGTTAATTTTGTTTAATTTTTCCTTTTTCTCTCATTTTGGCTGTCAAAAGGAAGACAATTCAAGAAATGAAGAACTCAAGAAAAGAATTTTGCTTGATTTTGGTTCGCCCCTTCTCACCTCGTATTGTTTTTAGGTTTTGTGCTGAAGTTGGTGGCTTCAGGGGCGGCGGGATATTGGGGCCCTTTTTTATTGGTTTTTGCTTTAACAAAAGAGAGCGACAAGTACTCCGACAGGTGTCGATATCGCGTTCAATTGAAAAATCAAAGTCAAAAATCACGCAGCGATTTTATATATCAGTCAGTGTGTATCCACGTCTCGCCTCGGCCGGCATTCTATCACGCTCGTTTTTTGGTTGGAACTCTTCGGGGATTTGGCCAACTGACTGGAAAACCTGTGCCGATTTCCTCGGGATTGGGACGATCTGCGTTGTATAGGTTTTCCACCTATTTATATCCTTCTTGTCTTTTATTCCTTCCCGTTTCCTCCCTTGAATTAGTTTGACAGGAGGATCGTTTCAACGCAGCAGGCCATTTGCATATAGAATGTAAGTGGCGAAATCACCCCCATTTGTTTTCCATATTTATAAAATTTGTCGTTGCTATATACAGTCCAATCAGTAGCTTTCACTTATTAGTAGCTTGATTCTAAATCAATTTGGTATCCAGAGTTTTACCTAGATACTTCACTTCCTCGCTTACTTTTAGACGCGCATTGTGTAAATTTGGGAGCCTTAGTCCATCCATTTTATGTGTGTATGAGTGTATTTTAAGGTATTTACTAGAGGTCTACCCTCCAGCACAATCTTTCTTCCTCGTTCATTGTTTTTTGCATGAGCTCTGCTAATACTTTAGGAAATTCCCCTCCAATGAGGATGAATATACCATCTGCATATACTTGGGTGTAAAATCCTTTGTAGTTTAGTGATGCAAGTAGGCTATTGGTAACCATCTCCCACAGAAGTAGAGATAAAATCCTACCCTGAGAACACCCTTTGATAACAGACATAACAGCTTAAAGTTCTAATGCAAGTAATCATAAAATACCAGAGGAATGGAAAAGTAGCATTCTCATGTTGATGTTCAAGAAGGGTGAAATGCTTGATCCGAAATCCTAAAATTCAGCTGGAGGACAAACAGCAGGGATTCAGATCTGGAAGATCGTGCACATACGTCATCTTTATCATAAACCAACCAAAATAAAAATTTGTTGAATACAACAGACCCGATTTCATGTGCTTAGTTGAACTAAAAAAAGAGTTTGACCGCGTAAAACTAAATTACATATTACACATAATGCAGAAGAGACCTATGGATATTATAGGAACAGTAGATGATATTTATCGCAATAACACAATGCAAGCAAAACTGGAAGGCGAACTAACCGGGCCAATGAACACAGGCACCGGAATAAGACAGGGAGATTCTTTAAGCCCACTCCTATTCAACCTAATAATAGACTAAATTATCAACAAAGGCAAAAGAAAAAGAAAGGATACAAAACGGGAAACAAACAACTAAAGATAATAAGCTATGCAGACGACGCTGTGCTGGTGGCCCAAAACGAGGATAATCTGCAAGAACTGCTTCATCTATGCAATATCACACAATGGGGAAACATGAAAATCGCAACTGAAGAAACAAAATCTATGGTTATATCCAAGGAACCACTCCATACAAACTGGAAATAAATGGTACATCAATCGAACAAGTACAGAAGTTCATATACGTAGGTAATATAATATATAGTCACGCAAAAAACGAAGACAAAATAAAGTGCTAAATCACCAAAGCAATCAAGTAGCTACGAACAGAGACTAAAAGTAGGATATACAGGATCCGCCAGTAAGGGGGAAAATTGAAAGTACTTTTTTTTATGAATAGGATGGTTGCGACAGTTACTACGTGGTAATCCATACTTACATTGAATTGAAAAATTCACTTTGTTTTTTACCACACTTATATTATGTAAAAATGTTATATAACTTATTATTCACAGTTGTATAAATTTCTACACATATCACGACTCGAGTTTCGACGTTTGCCGGTCATTTTCAATTTCCACTTGAAAATGACCGTCAAACGTCGAAACTCCAGTCGTGATATGTGTATAAATTTATATAACTGTGAATAATAAGTTATATAACATTTGTACATAATATAAGTGTGGTAAAAAACAAAGTGAATTTTTCAATTCAATGTAAGTACTTTTTTTTGATAAACATCATTTTTTTGATAAAATATCAGTTTTTTACAGATTTTAGATGCGTAAAGTATGCCATTTTACTTCTTAAAAATAACGCCGCTCAATTGAGAGTCATTTCTGTTTAAACATTCTTCTAATCTTGACCTACAATTTTCCAACACTCGAGGAAGCAGGTCAGGTTAATTCCGTGCAATTTCTTGTCTGATATTCGTTTTTATCGTTTTATTCGTTTTTATCGTTTTCCGGTACGATTTGCGGACTATCAATACACCTTGCTCTTCAGAAATCCCCAAAGAAAAAAGTCGCTGGCGGACAAACCTGGAGATCTTGCAGGCAATGAGATGTCGCCATGTTTTATCAGTCCGTCCGGGACGAGTTATCCTAAAGCAGCCATAGACACACGAGTAGCATGACTTGTGGCCCCAACCTGCTTGAAAAAAATAATTTCCGGAAACATAGGGAGCTGTTGCATGAAAAATGTTCTAACTATGTGTGAGTAGCGGTCAGCATTAACAGTTGTGGCCTCTATCGTCTTTTAGAAAATATGACCCGATAATGTCAGATGATGAAAGTACACACCACACTGTAACTTTTGGACTATGTAATCGATTTTCATGTAATTCACCTGGGTTTTCATCATTCCAATATCGATTATTTTGTTTGTTTGCATATCCATTCAAATGAAAATGTGCTTCCTCTGACATAAACAAGTGTTCAGTAACAATAGTCTTCGTCAACATGTATACGTCGCAATATTCCTTCGCTGAAAATCCTGCGAGCCACCACATCGCCAGCTTTAAACTCCTAGACTACTTGAATTTTGTAAGGATGAAAAGATAATTCTTTACCAAAATTCGTCGTAACGATGTGTTATTAATGCCTAGTGAGGATGCATGATTAATTGCAGAACTCCGTGGACTACGTGGCAATGTTACTCTAACTCTTTCAATGTTTTCCTCTGTTCCTATTGACCTTGTTGCTCCTATATGCTTTAAGTTTAATGTGGAACCAGTTTCTTCTAACTTTATCACCCATGACATAATTGCTTGAGCGGACGGCACTCTCGCATGTCGCGGAATATTGAACTGATTACGGAATAATCGTTGTACAGTAATAACACAACAATAACACATACAGTAATCGTTGTAAACAGTCACACAGTCATCATTTCTATCAAATGATTATACTTAGATACCACGCAGTACGACCACTGCTGTATGTTTTACAAATTGCATTAAATGTCAAACAACACACCAAAACCTCCACGCCTCCTACTGAACAGAAAATGAACTATTGGATTTTCAAAATTTCCCGCTTCATTGGCGGACCCTGTACAAAGCTGTTAACAGGCTTATCCTTGCAGACGGTATAGAAGCAAGACCGGACACAGCAACAATAAGAAGAATGGTAACCACTACCGAAATGCATATTATAAGAAGAATCTGCAGAAAAACACTACGAGAGCGAAAAACAAACAGAACTCAAACAGAGGAACTATCAACGTCGAAGACTTCAAGGATATTACCAGAAGATAAAAATCGGAATCGAGGGGTCACATAAGCAAGGTGGTAGCAAACAGAGTGGTAAAAGTAGCGAGAGACCACTCTGCAAAGAGACGACGCGACAATTGCACGCCCCAGCCAAAGATGGAGTGATAATCTTCTGGGGATCCACTGAACATATCACAAGGTGCTTATTATATGCTTATTCTTTGTTATAATTGGGGACTTCAATAATCCGCAAAGTAACAAATTTCTTAGGAAATCATCTGCGCTCGATAATTTCATCTCTCTGTGTGGTCTCAGACAATGGAATGCCATTAGCAATGCGAACAGCAGGTTGCTTGACCTTGTACTGAGTGACCTATCAATTGCTGTATTTAAGGAAATCTGTCTAATCGTCCCCGAAGATGCTTATCACCCCGCCCTCTCGGCATTGATTTCAATTCATGCGAAACAAGAGGTTCTGTATGCGAAACTTGCTGTATCAGGCTCTTAGCAACTCTGACTTCTCCTTCGTGGAAGAACCTAACCTATCTTCTAGTGATCTCTTAGAATCATTTACTCCTTCGTCTATTCCATTCTTGATATATTTGTCCCACCTCGCTCCTCTTATCGTTCCACCTTTCCTCCCTGGTTTTCACCTACAATTATTTACGGTCTTCGCAAGAAACGTGCACTCCATCGTGCCTTTAAGGTTTCAAAATCTTTACAGGACTATTCTAGGTTCTAACTCGTCAGATCGCTGGTGAAGTTGCAGATAAGATCAGCTTTCTCTTATTTTATCAAGGAATCAGCCAATAAGGAATCAGCCTGTTGATCCGAAACGCTTCTGGTCTTTTGTTCATTCTAAAAAGCGCCTTAGCCGTAAGATGAAGTATTATCAACCCTCAAGCAGTTGAAGTGTAACTTGACCTGCGGTGCTGATTTAAAACCTGCCTTCCTATTGCATGGCTGTGCACATATCTTTGCGCCACTACTTACCAAAATTTTCAACCTGATTGTGCACGAAGGCACCTTTCCAGCTATTTGGAAATCCACAAGATCTGTCCTATCCATAAAGCTGGCTCCTTATCTGAAATCGGTAACTATCGTCCCATATCAATTCTTTCCAATTTTTCCAAAGTTTTTGAATCCATCATTTATAAATCAATCTTCCATAGTATCAAGAATCTTCTCTCCTTACAGCAACATGGCTTCATGATGGGTCGCTCGACTCTCATCAACTTAGTTGTCTTTACCCAATATACAACACCAGTTATTGTTAACAGGGGTCAGGTTGATTGCATTTACACTGATTTTTCTAAAGCATTTGACTCCATTGATTACGCATCATCACGTCATTATTAAGAAGCTTCACTCTTTTGGGTTTGCAACCAACCTAATTGATTTATTCTCCTCTTACCTTGCCTCGACAGAATTCGTTGCCACCTCCGGTGTTCCGCAGGGGTCCAACTTAGGGCCTTTGCTATTTAATATATTTACTAATGACTTGAATTCGTCTCTATCGGCACCTCATTTACTTTATGCTGACGAACTTAAGATTTTCATGTCTATTAAGCACCCCGATGACTGTTCGGTTTTACAAGCAAACCTGAAAATTCTTGAAAATTGGTGCGATGGCAATCAATTAGGTTTTAATCTTAGCAAATGCAAAATTGTCACTTTTACCCGGCTTCTGCACCGCTTCAAATTCAGGTATACCTTATTTAATGTCCAGCTTGATCGCTTTGAAACAGTCAAAGTCCTCGGTATTACTTTGGACTATGATTTTTCTTTTGTGGAACATATTTTCTTATCTGTGTCCAGGGCCGCGAAAGCTCTAGGATTCATATTTCAAAATTCTCTGGGTTTTAACAATAATTTGGCGCTAAGGGTGGTCTACCACACTTATGTAAGATCCATCTTAGAATATGGATCAATTATTTGGGATCCTTACTTCAAGAAGTATACCGCCGCTTTGGAAGTTATTCAGAGGAAATATTTAAAATTGCTATGGTTTAAGACATTCGAAGTTTCTCCTCCGCT
Source organism: Phosphuga atrata (assembly GCA_944588485.1). Lineage (NCBI taxonomy): Eukaryota > Metazoa > Arthropoda > Insecta > Coleoptera > Silphidae > Phosphuga > Phosphuga atrata. The sequence continues at coordinate 25,853,073 of OX155904.1, forward strand.
TCATATTGATCATTCATCGCTGCTCGGTGAGTTCGGGTTTCTACAACTGAAGTCTCGACGTTCTCTGGCGGGTCTTGTTTTTATATATAAGGCCATTTATGGCGACATTGACTCTCCTGAAATTATAAACAATCTTAAGTTCCTAGTTCCTAGAGTTGCGAGTAGACAAACGGATTCTTTTTATAACCCGCCATGTAGCTGTTCAATATCCTTGATTCCGCCACTGTTTAATATTTGCTCTTTGTACAATTCAATTAGCCTCGAGTATGACATTTTTTGGGACCTTCGCGGCCTTTAAAACTAAAGCCCTCAAAAGCCTAGCAGACTAGTCTTTTATTCCAATCCTCTTACTCAAGATACATTTGTATTTTATCTTATTTTGTTTTGAATTAGTATGCCCTGTTAAATGTTTATATTAATTGTTCACTGATTTGTATTTTTTTTTTGTTGATTATTTTTATTTATGTTTAATTGTTCTATGTGCCCAACCTGTGTTACCTTGTTTGTATAAAAAAAACATTTTTTTTTTAAATGTATTATTGTTTAGTTGTAACCAATCTTATATTTGCTCTGTCATTGGTCATATAAACTGTTGAGCAATAAATCGTTACATTAAAATGAAATTAAAATTAAAAATTTTACTTGCAACGCTGCTTATTATACAAGAAGAAGGAGAATTATAAATTCTAAATATTGGCTTAAAACATTCAGAAATCGCAAATATAGTTAAAACCAGAAACCTAATAATAGATGTTGGTTTTTATCATATTAGTATTTATCATTTAATAATAGATTACCTAGAAATTTACAATCACCTAGAAAATTTAATCTCTCCTGTGGTTCAATAAAAGTTTAAAAATTTGTTTTAGAGAGTTTTAGAGTTTAAGAATTTGTTATAAAATTTTCTCAATTTTTCACAAATCTTCAAATTTCTTCTGTATTTTATGTTTGTAACATCTTTCAAATTACATAATTTGCCCTAAAAGAGCAAAGATTTGCAATTTTGTCATGCTATCTATTATAGATAAATGTGTCGTTCGATATACCAACTTAGACGTACATTAAAACAAAATATTTGACGTGACACTAAAACTAAACATCTAATTTAAGTATCTTTTTAAATGATTCAATAAAAAATAATGCATAAAACAATTTTGAATAGAATGTAGCATAATAGAAAAATGTTTCGTTGAAAAAAGAAGTTTTTTAAAGTATGAAAAATAATAAATGTAGATGAGGCAACAGTCTCAAGTGTGTGCCAAGAAAAGAAAACAGAAAAATCGAAAATGAAAATCTATTTAGGAACTTTCCTAATAGAAAATCTAAAATATATACTTTTTTCTTATAACAGACAACAAGAAAACCCCTATGCAAAGTAGAAAATGTTTTTTGTCTCCTAGAAAACAAAAAAAATAATTATTTATTCGTCTGAAAGTATGAAGTTTGAAAAAGTGAAGTCTATATATAAGACGATATCTCTTATGAGTATTTCACACTCTGTTCACACGGCAAATGCACTCGACCCTTGAAGCCTGTATGTGTAAGACAACAAGCGTCGAGACGCCCTCTCGAAGTCCGGCTGCACGTCCGCGTCGCGGCGTCTCGTTCGCACCAGCATCCGTCTGGCAACCGTCGTCGCATACACGTGTCGTGCGAAATCCCATATTCCGTTTGTCAGTTGTTCTTCAATTAAAAATCTCCTCATTACAAATGTCGTTGTTACATGACTACTTGACTATCACATCTTGTACACATCCTGCAAGTGTCTACTTTGCTTTTGTTTCAGAACTGCACAGAAATCCGGACAAAAAAAGTTTCGATAAAGGTAATTAAAAACGGATTAATATGGAAATATGTAAATGGTTTTATATAAAAAAAATTGTGGGGTTTTTAGTGATATTTTTCTTTTGGGCTGCCGTCTGGCAGATAGACGTAATTGAGGGACTCTCAAACTGAAATAATTTATTTTCTGTTCCGGTCATTTAATATCAGACCGTCGTTTCTATGTAAATATCTCCGCGCTGCATTCAAATTGGATTGGTCAGAAACTTATTGCAATTTAAATATAAATTCCTGCGAGGAACGCGCAAATATCTGATATTTATTCATATACATAAATTACACGTTTACATCCCCAGCCTTTTCCCTCTTCCACTCCTTCTTTTGCATCTTCTCCAACATTTTTTTTTTCATTTTCGATTCGCATACGTGACGCGCCGTGGAGATGTCATTGCACATTAGACAGGACGAGAACCGCTTGCAAGGATACTCAGACTGGCTGGAGAGGACTCCATAGAGAGGGCTCTAATGAGCAGCCCTCGAGCACTTTCCGGCGTAACAATAAAAATATTATTGAGCACTCTGGATTGGTTACGTCAAATTAGAGATCATATTCACGGATCGACGTGGAAAACTACCAACATTCTCTTTATTTTCCACTCGATCGTTCGAGTTTTAACTAACCCTCGGTGGAATGAGTTCCAATTAAAGGCAAACCGAGGAGATATTTTTAAGTGTGTTAGGGTTTTCAGCAGACAAAGGGTTGTTTCTTTACTGAAACGTTTGCTTACGAATTATTGACGTTTTATGAGAAATTCTGTACAAAATTAATTCAATATCACAATATTCAATCACCAAAAAAAAATTTTTGGATAAAGAAGGTTTAGATTAATATTTCTCTCTCTCTATATATATATATATATATCTATATATATATATATATATATATATATATATATATATATATATATATATATAATATATTTATATATATACAGGGTGCTTCAAAAAAATGTATACACACTTTGAACTTCCATAGAAAATTTATTTACCGTTCTACAAAGTTAAATTTCAGGAAAATAGAAAGCTGAAAGTCCAATGTAAATGAAACATAAATAACACATGTTAATACTGTTCAAATTGGTGACCTGCAGCATCAATACAATTCTGAGTACGAGTCACCACTGATTCTGTACATCGTATCAAAACGTCCAATGAGATTTCTCTACACACTGCTTGAATCTCATTCCAAAGAATGTCTAGGTTACGTGGTTTACGTTTGTACACCTCATCTTTTACTGTGCCCCACAAGAAGAAATCCAGTGGTGTAAGGTCTGGAGAGCGTGCTGGAAACTCGATTGGCCCCCTGCGTCCTATCCACTGTCCCGACAAATTTTGATCCAGGTAAGCTCGTACGTCCCTGTGATAGTGCGGCGGAGCACCATCTTGTTGAAAATAAAAATCACCATTACCGTATAATGCACGAATGGCAGGAAATATGGAATCAGCAAGCATTGTTAGGTAATTAATACCAGTTACAGTGCCTTCAAATCGAAAAGGTCCAATGAGTCCCCTTGAAGACAAACCGCACCACACATTTACACCAGGCAAATTTACAGCTTTTTCAATTGTAATGTGAGGATTTTCTTCACCCCAGTAAACACAATTGTGCCTATTGACAGTTCCATTAAGTTTGAATTGGGCTTCATCCGACCAAATGATGCTACCCATAAATCCCGGTTCACTTATCACCATCTCCTGAATCCATTCACAAAATTGCAACCTTCGATCTGGATCGTCGTCATTTAGCTGTTGCACCAGCCTTGGAATGTAAACACGATACTTGCCTCTCTTCAGAATGCGTAGCACGCTGCTAGCACTTACATCACTTTCACGTGCCCCTTGCCTTGAAGATTTGTTAGGAGAGCGTTGAAACAGTTCCAAGACTGCCGTTGATGACTCATCACTTGTAGCTGTTCGAGGCCGACCTGAATGACCTTTATGCACATCACACACTGTTCCATGAACTTCGAATTTGTCTCGTATGCGTGTAATTGTTAATCTTGAAGGTGGTTCTGTATCATACTCCCTTCTCCACTGTCTTTGAACTTCATTTACATTCTCAAACTTCCAGTACCACTTAATAACCTGCTTACGTTCTTCAAAACTCAAACGTACGTCCCCCATGTTGATATTACAAATTCCAACTGATAATATAACATAGAGGGACGATTATGCTGGCACCTGGCGAAGAAATATAACATTAGCCTTGTAGAGCGGGAAAACTACAATAGTTTAAAGTGTGTATACATTTTTTTGAAGCACCCTGTATATATATATTTAAGCAATCGTACTGATTGATAAACTGACTCATCAAACTCAAGCCGTTTAATCTACGACTGCTAAAATTTTGAAGAAACGTTGCTTTTATGAGGTAAACATCGTTTAAGGAAGGATTTTTGGAAATTTCCATTCTAAGGTAGTTTCGATTCAAAGGGGAGCAAAAATTTGTTTACTAGGATCTATAAAATTATGTTTTTAAAAATAAAGATACACGTGTTTCCGAAAAACCGAATAAAGGTGCTGAAAATTGGGGGTTGAATATTTTGTAAGCTATATTTCTGATACCTATAAAGCATAAAAAATAAAGCCACTATAGCAAAATTAGCGGTTAGATTCCCCTTACATAATAAAGAAAAACAGGTCTTACCATTTTCCCAAAATCTGACTAAGCAGACTAGGGATGTGAAAAAATAATCGATTTTCATTTTAATCGATTATTTTTTTCATATAATCGATTTTGAAAAGTCTTTTTAATAATAATAATCGATTTTTAATTAATCGATAATGTAAATTTCAAGCTGTAATCGATTTTTGCGACGGATGAAAATACGCAATTAAGTTCACCAAAATGAATAGTCGATCAAAAGACGGCGGCATTTGTATGTATGTAAAAGAGTTTCGTTTCTTTTCAACAGTTTTCTTTCTTTGAAGAGTATCAATAATTATTTAACAATAGAAATGTCTTGTAAAACACCTAAAAGTGGCTGGCGGAAGTATTTTATAATGAAGAAGGATAATACCATAGCACAATGCAAAAACTGCTCGAAAGAATTAAAAACATGTAGTAATACTACAAAAAACATATGAAGCGAAAACTCCTACTGTCCTACAGGCTAACCAGGTATCACAAATTAATATATTTTATAATGGATTCTGAAATCTGTAAAGTTTGGTTTTCTTGCTTGAGTCATACGTTTTATAACCTCAATATTTAAATTAAAAGCAAACGTGTAGAACATGGTACATGGAACATGGTAGAATTGACATGAAAACGTTTTTAAAAATTAATAGACTAAAATTAATAGAATATAATAGGATATATAGAATATAATAGCTTATGAATACTTTGTCTTCGTAGGTCACACTGCGAAATTCTCTTTTCATGGCTTACAAATTTCTAAAATAATTACGAGAAAAACTTTGTCAGATTTTGCATGAAACGCAACAAAGACGAACAATGTTCAAGTGATCAAGCATTGGAGCTTCTTTTTCTAAAATTTTAGCATACGCCTCAGATTGAGATAGAAATTAGGAAATAACTCAGAACATAGCAGAAATGATATGCCAGGACAGTTAACCCTACAGTATAGAAGGTATACAGGTAGAAAGAGTAGGTTTCAAAAAAATAATAAGGACTGTACCTCCTTTGTACAAGGTTTCGCGCTGTAAGACTATCGCAGATCTCATAGATACTAAATATGAAGAAAAAAAACCCTTGTCTTACAAAAAATACGATTAGTGGAAACAGTCCCTCTCACAATAGATGAACAATCACCATACAGGAGAGTCCATTTGTCAGAAACGATTAATAAGGTTTGTTAAGACTAACAATGTACTAACAATGGCAGCAACATAGTTACAGCTATTGAAATTTCTTTTGGTTGAGCAAAACATGTTCGGTGCTTAGCACATGCACTGAACTTGGTGATTTAAAATTCTGTAAATACAACTGATATAAAACTTTTTCTGGACAGAGTCCGCAAAATCGTGATTTAGTTCCACCAAAGTGGTGTTGGCGCTGAAGAATTGCGACAAGCGCAAATGCTTCAAAATGTTTCCGAAGGAAAATTTAAATATTTGATAGGCGACGTATCTACAAGATGGAACTCGCAATTACATATGATAGAACGTTTCGTGTTAATGAGCACCACTATAGGATTTGTTTTGATAAACCACCCAAATGAGCCCCAAATGCTCCCTATGTTTCTGGAAATTATTTTTTTCAAGCAGGTTGGGGCCATAAGTCATGCTGCTCGTGTGTCTACTTGCTTTAATACCTATTATCAAATGTTTGAGAACTCTGTTATACGCAATAACGCTAACGAGTAATTTCGCAAACCAATTGAAAATTCCTTGAAAACAGAATTAAATAAAAGATTCGATAAAATCCAGAACGTGCACATTTTGTCGGTTGCGACATTTTTGGATCCTAGATTCAGAAAAATATATTTAGATGAGGCAGTATCCTTGTCACAAACAATAAATTATATCAACAGATATTTGAACTTCAATACCAGGAATGATGATAATCCAGTAGAGGCTAATTCTGATTCATTTGTATTATCAGGAGCGGCTGTCGAAAAATAATGGCAGCTAACACGTCAATAGCCAAAAATCATGTGTCCTGTGCTGATTTGGCGGTTTTGAGCTTTCGCCCAGCTATCCCGCCGTCTTGGGGTTTGGTTGTCGTTGTGCTTTTTTTTTTAGTCTGTTTGTTTGTTTGTGTCGTCTGTTGTTTGTCTTTCGTTGGGTTTGGGTTTCGTTGGCTATACTTGACTACAGTTGGGTCCTGTTGTCTCGGTGTGGTTCTCGGATTTCTTGGTTGCTTCTTCTGTGTTTCATCTTCTGTGGTTGTTCTCCAGTGACCTGTGGTCCTGATGTGCTTGGTCTTCTCGTTGATGTTGATGATTTCTTCTTCTTCTTGGTTCGGTTTACGCTTGGGGGCGGCTTCGGTGGCGAGGTGTGTGTTTATCGGTGTGGTGCTTCTCCGTGGGGCGGCTTCAGTTTCTCTTTTGGGGACGGCTTCGTTTGTCTTCTCGGGGGCGGCTTCAGTTATCTTTTCGGGGGCGGCATTGTTAGTCTTTTCGGCGGCGGCTTCAGTTGTCTTTTCAGGTGCGGCTGCGTTTGTCTTTTCGGCGGCGGCTTCGTTAGTCTTCTCGGGGACGGCATCAGTTGTCTTCTCGGGGACGGCATCAGTTGTCTTTTCGGCGGCGGTTTCCTAGGGTTTCTCGTTGGCGATTCGGGTCTTTTTCAGTTCAATTATGTAGTTCATCATCTGGACGAGGACACTGTCGTCCACGGTGTCCAGGTAGTCGGGGTCGAGGTATTTTGCTGCGAGACCTTCGTTGGGCGTTGTCGGTATAAACATGTTCGTTTTGTGACAGCGGAGGAGCGAGCCAAAAATACAGGATTGGACCTATATATTGCTGCACCGTTATCAAATCAGAAGGCAGATGCCCGCAATATATGGAGAAGCTTTGAAGGAACTTTCCCTAACGAAACCGAATTGGCTCTAAAACCTCTCTGTGATGGCCAATTCCGCGCCAGCCGAAAGATTATTTTCCAAAGCGGGGAATATTGTCAAGAAAACACGATACCGTATTTTAGGAAAAACATTATTTTAGTTTTGAAACCAGAAGTTCGTCGATGTTGATGATTTTTATTCGGATAAATTGTTAATACATTACAAATCTCTTAGTTCTATTACTATATAGGAAAGCAGGCATTTTTTTTTCGAACAATAGAAAAAATCAGTTTTAAATATCGATTATTTCATCTAATTAAAATCGTTTTTCCATAAATCGATTAATTATGAAAAGCAAAAAATCGATTTTTAAGAAATCGATTTTTTCACTCAATGTCACATCCCTAAAGCAGACTGCAAATACGGGATGCTTATATCTCAACTACTAGAGACGTTAGAGACATGAAAATTGGTATATAAATGCCTCTATAAAATCGAAGAATTAGGTGTAGCATTTTCCAGAAATCGAATTAAAAGAGTTACCAGATACCGACAGTTGACATTTGAGTAATAGTTTCTAATTACAAATTAATATGCAAATTGCAAATAGAAATGTAAATTGTATGATGACTTAATATACAGTCGTACAGTCTGTCTTATACTTATACGTCTGTCGTACAGTCGTACTGTGTTTATTCCTGATGGATGGAATAACTTAAATTATGTGAGGAAGTCAAAATCAAGAAAAGGAAGTACATGAACAAATAGTTACTAATATTGAAAACTGGAATGAATCTTATTATTTATTATTTATTGCATAGTCTTTGTTTGGAGAGGAGGGCGAAAACTTTGCCTTGTAACCAATATGCTGCCCTCGGAGCCGCTAGATTCCGTGCTCTGCTCACCACATGCTTCCATGCTAGTCGATAGGTTGATATGGTTCTTGCTTCGGTTGTTGTCAGTCGCTGGTTCTTTAGATCGTACTCTCTGTGTTTCAACCAAGTCGCTTTCGGTGCTTGTTGCTGTATCCTCCAGTTGGGAGGTCGTTTTCTCTATAGAGAGAACTATGTAGAACCTATGAGAACTAAAAATAGGAGAACTCTCTGCTATTTTTAGTTCTCATAGGAGCTTTTGCGGTAGTCAATTGTTGCCCATACTACATTTGTGACAGAACCTTCTTAACCGACGTTTTGGAATTTCCTCTGCGATGGGTGTCACACCGTTCTCTGTTTGTGTCATTCACGAAATGAGATACAGAGAATCTGTCCCAGACATCGTATTTGGAAGGCCTTAAGTTTGTTAAGGACCGGCTTTAGCAATAGCCATATTTCTGATCCATAATGGAGATTTGGGAGGATCAGCGACCGATATTTACGTATTTTGGTTTTGATGGTAATATTTGTTCGCTTCCATATGCATCACTTGAGTGAAGCGAATGTCGCTGTTGGCTGACCGATCCGCTTATGAACTTCGGCTGTCGACATCACTTTCTTGTCCGTGACCAATGAGCCTAAGTATTTTAACTGTGGTACCTGCTCGATTCCAGCTCCATCCGGGTAAACTTTGTCCTTCAATCCATCCGTTGTAAGCACTGGTCTTATCCGCAATGATTCCCAAGCCGTATAACCGAACAATGCGGGAAATGTAATATAAGGTGCCTATTGCTTCGGTATCCGTGTCGGCGAAAACGCGCTATCATTGGCAAACATAAGATCACTTAAGAAGTAAATAAGTAGATCGTAAGTCGTAATTCTTTTCGTATAATTTCGTCGATCGCAATGTTGAATAGAAGCGGGAAAACGACTTTTCTTTGCCGGACTCTAGCTTGAATCAGCACCTTCTCGGACATGTCATTTCGGTTACGAATACTGCTGGTTGAGCGTAATAGCATACTTGAAGAAAAAATTATATATAAATTTTGAATTGGTAAAACCATACAACATTATAGATAATCAGATAAACTTAATAAAGACGGAACGAAGCTTGAATACATAAATATACTCAACCTTTCCGGAGCTCTATAATACTAATAAGTCTTTTTAGACTACCAGAAACAAATCTCGTGTGAAATTTGTCAGGTATTCTATAGCTTTCCGTCCACCTTCGTGGCACTCAATAAAAACCATAAAAATAACATTGTTTTTAAGATCATGTCTTTCTTGTCACCTTGAGTGGATAGCCATATGTGGACGCGTTTCGAGATTTATCTCTCATCAGCACAGCTTTGCTTCCATGAACAATAATTTGTAAACCACTCATCACAACCAACCAAAATCCACTCATGATATCGGAAAGACATGATCTTAAAAACAATGTTATTTTTATGGTTTTTGTTAGGTGTCACTAAGGTGGACTGAAAGCTATAGAATAACTGAAAATAACTGAAATTTCACACGAGATATGTTTTTGGTAGTCCTAAAAAGACTCATTAGTATTATAGAGCTCCGGAAAGGTTGATAATTTTAATATATTCAAGCTTTGAACCGTCTTTATTAATTTTATCTGATTATCAATAATGTTGTATGGTTTTACCAATTCAAAATACTTGAAGAAGTTAAATGATTTTCAACGGTATATGTTTGATCTGCAGGGTTCTCCACAAACTTGTCCAATCGATTCAATCGAAGCCGGTTCGTTTAGGTTTCGCATCGAAACTTCCGTTCGCTTTCTTCCGTTAGCTGACGGAGTTCGAATAAGTGATCGATGCGTCTTAACCTACTAAACCTTGCAAATGAAGTCTACACATTCGGCCAGGTTTAACATGATTTGAAAATTGTTACGAGGGCCCGATAAAATTAAGTCGAAGTGTGGATCCCGCCCGCAGGCCCAAGACAATAGAATAATCTAGAAAAAGATTAAAACTAGGTAAACTGTTTAAAACAATATCGAAATTTAAAAAAAAAATGTCTGCAACAGGCAGTAACTTTGAAACGTACCACTTTATTTAATTCAAGTTTTCAACTTGATTCATAATAACATATTGCAGAAAATATTGAAGAAAATAAGTTATGCACGTACAGTTTATTTTACTTCAACTTAATTTTATACGGCCCTCGTAACAATTTTCAAAGCTTTCTTACGGTCTATTTTAATATTAGTCTTCATTTTACTCAGAAGATAATGGCTGAATATATTTATATATTTAGGCTGCGTTCCGTTTTTTTCATTCACCGTAAGTTTTCATTAAATTATCTTAAATTCTTTCTATGAAGTATCAAAAACCTGCAAGGCATTTTCCTAGAAACAAACTTTGAAGTTGAAACTAAATTCCAGAAAATTTCAAGGTTTGGTGATTGGTAGAGTTTTACGTAAATATTTTTCCTGCAAAAACCGAAAGTGGTTTTACAAAATTTCCTGCGAATTATCAATTTTTAATAGTTTACTGGGCAAAATTTATGAAAATTAAATTATAAACTTGGATTTTGCAAAAATTGCGAGCTTTTACAAAATCAGCAATTGCGGAAAAACTGCTAAATGCAACAAAGCTGACCTGAATAAATCTGATTGATATAAAAATCCACGCTAGCAAAGCCGCGAGCTATAGCTAGCATGTTACAATTCTGAATAGGAAGGTTGCGGCCGTTACTACGTGGGTAATGCATATCTACACTGAATTGAAAAATTCACTCTGTTTTAATCACACTTAATGTGTAAACATATTATTTAATGTGTAAACATGTTAATGTGTGATAGAACTTGTTATTCGCACTTATATCAATTTAAACACTTAACACGATTCGAGTTTCGACTAGTTTATTATGTATAGGTACTTGCAGGGGCATAACCAGACAGGGGCAACAGGGGCACATGCCTAGGGCCCAGACGGAAGGGGGCCCAGAAAATTCCAATTAAAAAAAAACGTGCGCCTTTCAGCAGTTTTTTGGAAACCTGTCCGAAAATAGTAGGAGCTTTATTCACTTGCTAAAATTTAGTGTCGGGGGGTCGAGTAATAAGGTCTTGTCCAGGGCCCCTGAAAGGCTAGTTACGACCTTGGGTAGTTATAATAACGATATAAGTGTTGCGTTTATAGATAGAAAATTGTATTTTCTATCTATAGAAATATCGATATCTATTTATTGATAGAAAGTATTTGTATTAAACATATCTTTCCGTGATAATATTAGTTACCACAAATAAAAGCGTACAGCGCACATGAATACAAGACCGTGTACTTCATCAATTTCCAACGCCAGTCAAGGTTTTGTCTAATGTTTTGGGGAGATCTAAGGATTGTTAACAATTTTTTTTTTAATTCAGAAGCAGGCATTGAGAATAATATGAAACTTAATACATAATGAAACTTGCAGAGGCAAATTAAAATCAGCACAAATATTAACAACAATAGCATTATATATACAAGACATTACTGTTCACATTCAAATACAACCTATTTATTGAATCACATATGAGTACACAAGTACACATATGTGACCAACATTCCGTCATTAACACATTATGATGGCATATTTGCGAGGCTGAACCAATAAGACTATTCTACCCTATAAGTTCCATGATATTGATTGACTGATCGAAAATCAGACACCATTGTTTATTTTTCTCTAGTGTTTTTAACCCATTATCTACCAGATAAAAATAAAATTGGATTTTAACAAAATTTCCGCTTGTTATAAACTATTTAATCATAAAATAAGTCCATTTTAAGAAAAAAAAAATTACATTCGTTGGTTCTGAGAAAAATGGTGTTCGATTTTTCGGACACTGGTCACTTTGCATTAAGTAAAAAGTTAGTCAGATAAGGTGAGACTGCATTTATAACTTTTTTGTTTCTTTATTGAAAATACACTTTTTTATTGAAAAACAGATAACTCCTTTCATGCGCAATAATTAAAATACGAAAATTAAAAAAAAAACAAGAAATATCAATTACTACTTCTTTCTGATAATCACCAAAGCATTTCAAGTGCATACGCTTATTTTTGGCACAAGTAATACTTTTCACACTTTTCTTTCCTCTTATTTAACAAGAATATGCTTACCTGATAAATAAGTTAAATCATCAGGTCTATAATTGTTATCATTATTTTTATTTATCTCGACAGACAAATCACTTTCTTCTAATTCTGATGTAGCAAGTAAATGCTCCTTTATGATAATTCGAAAGTTCTATTGTGTCAAGGGTAGCCCAAGAGTTATAAACCAATAATTTTGGACCAATAATCAGAAATAGCTGGAAGGAAGTGTAAGATATCCTGATATCAATAGTATACCTAAAAATCATTTTTGCTCAACTTCAGTCACCATAGTCTAAATTATGTTGTTGCGTATATAAATTCGATTGGTCAACGATATATTTCAATACTTCAGTATATACTTTCAATACTGCATCCAAAATGTTTGCAAATAATTCAGATGGTGACAAATTTTGATGTAGTTCTTCACGTACTTCGTCCAGAGGTTTAGAATTAGGAGCAAGATCATATTCAAATTGCTGTGCCTTATTATTTTTCTTAGTCCACATTGACTGTCCAAATTTATTCAAAGGAGTGTAAGTACGAGATTTTTTTTGCTGGCTAGAACTTGATTGCTTTAGTGCAGATTTGTCACTATTACATAAGTAGTAAATTCCAACGAACCCACTAATTCTTGTAAAGCACTTACATTTTTATTCATTAGTATGACATCTTCATCAAAATCTTCTGCATCAGTCTCATAATCAGCATTAGTAAAAAGTAAAACCACAACGGTGTCAATATAATTATTGCCATCGTCCGAATTGTCAATTATGTTGGTCAATTCTTCCGCTTTTACCACTTCCTGTGCCATATTTTACTCAACTAATTAATAACTTTATAAACAATAATGTTAGTATAACTTTTATAAATAAATATATAAAAATATTTTATAAACTTACTGATTATGAGATCTTTTCTCGAATTACAGATTACAGTAATAAATATTATGTAACATAGATATAAGAACTTAACAAATTTTTGTTTGATATTAAATATCACTATTTTCTAAATTAACTTATATTAGTTGACTTAAACTTTATAGTTAAATTTATAGTTAGTCTCCCAAAGCGCGCAAGCAGATTACTGAAACTAAAAATGCTGTGAAGTGACCAATGTTCGAAAAATCGAACATGTACTTTTACGATCTGCTAGAAAATTGAAAATGTATTGTATATGAAAAGTAATTACTAACAATAAAACTTTATTCTTTTTAGAATAAATTTCAATTATGAATAAACTTAAAAAAAGTTTTTTATTATGATAAATAATTTTTTGTAAATAATTCTATAAAAAGGACTTGATAACAATTGTTTTACCAATTAACCCATTATTACTAAATAAATATTCAAGTTACTTTCTAAAAGTATAAACCTGAAATAATAAGATAACGACAATGATTATCTATAAATTAATAATTATGGTAGCTTAAAAAAATGTCAAAGTCAGTGTTCGAAAAATCGAACACTAGGTAGATAATGGGTTAAGTGTTCACATCACTTTTTGGTCATGTCAGACCGGCGCCCAACATGCGACTTTCGATATCTCCATCGTTCGGTTAGAGGGCAAGCGAATAACACGTGCGCAGCTGTGTCATCCTTACCACATATGCATAAAGGCGATAGCCCTTTGCCAAATCGATGAAGTTAAGCTTGAAAGTTACCATGCCTCGTAATTAATTGTACCGCGTGATGTGATAACCTTTTTTTGTTTTGGCTGCTTCGTACCTCAATTGCCATTTTTATGGATGTATGTTAACAGTGAGTTTAGTATAGTTTGCGTAGGTATTTTATTATACGTTATTGGTATCGTTTGTGTTTCTACGTCTGTAATGATTGTACCCGGTGCTTTCTTTTCCTAGAGCTATCAGCTCTTTCATTCCCCTCCACTCCAGCATGTGCCTTAACCCAGTGCCATCGTATTTTGACGCACTCGGATATGACTTTATGCCTTTTTCCATGTACTAGTAACTCCGTGGGCTTGTACATAAATTATAGAGCTTCTAACAATGATTCGATTATTACTGATTATAGACCAACTTTCAATGGGATTTGTGTTTTCGCCTACATAATCTAGTGCCTTTCTGTGGTGGCGACAAGTTCGGCCTGAAAGATTGAGCAGTAGCTCTCCATCCGAAACAGTTCATAATACATTTCCTCGTCTTGTTTGTAGACAACAAAAGCAGCACCTACTCCGCTTTCGGATTTCGAGCCATCTGAGTACACTCTGGTTAGTAGGGTATTGGACAGTTAGAAGTTAGGTGGTATTTAAACCATCCAATGTCTGAAGGATAGATACCGTTCGCGACATTGATTAAGTATGGGTTAGTTACATTCAAATGCATACACTTATTTGAAAAACATAATAATAAAAAGAAATAATAATAGAGATAGAGGTAACACTAACAAATGAAATGGAAAATGCTCAGCTAAAATTAATAAAAATTAGTAAAAATTAACAAACCAAGAAACTACTGAAACCATGAAGGAGCCTAGGGGACAGTGCCTTGAAGAAAGCTCATCATGGATGTGGAGAGCACATCTGTAATATTAAATTACTGATAATGTCAAATTTTCGAAATGTCAAATTAATTTGTTGCCATATTTTCGTTTTCTTTCTGGGATTAAAAGAAAGGTAGTAATATAATATGTGCCCCGGAGCCCTGTCTAACAAGTGACGGTAAGGAGGAGGAGTAACAACCTCGTTAAAAAAACTGGGTCCATCTGGCTCCGGATGGTAGCACCCTGTGAGGGCCCCTGCCTAGGGTTACAGGTGAAACCCGGCCAACGGTCTCAACGGCGGACGAGGAAGTCTGGTTTAATTCCCAACGATGGAGAGAACGGAAGAGCCTAGTGGAGTTAACCGCGAACAAAAAATCATAAATCAAATTTAGGATTAACAATCCTATCTTATTTTGGAATCTCATTCCTCACATTGTATGTAATACAATTTCAATTGCAGTATGGAAAGTCCGCAAAATGAATGCACTACCCCAGGTGGTACCTCGAGAGAGAAATCCACCACTGCGACACGCAATGCATCGAGACTAACGGTTCAAGGGAGTCCCTACAACTGCAATCAAAACATTGAATCGGAGCAAACCTTTGAATCGGAGGAATCGTTCTAAAATGAAGTTCAAGAAGAAATTCTTTTTATGCACTTTAAATGTAAATTCTCTACTCAAGACTGGCAAAGAAAAAGAACTAGAAATACTTTTAGAAAAAAACAAAATTCAAATTTTAGCAGTTCAAGAAACAAGGTTCCAAGATGAAAACGTAGTCGATACTTGTAACTACAGAATTTTCAAAGCCAATCCAGCAATCAAAATTATGAATGGGATGCCATTACTGGGTACAGCTTTTTATGTTCATAGAAGTATAATAGGAAATGTGACAGAATTTAAATGAAACCTCAGAGAATCTTTCCTTTTATCAATTAAATGCAAATACAAGATTTACACACTTGTTAACTGCCATGCACCAATAAATCAGGATAACAGAAAAAATCCACAAAAAACGGAGGAATTTTGCGATCTTTTAGAAACTGAAATATCCAAAATTCCAAAGATGAACAGCATATTATTACTAGGTGACTTCAATGCACAAATAGGTAAAGAAAATAAATTTAGAAATATAGTAGGACAATACCCAGCTCACAGAAGAACCAACGCAAATGGTATGAGGCTAATCAGTTTGTGTCAAAGCTCTCACATGAAACTAATGTCAACCTTCTTTAGGAAACTCCCTAGAAAAGCGAATACGTGGATATCACCAAACCCGATGTTAGGAGAATTTCAGTTAGATCATATGGCTATTTCACAAAAAAAGTACAAGGGAAATTATGAATGTGAAAGTAGTAAGGAATGGTGAATTTGATTCTGATCATTACCTATCTAAAATTAAAGTCAAACTCCTACCTAATAAAGAATAAAAAAAGCCACAAAGGTTAACCAAATATAATACAAACAGACTTACAATAACAGAGGAATCAATTAAAAACTATCGAGACGAAATTAAAGTGGCTAAGTATGTCAACTGGCAAGAAATATCCAAAGCAATTAATAATGCTGCAAAGAAAACATTTGAGTCAATAAAGAAGAAAAGGAAAATGTGGTGGAATGAAACATGTGAGGAATCTGTAGCAGAGAGGGCTAAAAACTGGAAAAAGTGGAAATGCTCCAAGAAAATTGAAGATTATGATCAGTTTAAACAGCAAAGAAAGGAAACAGCCATATTAACCAGAAATACCAAACGAGCCTTTGAAAAGGAGAAACTTTTGGAAATAGACCAACATTTTGTAAAAAATAACACCCGTGACTTTTATAAAACTTTTCAGAAGAAATTAAAGGGGTACCAAATAACAAATGTCTGTTTCAAAGATGAAAATGGCAGAATTGGACTAAGCAATAGTGAAAATTGCGAAATACAAGCAAGATATTTCCATCATCTTCTGAATTGTCCTGAGCCAAATCATAAATTAGAATTCTCAGATATTAATGAAAATTTAGAAGAAGATTTACCACCAACTATAGAAGGAATTGAAGAAGTAATTAAAACCCTAAAAAACAATAAAGCAAGTAGAGAATTCCATAGCTGAACTAACATTCTATTACAGCTGAACTTTTGAAATGGTCCGTACCAAATATAGAAAATGAGTAAAATTACTCTTCGAAGAAATCTGAAAAACCGAAAAAATGCCAGAGGAATACATCATTGATACATCCACTCCACAAAAAGGTAATAAACAGGATGTAAACAACTACAGAGGTACTAAAATCTCTTTACTCTCAGTAGCATATAAAATATTCTCCAAGATTTTATTAAACAGAATAGAAAAAAAACTAGACGGTCATTTAGGTGAATATCTGGGGTTTTAGGAAAGGAAGGTGGTTTTAGGAAAGGAAGGTCATGGTCAGAACAAATATTTAATCTTACTTTAGATTACTTAATTCAAAGGACATTGTAGTTATGTTTGTAGATTTCAAAAAGGCCTTTGATTCTGTTGTCAGAGAAACTATAGATAAAATAATTCGGGAATTCAGCATAAAGTCTAAACTGGCAAACCTAATACGTGAAGCGCTTACAGATACAGTCTGCAAAGTAAAATTTATGGGAGAAATTTCGCAGGCTTTCAAAATAAAAATTGGTGTACGACAAGGTGATGGCTTATCCAATTCCAATTCTTTTTATTTGTGTGTTAGAGAAAGCAGTAAGAAATCGGAACGAAAAACTTATTGAACACAAAATTTCGCCGATAACGTTAGGAAGAGGAAGCAAAAAGATCGAAATAAAGTGTCTTGCATTTGCAGATGACTTTGCTATACTTTCCGTAAATGTGAAAACTGCTATAACACAAATAAATCTTTTGGAAGAAGTAGCCTGCAGAACTGGCTTAAGAATTTCTGCAGAAAAAACAAAATTCATTATTTAAAAAACATTAAAGATGCACCAAATTCCTGAAAACAGATATTGGCCAAATAGAGAAGATTACAAAATTCAAATATTTAGGACAACTAATCCAAGAAAATGCTTTGGAAAAATCTGCAATAGAGGAAAGGTTACATAAAATGAGTCGAGTAGAGCATATGGTATCACCAAAGACTTCTACAATAAAAAATGCCTATCCAAAAATGCTAATATTAGACATACAGTAGTGAAGCCAGAATGTCTATATGCAAGTGAATGTACTAAATGTACTATGTACTATGTACACTAAACTACTATTTGGATAAGTTAGAAGTACTAGAAAGGCGAATTATAAGGAAAATATTAGGACCACAAAACAGCAGAAGGTTGGAAATTACGAAGCAATGCTGAAGTATACGAAAATATATCAAACGTAATGAGAAAAAGAAGTCTCATGTTTTTCGGACATTTATTTCGAATGCAAGACAGCAGATTAACCAATAGAATTTTTTAATATCTATGGAGTAAAAAGTTCACAACAAGCTGGGTCATCGAAGTAAAGAAGAATTTATACAGAAACAATTTACAAACAGAAGCTATATACAACAGAGAAGCCTTTCGGGTAAAAATATTGAAAATGGGAGGATTCCAAGGCAGGGCTGCTAAGAAGACTGGTTCAAAATGGTCTGACGACAGAAAGAAAAAACATAGTGAAGAGATGAAAGAATATTGGAAGAAAAGAAAAGAATTAGGAATTGAAATTGGAACGTGGTCCTTAGATGGCTTATTCGCAGCAAAAAAATAGAGATAGAGATACAAGGAATTGGAAATACAAGGAATTTAAACTAAAAATATCCATCCACAGTCTAACAATGACGGAAAGGGGACTCCATATGTAAACATCAAACCATTCAGTTGGCTTCGAAGGTAATAAAATGTACAATGATTTAAAATGAAGTTAAAAAAGATATATACGTAAACTATTAATTAATATGGAGCCATATGATATGGCTGAAATTTTGGAAAAATAAAATAAAAATAGAAAGTAAAATAGTATTATGATGGCAATAGGGAATATGCATATTTTTTTAAATGTTTTTAATTCACTGTTTACTTCGTTACAATATAGTAAAAAATATAAATACTGCTTAAAAATGCTGTAATAAGGTTAAAAAAAATATTTAAAATATAGAAAAATTTTAAGCTGTTTAAACGCCGCCATTTTCGCGCGGTCTGTTGATGACGTCAATTACTACTGACAGTTCAGTCCATTGTATACTACTGCTGTTCTCCTTTTTAACTTCACGTTTTTGACGTTTGTTTTCTAACCAAAAGACTCAATGGCTTACTAATGTAAACAATACGAACTTGTTTACATAATATGTTACGTCACTTTCGTTTTAACCAATGGTGTTACATGTTTTAAATGTTTTACAAATTTGAAATTCCCTCGCTAAATTTACATTTTTTTTTAATTAATTTTAAGTATTTAAAAAGATATTAATTACAAAAATTTTGGTTTAGTTCAAATATCCAGTCAATAAAGATTCGGAAAAAAATATTTTAACCAAATTTAAATGCATATTCCCTATTTCACTTAGTTTGTATGAGATGAATAAAGATTTTGATTTAGATTTTTTAATTTTGACTATATTTAGCACTCCATCGAGAAAAACTTTCTTTATTGTTAAATAAATGTTTTCTAATGCTTCTATTTTTTTCGTTGGTCAAGTATCTACCAAGAAATTGAATAAAATTTTTAGAAATTATTTATTTGATTTTACTTTTATACGTTAAATTGCATTACTTCTGGTTGTTTTTTCAAATCAAATTTTTGAACATAAAACGTACAATTTCAATTCGATGACTAAACTTTGACCTTCCACTACACAGCAAGGAACACATTTCCACCAAATTGAGATGTACACATTTGATAACTGAATGTTTTCCAACAAACAACACACAAAAAAACTAACTCTTCGAAGTCACACAATTAATTACTCCGCATCTTATTAAACTTTTCACGGCCGAATACCTGTCTGTCTCACTCCTCTGGCCAGCGTACCATAACTTTATGGCTATAGTACTCGTATCCGGTATGGTTGAATAACTACCGGACGGAAGTCAAACACGAGATCGAACGAATTCAAGCGTGTGTAAGATAGAGACGACGCGAGTCGGGTCGTGTCGGTGCTAGTCGCGTTTTAATTACGAGGCAATTGATTCGAAGTACATGTCAGTTGTTTAAAATGTAATTAATGTATAATTTATTAATTTATTCTGATATTGTTTCGAGCCAAGCGTTAAAATTGCCGATAACGGACTAGATAACGTGCGGATATATATAAATGCGGTTGGATATATTTCTGTAATTATTCTTTGTTTCAATACGGCGATTCACATAAGTTCAATGGATTTTTTGTTATTGCATGAAATAATACTGGAAATTCCAGTTGAAAAAATAATTTTTCTGTTCGCAATTCCTTTCAATTTACTTAGTCGGTTAGAACAAGAAAAACAAATTTGTGTAATTGAAGGGAAATAAGTATGAATTGTAATTCGCAGCCTTGTAACATCGTTACTCTATGCTCTTGAAATGTAATTTTATCGAAGAAATATTGGCTTAAAGATGAAGATTACTAGATAGAAACTTTAAAATACCTAACTTTAAAAGATAATTCTTGATAGACAAATTTTCGAAACGTTGGTAATTATTTTGGAAAATTAACTTATATATAAAAGGTTTTCAAACGGGGAGGCGCAAAGCCTGAGCTTGATAGATAAAGCATCCTAGAAGTAGCTATAGAATATATTGAGATCATTGTTAGTCACAGTCATGTTAGACAAAATGTAATAAACACAATTTTGTATGATAAAAGTTCCTAAAGAAGCCTCATTCTAGATATTTCTTATTTTAAATAGTATAACAAATCTGCATGAAATTAGTTCTATTTTCCTTCAACAATTAATAAGACCAGTAAACTATAACTTACAGTAAATTTATTTGCATTTTACAATTTGTCGGTATTCTGAGCAAATACCTTAAACAACGACCAACATTTTGGATTCTATAATAAATCTGCATGAAGTTGGTTCTATTAAATATCTTTTTTCTTTCAACATGAGATTTGTTTTATAGTCTTAAAAAGACTTAAGAATGCTAATAGAGATTCGGAAAGGTTGAACATTTTTATACATTCAAGCTGTATTCCGCTGTAATACGTTGGTTCTATTTCAATTCAACAATTAATTAGGCGAGTATACTATAACTTACAATCAATTTATTTACATTTTAGTTACAATTTGTATGTATTGTGAGAAAATACACTAAACAACTTCAAACTATAACATATTTGTTTGCATAGTTTTATTGATAATTAGACTAGACTAGATAAATTCACAAACTAAATAATATCTTAATTACTTTTGTTAGTAACTCTAAATAATGAAACAAACAAAAAATGCGTATAAAACTAATGGACAGATTGTGGTGGTTGGCGCGCGTTCGTAGTTAATGGTTGAGGGTTGTTCAACCGTTTCGTTCGCATTAAACTGTCTTTAACCGTTTCTTCCACCGGAAACGTCGGAGCTCATCAATACTTATCGAACAGGTGCTCGATCGGACGGATGGACGTTTCTATAAATATATATTGCTGGCTGATGGGGCGCATTCACAGAAAGAGAAACGTTGAATATTTTTTTCGTTGTTCATAGGTATTAATTAGGGAGAAAATTTGAAGAAAGGAAAGGAAATAAGGTGTTTTTTTAGAGAAAATGTGGAAGCGGTTTGTTGAGAGAGAGTTTGTTTGTGTGAGAATTTTAGATTCATTTTATGGCAAGAAATCATTTCAATCCCAATTTAAATTGTTGTTGCTATACTACAACAATTGTTAAAAGATAATTTGATCAACAAATCTTGATATATAAAATAATGTTGAATAAAGCTCAATTCAGAAAACTTGTTAGAATTGGATGAGCAATCGTTGGCAGTTAAACGGATTTTAAATTATAAACAAACCTTAGATAAACTGGACAAATGTAGATTTTCTTAAAGAAACATACCTAATGTTGTTGAAGAAAGCGAAGTGTGATTAGACAAAACTTTAGATCAAATAAGAAATAGTAAGGAATCTTGAAGGCAATATATCGCAGATACCTACAATTATCTTACAAACTTGAAAGCGAAATATATAAATATATTCAACCTCTTCGTTGCTCTATAATATTAATTCTTATTAGGACTATGAACAAATCTGATGTTGAAACAACTAGAGATTTGTATGTTCTTCCTAGAACCAGTTCATTTTCATGGCTCTAATGGAGCCAGAGAAATAATATTGTTTTTTAAATTCACTTCTTTCTATTTAAATTATGTGAATAGCCATCTGCAGACGCGTTTCGAGATCTATCTCTCGTCAGTGCAGCTTTGCTCTTTTGAATTATAAAATGGAATACACTTACATTAGCTTGAATACTGTGAATATTGAATATTGTTATTTAATATAGGTTAGGTTTTGATTGGAGAAATGTTATTTCTCTAGCTCCATTATTGTCATGAAAATTGACTGGTTCTAGGAATAACATACAAATCTCTAGTTGTTTCAGCTTAAGATTTGTTCATCAGCCCTAATTTTACTTACAATTATAGAGCTACGAACAGGTTGAATATATTTATATATTCAAGCTATGTAGTAATAGCTGTAATAAGTTTGTATGAATGTATCTATGATTAGTATGTTTTCAATCCAATGTTTTTGTAGACAATTTATTTAGTTAAATCTAGAAAAATCTATTAGGTTGTCAACTAGGTTGTCATCAAAGTTCCTGCCCATTTTTCTAAATCTTTTGAAACTATATGCACAGCATCCTTATTTTATCAGATTTTCGTACAAAAGTTGGTTCAATCGCCCTTGATCGCACTCAACTGGATGGCCAGAACGAAGTGCGCCTTTGAAGTAGAGACGAGCATGGGATCCCATCGACCCATTCCATCCCATCGTCCCATGGGATGGGATGAGTGGTATGAACGTTGCGTAGAATGGGATGAGATGGGACGTCATATTTGTATGCGATGGAGTGGGGAAGTTTTGATAATCTAGTAAATGTAATTCGTGCATAATTAATTCCTTATCGTGCCAATATGCATATTTTCCATCATTTGTCCAGCCAAGGAGATTTCTGTGATAACGATGTAGTTCCTGGAAAGTCTTACGATCCGTTTGCGACGAAAAAGGATTACTCACTATCAGTTCAGGAAATTACGAAAAAATTAAATTTGAACGAATTATCTTTAAGAAAGTCTGAACCGGACGGGCCGCGCGACCAGGATGGGATGAAATGGGACGAAAATTTTAGGTTTGTGGGATGGGACAGTGGGACGAAAAGTGATGGGATTTGACAGTGATAGGGATCTGTCCCATGGAATGCGATATGGAACGAGAAACTCGTCCGATGCTCATCTCTACTTTGAGGTCAAAATTTCTATTTTAGAACTTGGTATAACAATCACGAGCAGTTCTTTCAGATATGATACCCGAAGAAGGTGATATATATATATATATATAAATATATATATATATATATATATATATATATATATATATATATATATATATATATATATATATATATATGGAGAATACACAACACAAATGTCGCGAATTGCGTGCAGCTTTTATGGACTTAAAACCTTGATTAAAAGCAAAATAGAGAAGTTGTCGAAAATACTCATTTCTCTCAACTTGACATTCCGTTTTAATGATCTGAATATTGACATAAATTAACTCCCTAAAGAAAAATATAGATTCCAGTAGATCAATACATCCTCTTTCGAATGATTTAAAACACTATACCATGCAGAATGTAAAAATTAAAAAAAAAACGGCTTGAACTTAGTTACCAACCTAATAGATAGAGATAACTGTGTTGGTCTTGAAGAGAAAATTTGATGGACACATCTTTGCTAAATAAATCTTGAAGGCCATATTAGACTGCTAAACTCGCACAAAATAAAGCTTGATATACATTTGTTAGATTGAGAAAACGAAAGTGACGGTGTTTAGTAAAAGAAAGAGGAAGAATGAGGAGATGGAATGAAAGTGGGAAGAGGGAACAATAGAGCAAGTAAGAGAGTTTAAATACCTAGGCTATACATTGAAAGATTGGGCCTCGGATAAAGCGCATGTGAGAGAGTTAGCCAGGAAAGTTAACTAGGTGTATACAGTGTATTTAGGGGATAGGAGAGAGAAAATGTGGAAGCGACTTCAAGAGGAGGATGATTATGTTTGAGAGTTTGATAGAGAGTATATCAATATGAGATAAGTCCTAGTAAATTGAACATGACTATGCTCAGAACTAAATTTCAATCCGGAGTTTCAAGTCTCCCATTCGGATCTCCGGGGGAGACAGTGAAGAGCGAACCAACTACATGAATAGATACAAAGAAAAGTAAAATGAGAATTTGTACGTGGAATGTTAAAACAATGGCACAAGAAGGAAAAATATAGAACCCACTGAATGAAATGAAACGACTAAATATTGGCATAATGGGGGTAAGTGAAATGCGGTGGCTGGGCACAGGAGTTATAGATATAGATGAACACAAAGTCTTTTATTCTGGAACATCTAATAACAAGCACGAACATGGAGTTGGCGTCATTATGACCAAACAAATGGCACGAAGCGTGAAGAACTTCACACCGGTATCAGAAAGAGTTATACTGATACAACTGGACGCAACTCCCGTAAACATCAATATTATCCAGGTCTACGCACCTACTGCGGATAAACCAAACGAAGAGATGGAAGAATTCTGCGGATCCATCACAGAACTAGTACGAGCCTAACCAAAACAAGAAATCATCATTACGATGGGGGACTTCAATTCAAAACTTGGAGCAGGATTCAAGTCGGAATACATCGGCCAGTACGGGTTAGGAGAGAGAAACCATCGGGGGGATACTATGGAAGTCTTCGTCGAGGAGAATGAATTCGTCGTACTAAACACTCAATTAAAGATGCCCCCAAGGAAGCTCTATACTTGGAAATCTCCACTCAGCAGGCCAGACCATCTCATCAGAAATCAGATTGATTTTATACTGATAAATAAAAGATTCCGAAATAGCTGCACTTGTGCTAAAACATTCCCCGGTGCCGATATTAACTCCGACCATGTACCAGTGGTTGGGGAATTTAAAGTTCGGTTTAAGAAAACGAAGGCCAAAAGCTATAACAAATATAACATGAGAATACTGAAGGATCCTAACATCAAAAGAGAGGTAGAAAAAGAACTAAACGAGAAAATCAATAAAGAAATTGATGAAACCGCGTCAGTAGAACAACAAATAACAGTTTTAAATAAAATCAGCGAAAATACCAAGAAGACACATATGAAGGAGGGAGAAAATAAAAAGAAGAAATCATGGATGACAAACGAGATACTAAAATTAATAGATCAGAGACGTGAACAAAAGAACAACAATGAAGAATACAGAAAAATAAACAAGACAATTAGACAAGAAATTAGAAAGGCAAAAGAGAGAGAAAGAGAGGAAGCATGTCAAGAGATAGAACAGCTGCAGAAAAAATATGATGATTTTAACGTGCATCGAGGAATTAGAGAACTGACAGGCAAAACAAGAAAAAAGAACTTTGGAAAGCTGGCGAACAACGAGGGAAAAATCATCATAAATCTAGAAGACAAAAAGAAAACGTGGAGGGAATATCTCAACAAACTATTTGAAGATGAAGAGAGAATAGCAACACCAATCATCGAAGGAGAAACGGGACCGCACATCTTGGAAGAGGAAGTAGACGTAGCAATAAAACGAATGAAAGATGGGAAGGCGGCGGGGCCGGATGATATACAAGTTGAAATCCTGAAATTGCTAAGTGACAAACATATCAAAATACTTACCAACATCTTCAACAAAATATACAACTCGGGCAGCATACCAGAAGAGTGGTTGAAGTCGGAATTCATCGTATTACCAAAGAAAGTAGGAGCAAAACGGTGCGAGGAATATAGAAGTATCAGTCTCATGAGTCATCTTCTCAAAATATTCCTAAAAATAATACACAAGAGAATTTATAACAAATGTGAAGAACAAATCTCAGCAAATCAATTTGGATTCATCAACGCCGTAGGCACAAGGGAAGCGCTTTTCTCAGTGCAGGTGCTCTTTCAAAGATCTAGAGACGTAAACTGCGATATCTACGTATGCCTAATCGATTATCAGAAAGCGTTTGATCGAGTGCAACATCACAAAATGATAGACATCCTTAAACAAGTGAGAATTGACGCCAAAGACCTACAAATCATCACTAACTTGTACTGGAAACAGACCGCATCCATTAAAATTGAAGAGGAACAAATAGAAGACATTGAAATAGCTAGAGGGGTAAGGCAGGGGTGCATTATTTCTCCGATTCTGTTCAATCTATACTCCGAACAGATCTTTAATGAAGCGCTAGAAGGCATAGAAGAAGGCATTTTACTGAACGGAGTCAGATTGAATAACATCCGATATGCCGACGACACAATGGTATTCGCTGACTCTCTTGAAGGACTCCAAACACTAATGAACAGAATTGTAGCGGCTAGTGAAAAATGTGGACTTAACATTAATAACAACAAAACAAAATGCATGGTCATTAGCAAAGACAATATAGCTAATGCAAATCTCTACGTTCACAACCAACAAATAGAGAGAGTGAGACAAACAACATACTTAGGTACACTTGAATGAACGAAAACTGGGACAATAACTGGGACAAAACTGGGACAATAGCCAAGAGATAAAATGTAGAATTGGAAAAGCCCGAGCTGCCTTCAATACAATGAATAACCTCTACAGAAATCACGAACTACATCTTGAAACCAAAGTACGCATGTTGAGGTGCTACATTTTCCCAATATTACTTTACGGAGTCGAGTCCTGGACACTAAATGATGCAACAACAAAAAAGCTTGAAGCCTTTGAGATGTGGCTATATCGACGTATCCTGCAAATATCTTGGAAAGACCGGGTAACAAACATCGAAGTCCTCCACAGGATGAAGAAAGAGAAGGAGATCATGGACACCATCAAAACCCGCAAGCTCCAATATCTAGGCCACATCATGCGGAACGAGGACAGATACGCCCTATTACAGGCCATCATTCAAGGCAACGTACACGGAAAACGAAGACCTGGACGGAGGAAAATTTCATGGTTGCAGAATCTCAGGGCGTGGTACGGGAAGACTTCGAACGAGCTCTTCAGAATAGCAACCAATAAAGTGAAAATAGTCATGCTCATCGCAAACATCCGAAATCGGATATGCACATGAAGAAGAATATCAATGTATGGAGCAGAAATCTGGGGCTGGAAAGAACTGGAAGAGATTGAGCGAGTGCAAGAAAAATACCTGAGACGGATGTTAGGAGTAGACAGAGAAACTCCAGGATATAGTTATACAGGAATGTAAGAGGAGCAAAGTGAGAGTGACAGCTGGGAAGAGAGCAACTAAGTTTGAATGAACGGATGGAAAGACTGCAGGTTACTGACTGAATGCTGCAAAAAAGGGTATAGAAATGAATGGAAGAGAGAAATATTGCCGAAGAAATGGATACGCGAGTAAGCAAATACAAAGGCTAAGAGCGGAAAGCAAGTGGATGATTGGGGAAACGAGCGAAAAAGACAAAGGACGTAGACATGCAGGAAAGAGGAGAAAGAATAAAGGAATCCAGATACAATATGAAGTATGAAAGCTGAATGATAGAAGGAATTTCCCGAACTTGGAATAGGTAGTGTGAAAGAAAGGAATATAATGGCCAGGTTCAGATGTGGCAACGGGGAGTGTGAAAATAGATATTGGATGGAATAAGAAAAAAGAATGTGTAGGATGTGCTACGAGAAAAGAGAGACAGTGGAACATATGTGGAATGAATGTGCAGAGATGAAAGAAAGAAAAGGAAGGAAAAGAGAAGAAATACTGAATGAAGGTGGATGAGAGAAAAAGTGGATGAAAGAAATATGGTAGAGGAGGGAAGGGTTGGATAAGGAAAAGAAGGAGCAGAACAAGAGAAGCTGGTTTGACTAGAAATGGCACATTATATTTATTATATTTATTTAATGTAAAGACAGGGATCCTGAAACCCCGTATGAGAAATAGAGATTTTTACTACTACATTTGTTAGATAAACTTTGAAAATAAATTGTGATAGGCACAATTGTGCTATACAAATCTTCGAAACGAAACTTGACTGTTGCAATGGTGCAGCATAACTCAAGGCAAAATTTTTAGACACAGTTGTGCTAGACAAATCTTGAAGACAAAATTTCAGACACCATTATCTTAAATAAATCTTGAAGACAGTACTTGACAAATAAGACTTTGTTAGATAAACCTTGAAGGCAAATCTTGATACACAGAATTGTGTTACTTAAACCTTGAAGAGAAAATTTAATGGATTCAACTTGTCTACATAAATCTTGAAGGCAAGACTGGACTCATAAATTCGCACAAAATAAATCTTGAAGACAAAGCTTGATAGGCACAATGCATGTGTGGTGTTGTCCACTGACAACTTCTCACTTTGGTCTAGATTTATTATTTATACCTGACCAGCTGACCCGGCGAACTTCGTATCGCCTCAGAATGTATAATCATTAAAAAATATCTTATTAGCTGAATTAAAGTCAAATGTTACGCGTATCCATATCTGGTAACAAAATCGTACACGATTATATAATAGATGGGGATATAATCGTGTCTGTCCTCTCCCTCGCATAAGGTACGACGTATAAAAAAACCAAAACCTCAAAAGTCGAATTGCTCGTTCACTCAATCAATAGTAATTTTTGTGATTAACAATAATGTTCGGGAACTCTTTGTTGATGGGCCTGTCCTTAGTTGAGACGAAATTGCAAAAAATATGCGGAAACGAAATCATTCCGTTCGTTTCGTCGACGGGAAGACGGCCATTACTGATGGACAATTGCTTGGAGAAATCTTCGTCAGATGGAACGTTTAGCAATGCAACTCGCATCTTTGTCGTCAGCTGAATTTTTTAATATAGCGTCACAGATGATTTGAGGAAAGCTATTATTTCATCGGCAGCGGTGGATCGTGGAATTACTGGTAGAGTTTGTCGGAAATCGCCAGACAGTAGAATCATTGCGCCTCCAAAACATCTTGAGTCATTGCGCAGGTCTTTCATGGTACGATTTAGTGCTTCCAATGAACGTTAGTGCGACATTGTGCATTCATCCCATTTGATAATTTTACTTGCTTTAACATTTTTTATTTTATTAATACTTTGGCCATTGCCGATTTTTTCGCAATGTTGCATGTGAACTCCTTGAGTCATTGCGCAGATCTTTCATGGTTCGATTTAGTGCTTCCAATGAAAGTTTGTGCGCCATAGGGCATTCATCCCAGTTTCAGTCGTTTAAAGGTTTAACGGTAATTTAAACGCTGATGGAGCCGTTCTGCATCCTTCTAGCAACGTGGCCGCTATACCTAAAGAAGCAACTGCTACAGCAATTTCGGATCTCGCACGAAAAGTGGCTAAAATCAATGACATGAGGAATGTCTTTTCCACCGAGCGCATCGAGGAAAATTAAGTCACCATTTCCATCATCAATTGTCTTCATTAACTTATCTTACACATCCTTCTGTTTTGAATTCAATAGTGGTACACTCATTCAAACAGATTCTTTCAATGCATCTCGGTCATATTCATGTTCAAATTCTCGATTGAAAGCGTCGTTCATAGCACGATTTGTGTTCATTTTACTAACAAACTGCCGTACATGAGGTAACACATGTCTTCTATCAAAAGCAAGGCCTGGTTGTGTATTTCTTCAAGTGACACGAATTCGATGTAAAATATCTTCTGACATGTCATCCTTGTACTTGTTCCACAGTTCAATTGGATTCGATCGGAAACATGTCGAAATAATGATGACAAATAATGTGCGTATTGTATTTGGGTATGCAGAAAGAACTGATTCGCTATTGTAATGTCCCAATGAATTTCGTTTTCAAGCAAATTGAGCTGTTGATATGCAGCACGAAATGTTGGGCACACTGCACCATTGACAGTTCGAAGTGATTCAAAGGATGTCGGCCCACGAACATTAGAGAGTAACGTTCGTGCAAATGGATCGTTTTGGCAATTAAAAAACAGACTTCTCAATGTTGTCGCTGGAGGTGTTTCAGCACGTTGAGTAACATTTGATGCGTTGAAATAAACTCGTTGACCATTTTCTAGATGCACCGCCAAATGTAAAACACGTGGATGACGTTTATGAATGGGGAATGAAAAGCGCTATCTACTGGCATAGCTTAAGGTGTAGCTTCGACTGTGCGAATATATGTGGTGTTCCATAAAAAAATGAAAAATTGAATTATTTTCATTATTATTACCTTTTTTCGTGAATTTTTCCAATATTTTAATAGTAACTATAATAGCTGGGGTGGAGGCAAATGCAACAAATCAAAAATCATAAAAATTCTAGCTGTTCTAGCCGTTCTTGAGTTTTAAAAGCCAAAATTCAAACTCTACTGTGTTTTATATATTAAGATTATCTCTGGTTGGTAGGTCTATTGCTGTAATTGGCTTGAGTCCTCGCACTTGAATGATATTGCTACGTCATTGGGATGCACACTTAGTCTTTCCAAGCCAAGCTCTTTTCACTGTTAACACTTTTACTCAGTTCTGTATTATATGTTTGTAACTCTGATGTTCGTCCCATTAATCAGTACATAATCTTAGCATACTGGAACCCTAGTTGCTTCCTCTTACACTAAATATTTTTATTCCGCATTAATCTTTTGTCAATGTGTATTCCCAGATACTTGACGTTTTCAAATTGGGTTGTACGTTGATTATAATAATTGTTGGGTATGTCTCTCGTCGTAATGTGAATGTAACGTGCACCGACTTATTTTCATTAGCTTTCATGCGCCATTTCTTTATTTTTTAAGGTGGTTTTGTAGAGCTTGTGGGGTCTTTGTAGGTTGCACAGCGATATCTAAACTAACCAAACCTAACCAAACCTAGCAGTTTTTATTGTTGATACTTTTAGATCAATCTATACTGTTTTGTTTGTGACGTATCATAGCATGTCTACTAGATTTCTTTGAACTGGAGGTCTTTGGACTGGAATCTCTATATAATTGCTATGTTGGTATTACAAGCCCAACCCCATAGCTGGATCCCATAGGTCCATATTGGTATGATGTTAGCTTGTTTACGATAGTAGCTTGTTTTGAGCTGTTTGCTTTGATATTGGCCCCATTAATCAGTGCAACTTTGCATACTGGAGCCCTGGTTGTTTTCTCTTGTTCCAAATATTTTTCTTTCATGTTAGTCTTCTGTCCATATGTATTCCCAGATACTTGGCGTTTTCAGATTGGGCCGTTAGTTTGTTTAGAATAATTGGTGGGCATCTCTAACGTCGTAGAGTGATGGTAATGTGCACTGACTTCTTTTAATTATCCTTCATGCGCCATTTCTTTAGCCATTCTTCAGTTTTTTTTAAACTGGTTTTGTAGATGTTGTTGGATTTTGGTGAGTTGCACAGCGGTATCAATAACGATTGTGGCTGTCAAAGATTCTGGTATTGTAGCCAACTCTGCGGTAAAGACAAGAATTGCCCCTAGAACACTGTCTTGTGAGTGGCTTAATAGGATGCAGTGATGTATATTCGCCTTGGAGTGTACACCTTGGACGCCTTGGAGTGTCGCCTTGTATCATTGAGAGATGATGACTCGATGGAGTTTACATAATCGAGAAAGAGATAGCGGTCTTGCAGCTATTATCTTATGATTTAGAAATAGTTAAACAGTAGCTTAATTCTGAGTTTATATAACATCCCAGGATGCTACACTTTGTCAAAGACCTGACTTTGACCAGGATATCCAGGAATGCTGCTGAGTAATAACTTCTCCTTTCCAAGTCTTCAGTGATCTTTTCAGTTATCTTGTGCACTTGTACTATGGTGGCATGCTGCGTTCTGAAGCCGAATTGTTGGCTAGATATTAGCTCGTTTGTTTCTAGTGTGAGCTATAGTCTGCTTAGTTTTTAAAAGTTTTTCAAATACTTTGAAGAGGATTAAGAATGATTGGCCGGTATAACTTAACTTCATTAGGAGGTTTATTTGCGCTTCTTTCCTATGAAGGGGAAAGTTTCCTACTCTTAGGGTGGCGTCAAATATTTATCTGATGGCTTTAAATCACTTGTCAGGTATTTGATTTAATATCCTCCCTGTGTCTAGATCCTATCCCAGTACGATTTTTGGGATCAGGTGTTTTATTACAGCTCTTATTTCTGTGGCTTTAAATTTTCCTATTATATGTCCTATTATAATAGGCGGTCCTCGTTGACCTTCAATATTTATATGTGGCTACATAGTAAATTATTCTTCTACTGTGGCTTCTCCAGGATACGGTTCAAAGGCACTTTTCAAGTGTTTCGCGAAGGTATTTGTTTTTTCCTTATCGTTTTTTGCCCAGGAGCCATTTTCTTTTCAGATTAGCAAAGTTTGTTCTAGTGGTTATTTTATCGTTTTGGTAGCCTTCCATATGGAATAACCTGTATCAGCAGTGGGTGTAAGGTTTTGCAGGTATTCTTGTACTGCCTGGTTCTAATATTCCTGTTCTAGTTCTTTTGTAGCTCTATTAAATGTGAGCTTGTTTTCTGTGTAAATGCGATTTCTTTCGAAGCCGTCTTTTTTCAGCAATATTTTAAATAATATCCTCTGGGCATTGGTTGTTCTATAGCCTTCTAAAATTAAGAATGAACAGGACGAAGGACGAAGTGCTCCTGGTTAAAAAACATAAGAGACTGGACTGGTCTGGACTCCCACTCATTGTTCAGAGCGCCACAAGACCGTGCGGAAGTTGCCATGATAGTTGCCAACCTTCAGTAATGGAGTAGCCACCTAAAGAAGAAGATTGGTTGTTCCTCCTTCTTTCCTGCGCATCTACTGTCGAGCTACAAACTGCCTGTTGGATGGCGATAGTTAAGTCTTTGGCTGATTTCTCTATATATCATTTTCTTTAAGTGGAATTTCAAGCGACAACGTTTGGTTTAGGTGTGCTCTAAAATGGTCCCAGTTAGTTTTCTTGCTGCTTTTGCTTGTTAATTACTTGTGTGGATAGTGTAACAATGACGGGTGAATGATCGGATGATAATTCCAAGCTTGATTCAGCTATTAAACACTGATTTGGTATTCCCTTCGTTAAGCAAAAGTCAACTAGATCTGGGACTTTAGTGAGATCGTTTGGTCAGTATGTTGGTTCTCCAGTAGACAGGTGTTTCTACTTGTTTGTCTGTACTGCCTTTAGTAGTTCCGTCCCATCTGTTCTTGTTAATCTCGGTTCCCACTTTACATGTTTGGCATTGTACTATTATCTTGATAGATAGTATTGTGTTTGATAAACCTTGATAGAAGACAAAATTTGATGGACACAACTGTGTTAGGCACGATTGTGCCAGATAAACTTTAAAGGCTATACTTGACAGACACAAGCGCGTTTAATAAATCTTGATGACAAAAGCTGCTGGATATAATTGTGTTAGGTGAACCTTAATAGACTAAACTAACAAACGCCGCTTAATGGGAAATAGGAAATACCTCGAAAGTGAGTTTTTGTATGATAACCCCTGATAGACAAACCATGATTTATGAAATTTGGTTAGATAGTTCTGTACTGATTTTAGTAATTCCCTCCCATCTGTTCTTGTAAATCTTGATCCCCACCCTACATGTTTGCCATTATACTATTATCTTGATAGATAGGATTGTGTTTGATAAACCTTGATAGAAAATAAAATTAATGGACACAACTGTGCTTGATAGGCACGATTGGGCTAGATAAACCTTAAAGGCTACATGTATTTGACAGACAAGTCTGTTTAATAAATCTTGATTACAAAAGTTGCTGAACATAATTGTGTTAGGTGAACCATAGGAAAACCTCGAAAATGAGATTTGTATGATAACCCTTGGTAGACAAACTATCATTTGTGAAATTTTGTAAAATAGTTCTTGATAGACAAAACCTCATAAATGCAATTTTGTTAAATAAACCTAGATGAACAAAAATTAATATGGTCAATCTTGATAACATGTTTTCATATCATTTTTAATGACATAGCTTTATTTCATTTTTATTTTTTGGTTCTTTAACATATAAGTTCCGTTTTCATAAAAATATTTCTTAGATAAGAAAAGTTAGGAAATGAATATTATCCTTAGTGTGTAAATAATATATTTTTTGGTGGCATATAGCCCTATTTGATTTATATATATATATATATATATATATATATATATATATATATATATATATATATATATATATGTCTGTATATCCAGATGTATGTACAGACGCTATTACCATCTCCAATGGACAAATGTACATGTAAACATATATGTATGTATGTATTTATTTTGTGAATAAAAATTGGTCAAATTGATTGACCTGGATCCATACACCATTATCTAATGGTGCTACAGTCCTGTGTAGGACCTGACACCTCCTCCCACAACCTATAGGACAAATTGATTAACTGTCGCTTTTATCAAATTTTAATCAAAATAGGGTTTTTAAATATTCATTACTATACATCTCATTAATAAAAAAATTTGCCTGCTTCAGAGTATTTAAACTAATTCTTTATTTCAAACCTATAATCAATCCTATACTTTTGAGAGTTGTTGCATTTTCTTTTGTTACAATTTCAAAATATGGGGATTATATAAATGACACTTTTAATGTATATTTTAATAAATAAGCATTGGTTTGGAATTTTTGAAGTTGTGTATTAAATCGATGTAAAGTTAACACTTTGTTACACTAGTCCGTTGTCGTATTAATACGTTTTTTTTAATTTAAAATTTGGCAGCCGACGAAGTATTAGTACGTCAATTTATAAATAAAGTATAGGAGCCATTGACGTACTAATACGTTATTTTTATTTCAAACCTTTCCAGGAAAAAGGACAACTGGAAGACTTTTGACAGTTTTCAGTTTCCTTCTCGAATTCCTTCTCGGCATTTTGAGAAATTTTCGTTGTGAAATATTTGAAATAGAAATCTTTAGTTTTGTGGAATATCTGGAGTTTTTCCTCGATTTTCGAGAAAACGGTTTCTTAGGCTTTGGACCAGACTATGGGAACTGATGGAATTTGGAGATTTTCGAGAATCTCTACTTACAGTTTGGATCAGACCATGAGAAACAGAAAATTTTAAGTTTTTCCTTGATTTTGCGCCAAACTGAATAAAGTGAAGTTTTTACTAGATTTTCGAGAAAATCGTTAAATTGATTATGGACCATACCTTGGGAGACTGGAACGGAATGAGGAACGGAAAATTTTAAGTTTTTCCTTGAATTTGCGCCAAACTGAATAAAGTGAAGTTTTTACTAGATTTTCGTGAGAATCGTTAAATTGATTATGGACCATACCTTGGAAAACAGAAAAAGTTGTAGGAACAGATCCCCTTTTCGGATTTTCGGAAAAATTGATGCTTTCATTTTTGACGATGAGGAACTAAAGAAATTGTTGGAAAATTCTTAACTTCTTTTTTTTGTAACTACATCTAGGATCTTGAAACGAGCCTTGTGGAAGTGCAGAATTTGCCGAAAAAAATCTTTTATTCCCAAGCGTTTTGGAAGGCAACTCGCGGAACTAGGAAGTTAGGGTTTGGGAACAGCAGACAGTCGGATTTGAGATTTAGATCCTGACCAGAGGAACAAAAAAATCCTCAAAAAGACCCTCGGAAAAGCAGGAATTTCGAAAATTGCCTTCGAAAAAACAAGCCCCTAGCAGTATTTTGAACCGAAAAACTTGCAACTTTTCCGATTTTCTTTTCAAGATTCTGTTATATTTTTCAAATTTTGTATTTTTCAAAACTAATAATTATGAGAAACAAGGTTTTATTAATTCTTAAAAAAAAGATAATGTATGTATAGTGATAAGGGTATTTGGTTAAAGATTTTTGGATAATGGATGATATAAATTGGTGGAATAAAAGTGAAACTATCGTCGGGAGCACGCCAAAGTTTCGAAAACTAGCGGAAAATTAACGACTAACAGTTTTAGCGTTTCAGCTTAATACATACACAACGCCGCTCGAAGCACCGCAAATACTATTCGGCGAAATTGAATTAATTCCCAGCTATTTTATTTACCGTGTTATTGCCGAAAGTAAGTTTTGTGCGGACCAGGCGAACAGAAAAAACCTTCCCAGACGCAAGATATTCAAATAACGTCAAGATTACGCGACCACTTGTAAATCTATTTCCCTTTTTTTAGGAAATTAACTTGGAATTAGTGTAGCGGAATTATTTTATTAAGTATTAGTTGTGTGTTTTCGAGGGTCGCTCCATACTATGTTTCCCGAAACAGAGGACAATAGACAGAAGCGGCGACTTTTGAAATTTACGGTCTTAATGCAATTCTCAATTAGTGGCGTAATAGCTCGGGTGTACACTGTAGTAAATGAACTATTGCCGGTCGGAATTTAGTTTTGTGACCGGGAGCCGCTGGGTGGCTGTCAGTGGCGATTTATTGAGCGCCCCCGACGCGCTTTAATATATTGTCGCGGCACGTGAATTACGTCCGCCACGTTTTCGACAAACAACAATTGGATACATTTTTTGTACACTATGTTTACTAAATTACTATTACCTACGAAACCCATTTCATTTACAAGACACCAACATCTCCAGAAACGGACACGTTTAAGGTCCTTGTAATAAATCTTACGAAGTGTAAAATCTTCGAGAACATTGATACCAATCCTATAATAGAATAAACACATAACTCCATAATTAACATATTAGACAAATATATAAAAGGTACATAATAACTACATTCTTCTTCTTCTAAGCCCACAAAAGCTTTCATTTACTGGCTATGGGCAAGCTTCCTCTCCTCTATCCACTTTGGTCTGTTGGTTCCTGGACTGTTTTTGCTGGTAAGGGCCACTGGGAATACTCCTTGCCGAATGGTCTGCCGGAGTTTTTTATATAGCGTGTCTTTATATAGCGTATCCCTTATAGCGTATCCCTTATATGACATTTTTTTTCGAATTTTGGATTGCATACACCCTATGTCTTTTACAAATGCAAAATCATACGTAAATATGAAATTTTATCACTCTATCATGATATCAACCCGTGTAGACTGAGCCACAAAGTTTAATAAAAATCGTGTTTTGCTCTAATATTAGCTTATTGTTAGTCCTATAAAATTAATTAAAATGCAATAAATGAAGTGAATAAAAGACAAAATGAAATTCAATCTCTTAAGGGTATGTTTTTTACAGTCCGGATACACATTTGTATGTTCCTGGACACAGCGCAACGAGAATTGTTTTGGTTCTTCTTCAACCGTGATACGTCCGAGAAAATCAAAA
Source organism: Phosphuga atrata (assembly GCA_944588485.1). Classification (NCBI taxonomy): domain Eukaryota; kingdom Metazoa; phylum Arthropoda; class Insecta; order Coleoptera; family Silphidae; genus Phosphuga; species Phosphuga atrata. The sequence goes on from OX155904.1 coordinate 25,890,172, forward strand.
CCTTCAAACACCTTACTCTTCTTTCAGCTTCTAGAAAAGCAGCAATATCATCCCAAGAAGACACATCTTCCTGAAGAAAACTGTCATCGATCTGTAGTCGAGATATAAATTGTTTGCTCTTCTTCGATACAAGAATAAAATACGGTTGCATTAACAAAAAATAGCATAAAATGTAAAAAATTAATTAAAAATAAGTTTAGGTTACCAAACAACGCTTGGGTCATTTCTTCCTTGGATGGAATATTGCTTTTGCCAAAATCTGAGATTTTGTCCCTGTTTAACCGGTCAATCATTTTGATCTTAGTTTGGTTATCAACTTCATTGTCAAAAAGTTATAAAATGACTGCCCCTTCACATAAATACAACAGGTGATGGCTAAACTTGCTTATAGCAGCTTTGGAAACTGCTGCGTCAAATTTTCGTACTCTTTTAGCGCCTTCGAGAAGCACACATCTTGGTTAGTTGCTTTTATCGCCAATATGCATTCGTGCCAAAGTTTTACATACAATGTAACGATAAATAAGCAAACATCTTGTAGGGCCTTTTAGTCCTTCGCAATCATTCTGAATGGAGATAGAAGCAATCATATTTTTAAAGAGTAAATCACTCTAACCATCCATTGAGCCTGATGAATAGCATAGTTCCGTCGGGTTTGATTTTTATAACCTTCTCCTAATCTCCTCCCAAAAACGCTAATCGTTTATTATCAAAGCTTTGTCTAGTTCTGATTTAAAAAATATTATCAACGATGTAATGTTTGTCTGAGCAACATGTTCTCTAACGAAATCAAGGCATAGTTTAATGTCATTTGAATCGATGTTTTTCCAATTGTCTCTGAACTTTTTGAAGATTGGAATATCTGGTCAGCTAGTAATTTGCCTTATCTTGGTTTCGAACAAAGTTTTTAGGACCAACCAAATGAACATGATGCCGACAAGCAAAAAGTAACAATTCTCTTTTCAGAGTCTGCTGCTAAAGAGCACAAGCTCCATTGAAGCCAGTATTCGAAGCTATTTTGTCGCAATACCTTACTTGTATCCAGTGGCGGATTATCCGCAAGATTAAAAAGGGGCGCTTTATATTATAGAGCTTCCGAAGCATGTACGTCAAGTTGACTTTATCTATTGCACATTAACTCTTACTGCCGGTTCTAGGAATTTCTAAGAATTTGTTCAATCAAGGAAATCGTTATATTGAGGTTCGTTATACTAAGGTTTCACTGTATAATTTAAAATACCTCTTGATCACATGATGAGCGCCGATGAGGTGCTGTCGACATTTAATCCAACTGTGCCTTATTATTAAGGTTCCAATCGTAGAGGGCAATTAAGGCAGCTTTTAGCTCCACGTTTACCAGTAGAACTTCTCTAGATTTGGTACTGCAAGAAGCTGTTCTCTGTCGTCAAATGATGTGATAAATGGCAAGCGTTCTTCTTTTGAAATTCGACTGTGACTACGTCAAGTACTTCGTTCTGAAAAGCAGTTTTTATTGCTCCTGTCTTAGATTTTCTCGTCCGAGCACGAAATCGCTGGATCGAGGATTTGTTAATTGGGAAATCATCTCTGCTTAGACCAAGCGCTTCTACGAGCACATGAAAAATGTAAGCGGAGTCTCTAATGCTTAGCTGGCAGCGATTTAAAGCAGCGACAAGTTTAGGTGTTATCAAATTCTTCATAAATAGATAAATCAAATCGTTCTTGTTTCAGGGCAAGGAATATCTGGCAAGATGACTTCAGAATTCAAAATCTGTTCTTCATCTGAATGTTGTGGATGTTGCAAGTTATGTGTATTAGAAGTCGATACAATAACCAATAACTCTCTTAGTTTTCTTTAGGCTTCGTCTAATCGTCTTTGTTTACCTCTTTCTTCATTGCCCATCAACTTTTTGTCTACACAAGCTAAGCCAAGCAAGCTATCTCGATCGACCTAGCTCTCTGTTTTTGTCAAAAATACTTTGTCTTCCTCTAATTTCATTCTTTGATAGGGGCTGATCCCATGTGCAATACCAAATAAATTATCAAAATATGTTTCGAAATTATTTTCACGGTTCTTAAGTGTCCTGAGTTTCTGACAATTTTCCTGCAATTCTCTCCAATTATAAAATAAATTAACAGGTTTCTTCACGCAGGTAATAAATGCATTTGTAGGAAATCTTGCTTTTTCCCAAAATATAATTTCTTTTTCTTTCTTATCAGCCTGTTGTCATCCGTTCTTGAATGAAGGCCTCTTCCATATTTTTCCATTCCTGCCTGTCCGTAGCAGCCCTCATCCAGTTTTCCACAGCAATCTTCTGGATGTCATCACGCCATCTTTTTTTAGGTCTGCTAGCACTTCTTTTGCACTCTCTTGGCCGCCAAGCTGTTAATTTGTATTTCCATCTCTCTGTGCTCTGTCTTGATGTATGATGGTCAGCCCATCTCCATCTTCTTCTTCTGATTTTTTCATTTGGAACTTTATTTCGGAAACTAATCCCCAGCAAAGCACTTTCCATCGCTCGTTGTGTGAATTGAAGTTTATTAACTGCTTTGTATGTTTGTTTTCATGAGGGATTGTTTCGAGGCCATAAGTGAGGACTGGTAGAACGCACGACTCAAAATATAATGCACTCCTTAATCACAAGATTAGCACTTTCACTGACAGTCAGATTAACTTGAGTGAATATAATAAAGAAGACGGCGAAAACTTGTCGACTACATTTCAATTTTGGAAATTTAATGCAAATTTATTTCGCCTGTACTTGTAAAATCATTTAAAAAACAACTGAAACCGAGAAATTTGGATTGAAGCTTGGAAGTTTCTTGTACAAAACTAAATTTTCTAAACTATGATATTTGTATTTGTATTTCTTTCAGATCAATTTTCAAAAATCGCTTTCAAATGCTTTTCAAAATATGATTTATTAAAACATTCTGGAAATTCAATGCAAATTAATTTTGCTTTCTTTGGAAAAGTTATGAAATAATCGACACCGGAAAATTTTGAACAAAACTTGGAAGTTTCTTACAAAATTAGAATTATTTGGGTACAATTTTCAAAATTCGCGATGTATTTCGGTCAATTTAAAATTCATTCGCTGCAAATTTATTTAGTCTGTCTTTGGTAGATTCTTAAAAAAACTATTGAAACCCGAAAACTTTGCAGAAACCGGACTAGGAATACTAGTAATGCATGCCAAAAAGTCAATTCCGGCTTAATGAGGCCTTCCGAATTGCGGCAAGCCTAATTATAACGTTGTCCCCCTCCTAATTAGGAAAGCCGAAACACGGCATGTTTAAAAAATTCAAACCCTATTTTTATTAGGAAACTTAAGCGAATTGCCTAACTTGAGGCATGTCTTTAGAATACTTGACTTCAACCTTATATGGATATCCAAAGACTTAAGGTAGCAGGGCGAGGCAAGGGTAGTCAATGACCACTCTAGAAACTTCTTCGCCCACCCTAGAAAAATCAATAGTATTCAAGACTTACTGTACTTACTCACTGTTTAATAGCGTTTTAATTTAAGATTCAATACCAATCCTAGAATAATTAATTTATCCAAAATCTGTATTATCAAAATCGTCTCTGTCACAGTTTTCAAGTAGGTATGGAAGACTTCATCATCCAGCTATACTTGTCCACTGCTGGACATAAGACTTCCGTAACAACTTCCATCCCCCTCAGTCCCGTGCTGCTCTCATCCAATTAAATTAAAATCGTCTGATCATCGAGTCTTACTTTATTTCGGAATGCGTCGTTACGCGGTCTCCACTCCGTCACCTTTCTCGTCCAACTATCACTGACTCTGGCTAGGTGTCCCGCCCAATTCCATTTAAGGTTGGCAATTCTCTCGATATCGTTGGTCACTCCACTTCTTCCCCTCACAGTTGCATTGAGAACCTTGAGACAGACCCAGCATTGCTCTCTCCATTGCTCTCTGTGCTACTGTTTTTTTTTTTGTTGGCTGTGCGTTTTGTTAGGGTTAATGTTTCGGCCCCATATGTCAGTACAGGTAAGACGCACTGATGGAAGACTCCCCTTTTAAGGGAGATGGGGAGATGAATGTCGGATCTTAGGACATAGCCTAGCTTTCCAAAGGCTGCCCAAGCTAGTCCAATTCTTCTTGACAACTCAGAAGTTTGGTTGTCTCTTCTCAAGCGAATCTCGTGGCCCAGAATACTTGCACGAGTATACTTGTTCTATTTTTGTTTTCTTTCTTTTTTTTTCTTTCTAGTTGTTGAGAGTTAGATTTGAGCTTGCAATTAAATTTATCAGGACCATAGTTTTTCTCGCGTTGGCACTCAGGGCCACCTTCTTGGAGGCTAACTCTAGCTCAGGTAGCATCGTTTGTGCCTCACCAAGGCAGTCTGTTATTAATATTATGTCATCAGCGAAGGGTAGATGGTTTTTCGCCATTGATGTTGATTCCGAAGTTCTCTATGCTAAACACGTTAAACATGTATTCTAGGAGGGTTGTAAATAACTTGGGGAAAATAAAATCTCCCTGTCGCACGCCTCGCGTGCATATATCTTGAGTGTCAGGAGGGTCTTTATGTAGCCTTATGCAGGCGGTTGCATTTTTATACTCGTGTTTGAAGTTGTGGGAGGAGGTCCCAGGTCCTACATGGTCTGTAGCACCATTAGATAATGGTGTATGGATCCTGGTCGTTTGATGATGTTTGTGTATCGGTTGTCAACTCTGTAGTCAGCGAGAGCTTTAAACATTGCGCTGTGGTTGATCGTGTCGAAGGTCTTTTCGTAGTCGATGAACACAAGAACCAGGGGCTTGTTGTACTCTATGCACTTTTCGATGAGAATCTTGATGGTATGAAGGTGTTCATTAACACCGTAGCCGGCACGAAAGCCCGCTTGCTCTCGTTTTTGATAGAGATCCAGCTTCGCTATTATTTTCTTTGTTATCATTCTCATAAACAATTTGTACATCTGAGAAAGCAGGCTAATCGCTTTATAATTTTGGATCTGCGCTATGTCTCCATTTTTATGGATTAGTACAATAATAGTTTTTTTTCTATTTCTCGGGTATTACACTATCTCTCAGACATGCATTAAATATTATACACAGTAAAAGTTTTTCTCCTCCTATTTTGATGTGTTCGATGGTGATAGCATTGTCTCCAGGCGACTTGTTATTTCTCATATCTTTTATGCTGTTGTTAATTTTGTGATGTCATCAGATCCTTCGTTTTTATCGTGGTGATCTTTTGGTCTTTATATAAGGTTTCATCATTCTTATACATTGCTACATAGAATTCTCTGATTATATTTAAGATTTCCTGTCTATTAGTTGTTGGTTTCCCATTTTTATCGTTGATCTTTCCAATTTCTTTCTTCCCATGTGACAGTTGTTTTCTCAGTATCTTCATTCCTCTGTTCTCTTTTATAGTTCGTTATTTCTGCTGTGTTGTGTTGTCTTATGTCACATCGGATGGCTTTAGATATTTCTTTCTTGAGTTCTCATAACTGCGTCTGTCAAGTGCTTATCCTTCAAGTTTCTTTTTTCTCCATTAGCTGCTTAGTGTTTTCGCTCGATTTCTCCTTTCTCTGGCCTCCTCTTGTTTGACACCCGTTTTCCGCTCTCTCTATTGCAGTTATTATTTGACTATTCATTATGTCAACCTCCACATTTTCTTCTTGTACATTTTCTAGGACTGTTAGATTTGATTCGAGGAGTTGTCTCTACAGGTCTGCATCCTGGGAAGTTTTTCTACTTGCTGTGTTTCATACTCACTTCGACCTTTCTCTTTCTACGTTTAAAGTGATTTCGCTTCAAATGCTAGACTTACCATGCGAGAAAAGTGTGGACAAAAGGAGCCGAATATAGAAAGTCTGTGTCATGGCCTAAATTAGATCTATTCTTATAAAGACAACCAAAGGTTTACCAAAGGTGGATATGCCAGAGTCGGTTGGTATTAGGAAAGTCTGTGGGATGGCCAGACTTATATAGAGAAAAAATATTATATAGACAAATATATCTTTGGAATTCCAGCACCATATCACATTGAGTTTCATTATGCGCATGCGCCCACAAACTTAATACTTCCAGGATACTACTATTTCCATACTTGACCAAGATATAGGCTCCAGTTCCTCACTAGTTTTCAATCACTTTATAGGGCATCAAACATCTTCGATTTTGTTTTAGTGAAAAAAACGAGTTTACGATTTTTATATCAATAGCAACAACTGGAGTCGAGTGAATATTAACTGACGAATTGTTCAAAATAGTATATATACATATATACACTTATTCCTATGTCCATATTTTACTAAATCATTTAAGGAAAATTACGTAACTTTTTATATTTTCGTTTTATTATTTCTCTAAAATATTTACTTTAAATTAATTTCTTTATGGTTCTTCCCATATTTTTTAAAACTATTTCACATACTTTTTCCTAATTAAGAACTTAAGGAGCACTTAAGCCCCACGATTTGCCCACAACACTTGGGAAATCGTGGGTCCTAAAACCAAACATGGTACTCTCGTATAAGGCGGTAGTAGGACCCATCTGACATATGGGTCCACAATTTGGTGGACCAAACTCATACAGGCTATAAACAAACTTTCCAGCGTACAGAGACTAGCCTGCTTACTAAAACACGGGATCGACGCGAACCAATCCTTCGGCTGATCTGGAAGCAATGTAAGCAAATTTTCATCACAGGTGAGGCTAGGATGAGAGCCTTCACAGTGCAACAATACTTGGGAAAGCTTGGCAACGTCAGGGCATATCACAATAACGGTTGTAATAAAAGAGTCAATCCTTAATAAGTAAGAAGATTCATTCATGCCTCAAAGGCTTTGATTTGAAATACCCTTCAAAACACAACAGTGAATAGAAGTGAACAGTGAAACACAACAGTGAACAAATACAATGAGAAAAGTCATGGAGGCCTATTCTGATACATAAAGAGACAAGGAGGACAGTGGAACTGGCGCTGGAGTTTGTGGCCTGTCTCCTAGGTGCAGCATAATTGTGCCACTGGAGAAGCACACCACGGTATCAAGCGGATCAAGCGGAAATTCTTGAAATCGAGACATGTGTCCGGGAAAATTTAAGAATGGACTACAAAAGAAACATCTATATTTTCACAACACTAATAGTCATAATATGTCATAGAATAAATTATACGACAGTTTGGGAGTGACTTCTAAACTTAAAAAACTTACCAGGGTGCCTAATCATAGTTGTCTGGAGGGAAACGAAAAGGCAGTCGTACTTGCATGAGAGAAGACGCTGCTGCAACTCTCCCGATTGCAAGGGAGAAGTCCTACATCACTAAAACCATGGCCCGTCAAGTAAATACAGAGTGGACAGAGTGGAGAGTGGAAGAGTCACCAATTACAATATGTCCACTCAAGTGAGCAAAAATACAGCAAGCGAATGTACGGTTTCATATCTAACACCCTAACAGCCGAAATCTTGCAACTATATAGAAAACAGATTGCAACCGTAGCAGGTCTCTTAACAGGACCCTGCGCACTAAAAGGACACCTGCAGAAGATGGGCATCTGAACATATGATACATTATGTAGACACTACAACCAAGTACACGAAACTGCTTCTCTTTTAATCTTCCACTGCGAAGCAATCGCGCGCAGGAAAATAAAATTCAACATCCAAGCTGCGGGACTTTCGCCGAATCACAAGACACGTAGACTTCTGGACCTAACACATGATCTGGATCTATTTCCTTGGATGGTACAATGTGGGGAATACCATGCACCTATAAGGCCGCAAGGTATTTTAAGGGCGGTAAATCCCTGAACCTGATTGAGAAAAAAATGCTGATTGGTTTTAATGACTTCTTTATAATGTTTGCATTAAATTAATGTCTTGTAGTTTCATCAAAATTTATAAAACAGACTGTCAACTATAAAAGTAAGAATACTTTTTAACTTAGAATACTACTTAGAATACTATTCTTCTTAACAGTCTGTTCGTACAATTGGAATTAAATATATTCTCATTTGCACCAAAAACAGAAGCCGAATTGGGACAACATTAAGTTACGTTGACAGATGCATGTGTAGTTTCCAAACTGCTGTTTCAAAAGCAATGCAAATCCGCACACATTAGGTCGGGATCGTCACATGCGAGCGTGATTTTCTCTGTTTCCTAAAGAGGAAGCCGAAATTTAGGTGAAATTAGATTGGGGTCGTCACATCCGAGTATGGTTTCAAAACTGCTGCCAAAAGAGGAAGCCGTACTCGTACCAGACTAGGTTGGGATGATAACATACAAGTGAGGTTTCCGATTGTGTAGTGCATCAGGCTTTCCTAATTAAGCAAGTTGCTGACGTGCGTTACAAATTTGATGAAGGCCTTCTGCGGTTGCCTCATTTGAGCCAAACAGGGAATTCTGCATGCCTGATTCGGTCCTAATAAATAACGAACTTGATATAAAATTAAAACCAGAGATTGTTGAAGAGAACCTGTAAGTTTCTTACAGAAAAGTAAATTTTCTGGAATATTCATTTCAAATCAATTTTCAATATACGGAACAGTTCTCTAAATATGAAATATTTAAAATTCGGAAAATTTTAAGCAAATTTATTTTGTCAGACTGAAAAATTCTTTAAAAAATAATTGAAACTTTGAAAAATTTTGGGAGAAATTATGGGAAGAAATTATTAAGAGAGAAATTATGGAAAATTTTGAAGAAACTTGGAGATTTTCTTATAGAAAATTAAATTTATTAAAGATTTATTTTAGAGCAATTTTCAAAATTCGCGACGGTTTTCAAAATATGACAAATGTAAAATTCTTGAAATTCTATGCAAGTTAAGTTTGCCTGTCCTTGGAAAATTGATGGAAAAACTATAGAAAGTAGAAATTTTTAAGCAAAAATGGTAAGGTTCTTATAGAAAATTACATTTTCTACAAGATTTATTTCAAAGAAATTTTCAAATTGCACGATGGTTTTCAAAATATTACTGATTTATAATTTTGGAGCTTTTATTCAAATTCATTTTGTTGTCTTTGAAAAATTCTTGAAAAAACATTTGAAACTAACAAATTTAATAAAAATGTTTCTTAGTTTCTTAGAGAAAATTAAATTACCTTCAAGATTTATTTCAAGAAAGTTTACAAAATTGCATTTTTTTCAAAATATCATGAATTTAACATTATGTTCCATCAAAATATAATTTCATCAACAATTTCAGAATCTACTACGGTTTTCATAATATCAATGATTTTAAATATCAGAAATTTCATTTTAAATTTATTTTTTAAATCCTTGTAAAAACAATTTGGAATTTTGCAGTACGCAAATTGTAGTATGCAAAAACCGAGTAGCCAAATGCGATTCAGATCAAACCGTTCTCGTATCAATTAATCTAAATAAATTAAATTTGTAATACTAGAAACCCTTAATAATAATAATTTAAATATCGAATTAAGAAAATTGTATCAAATTATGAATGTGAAAAAAAGCTACAATTTTCTCACCCTTCCGATATTTGAAACCAGTTTTGTGAACTGATTAAGTCCAAAACATAAACCAGCTAGTTTTTTTTCCACGCTGCAATTACCCTCCCTTGCTAAACAAACTAGTGAACCTCCAATAATTAATTCACGTGGAATAAAATTAAAACCGCATGTGAAACTGATAATATAAACACATTCTCCAACTCTCGCTCTAATCAATCCGAATAACTTAAAATAAATTATTTTAAAACCCCTATGAGAAAGTTGATCCGCGATCCAGTTTACCTTCCGCGACATGCAAATCATCCCTTAAAACCAGTTCCACATTATTTTAATTTATTTAATTTTATTCATCTTGCACCCGATGCGATAATTAGATGCCGATCATTTTTCTTACATGCATTAATCTAAATTCGTTCAAAACGCAACCCCTTGTATGCAAATCGCATCAACAGCTGGGCCGCAAGGGTTAGAACTTCTTCGGACTCGGCACCTGGATAATTAAAATTATCTCAGAAGGAGAAACTCCGATCGAAAAATCGGCGGGGAAAAATCCACCGAGGGAAAATTGGAATCGATGTTGTTGCTCGAAAATTCGCTGATTAATTAGTAAAGTTATTTAATATCTATATTAAGGTCTGGTCGAGGGTGCACGGGAAAGTAATTATCAGTTCGGTATCAGCGAGGCAAAGAAACGTAATAGATATCCAATTACTGGGGGGTGGCTATCGACCATATGCCTTTTCTAATTGTTATTACTTTCTGCGCTCTTCCCTTTCGCCGAGGAAACCCTTTCGCGAGTTATTGCGTTTTATTGCTCCGTAGAAAGGGAAAACTAACATTAAGGCACTAGATGTTGCAGGATGTCGACGAATCAGGAATTATTCAATAGCCTAGGGGAGACCAAATTAAAAATGATATAATAAATGCAAAAACATGAACAAAGGTAATATATTTACTTTTTTCCTCATTCTCCTGCAGAATAGATTGGAATTTCGAAGTTTTTTTTTTTATTGTGTAGGGTTGGGGTGTTTGGCAAAAGGGGAAAGTGAGAACGCAGACTTAACAAGATAATGAGATACAAAATGTAAAGAATTGTAAATTAAGGGATAAATAGCAAAGTACATACATTTAGATTTCGTAAAAATAAACATTAAAAAAAAAATCAAAACAATGTTTAAAACTTCTATTTTTACAAATTTATCTATGACGCAATCCATGTAATAAATAAATTTATTGGCTGCAAATATCAAGATAGATAATTCCAGTTTCAGTGCGGCAAGTAATTAAATGCGAAAGGGTTGTAAAGTATTGGCGGTGTAAGTAGTTAAAAAAATCGGATGATTTGTAAGGCGTGGGGTGGATTTTCTGATGCCCCGTAAGCTCGAAGTTAATTCCACCCTTCCTAGCTGATATTTCGACCAATTCCTATCTATAATTTGATTTCGAAATTTATGTCTTCTGCTAATTATTTTAATTGCTTTTAATTAAATTTAAACCTCCCGGCGCCCCCCGCCAGATCGAAGAGGGTTAAACACAGATAGGAGCAGCAAATGTTTTCGAAACAATAACAAAATAATCCTTTCTAATGTTTGGTATTTCTTTAATAAAAACAACTTTGAAGTGAAATTGAAGCTTGAAATGTGAAAATCTATTAGGAATTATTATTTTTTTAATTTGAAAAAGACAAAGAGTTGAGATCAATTTTAAACAATTTGCAACAATTTTGTACAATTTGTAGCAACTATTGTGAAGACTTTACAATAATTGTGATGAAAATTAAGCAATTTGGAATAATTGTGAAGCATTTGTTACAAATATATATGCAACAATTTTTCACATTTGTGCACAATTTTTCGCATTTGTATGGTGGTTTTACACCATTTGTACACCAATTTTAAACAATTTGCAACATTTTTAAAGAAATTGTAGCAATTATTAACAATTTTTAACAAATGTGAAAAGTTTGTAATAAAAGTGAGAAAAATTAAGTAGTTGTCAAGAATTTGCAACAAATTGTGGAGAATTTGTAATAAATTCAGGCAAATTTATATAGTTTGGGGAGAGTTGCCCAAAGAGTACTGGTTAAGATATTCTGCGATATATTTATAAGAAAACATGTTTTTATAAGACCTTTTTAACTTTATTTTCATTAATTGGTCCTTTCTGCTTCTCGTAGTTGCATTTTTACTGCTATGTCTTCTTTATTAAAAAAATATAGCTCCTTTTTGAGAACTCTGCAATCAATCAGTACGACTTGGGAAACCAGGTGCCTAAATCGTACTAGTCGGTTTCCAAAATCGTACCTAACAATAGTGCATAAGGAAATTGAAGTATTTTTTTAGAAAGTTTTATTTCTAATAATATAATATAATATATGACATAATTATATTAATATATAACATATATTTTACAAAATAAAATACAAAATACAAATTCAAATATATGGCATATATTTTAATGAGGTTAACATCTTGGACAATAATACATCTTATCCTCCTTCAAAACCCCGCCGCAAGATTCATGCATCCATATTTTGCAACTCACGCATTGGATCATATTTTCCAAACGTGCTTTTTGACACAAAAAGCAAAACCATCGTTTAAGGATATATCAATGTCTGGAGCGGTGGATGTTGATGGACTCGGTTGGTCACAATTACGTTTTCTATATTCTCATTTGGAGATGTCCTTTACATTTTGCAATTTCTTGTCTTAGCTACCTTCCTTTCCTTAAGAGTCGGAACAAATTGTTTTTGCGGGCTACTAGTGAGCACAGTTGCTAGTTGAGCCTCTTTTCGTTTATTACTAACATTTTTTGGCATTGGTGATTTCAATAATAGAAACATTTAAGGAAGAAATAGGCTTCAAATTTTCCTTTGCTTCATCTGTGCACTCAATGTTGGATCCAATTGCAACCTCAGGAAGTTTAAGTTCAGCATCATTGCACCCATTCTTGGAAAAAAATTGTAATGCTGTTTGAAATCTCTTCAACTGGTTCTGTTGAGTCGCGGTGGATGTTTGTCTTTGGACAAAACGTTCGCGTGATCAAACCTAAGGCGGTTAATGCAGAGTTGCCAATAGATTCGATCGCCTCTGGATATTATATGTTTGGGCAAATAAAACTTGCACGCCTCGATAAACATGTATTTATTATTTAACTCTATTTTTAGCACTTGTGACGACGTGCACTGTCCAGGTCGGAATCATCTTGGTGTGTTTGTGGCAAGAGGGTTACAACTGAACTGAGTGTGATTAGATATTGTTACAAACAGGAAAACTCAATCCCACTTGCCTGCCCCCACTGAACCAAGAACAATTCCAACCCGAAGTGCACGTGGTAATTTCTATGGCTAATCTTAAAACTACCCAAAATTTAAATACTTATTCTAAGGAACCTTAAACATAAACATTGCATAGTATTTTCAATTGTTTACGACCACCAAGCATCCAAGAACCATTAGCGATCGTAAACATCCGCCGAAGCGTATTTACAAAGGATTGGTGATTACAAATGGTCTTTCAGATGCGTAGCGGCCATAAACAGCTCCAAACACATGCAACGAATACCCACTACCCTACCGACCAGATGTTGGGAATCTACTGGTCGGTTTAAGATAATATTGAAGTAATTATTATTTACCTACTTTTAGAAATACACTAACTCACATATTTCATATTGAGTAATGAATTGGCCTGCATAATTAGTCATCCAGTGGTCAAGACATTGATCATAGAATGTTTGCATGGGCCCAAAAACACCAATCCAAAGGTTGTAGTCTGTGTGTGGTGTGCCCCGGTAACTGTAGAAGTATTACTCCATTTGAGCGTGCCAAAATTAATACCTCTAAATTTTTTGTATGTGTCGTATATCAATAATATGACTTTGCTGTTACCGTCTGGTTTAACAAAGTTATTTAAGTGCTGCAACCATTTCAAAAATAAGTCACTGGTTATTAAACTATATTCTGCAACTTCAATGAGGCTACCTGCTGGTGCTCCTCTACCTAGTTGTGGCGCTGCCCGCTTTCGTTTGAAAATAAACATAGGCGGAACAAACATTCCGGCTGCACTGGCGCAGCAAACAAACGTTGTGTGGGTTCCCCTTTCACCACTAACTACCCTTCTAATTCGTTTCTTCTCACAATTTTTTCAATTTTGTTTTGCACTGTGGAAAACCCACTTTCATCAACATTACATATCTTTTGAGCATCTATTTTTTGTTCTTCTATCAGTTGCGCCAATAACTTGAAAAAATTATCAACAGCTTCTCTATTAAAACCCGTGGCACGTGACATTGAGGTGTTTTCAGGTTGGCTAACCGAGAGATTTGGATGTCGCTTCATGCAATTTAAAAACGTTTCTTTCAAGCCAATTAAGTTAAACTTATGCTTGATGTTTTTTTTAACTACTATTTGGAATGCGAGTCTTCCTATGTCAGTTATAGAAAGGCCAAAAAACGACTATTCAAGATATAAAATGTGTTCAAACAGTTCATCTTCAAACAGCTGGATAATACTTGAAGTAGTCCATTTTTTTTTGGTGATTCCAAGGTTCCATCAAGATGTCTTATAAACGTAGGTTTAGGAATTCGGAATCGTCGGCAACATTCATTTAAGCCATATTTTTCATTTTTGTATGCCGCCATGGCCCTCTGCATGGCTTCTGCACTCCACTCATTATACAGTCAAACTTCCATAACTCGAACTTCTATAACTCCAATATTTCTATATCTCGAACTTTTTTGAAATTTATACGTTTAGCATTTTACATATAAATTAACTTATACTAAAATAACTCGAATTTTCCTTATCTCGATTTTTCCATAACTCGTAGTAAAAGTGTGTACAATGGTAAAATTTTGAATATAAAATAATCTCTATAACTCCAATTTTTTAATCGCTGCGTATTTTTCAAAATTTATTGTGCCGGATATTGCCTATCATAAACCTTATCTTATTTTTTATAATAAAGGTGCTATATATTAATGAAATTTTAGTTTTGACTCATTATGAGTTTAAACTCATTATGAGTTTAAACAATATGAGTTTAAACTCATTCTTTCTTCTTACCTCTGCCGTTACAATTGCAAATATCAATGTTAGAGAAGAAAACTCAAGACGATGTCATTATAGTGTTTTTAATCAGTGATTGCTGAAGACTTTGGGATTTCTCCAAGTACCTACACTTTCTTCAATTATAAGAAACCGCGAATAAATTCTGAACAAAGCCGAAAATGGTGCAACTAATTATGCAAACGTTTGAAAAAGTGTACCTACAAAGATATTGGCAAAGCTACTTTGGAATAGTTTAAAATTGCGCGGGATAAAAATGTGCCAATGCCTGGACCACTTATTAGAGAAAAGGCTCTTTATTTTGCTGAGAGACTGGCATACATTGATTTCATCGCTAGTGTAGGTTGGCTAGATAAGTTTAAGAAAAGGCATAATATTATTCAAAAGTTTATGTGTGGTGAAAGTGCAGACGTTAATGAACATGACTGTGAAGAGTGGTGCAACAATATCTTACTGGAACTTTTAGCATTTTATCATGAAAAAGACATTTCTAACGCCTTATTTTTTTAATGTTTTCCTAATAAAACATTAACATTTAAAGTGCTTCGGTGGAAAACACAGCAAAGAAGGAATCACCGCCATGGTGGGAGCCAATATATATAATACGTAAATACAATAGCATGGATAATACAGTGTCTCGTAATGATTATTTATCTGTAGATGAAGATATGGTTATAGAGGACTATCCAACAGGTGCCGATATTTTATGCAAGATTACAAAACGCGAAGATGAAGTTCTTATTTAGCAACGAAACAGTGCCAATTCTATCCACGAACAAAGAAATGCGTAATTATTTAAACAAGTGTAGCGAATATCTGTACTTTAAAGACAATCTTCTAGACCAGTGTTTCCCAAACTTTCTATCCACGTGCACCCCTTTCAAATATTTTTTAACATTTCTTACCCCTTTGAAAAGTTCTGAGGTATACTATTAAAAACTATTCACGTCATTTCTAAGTACTATATAGTCTCCAGATTGGACTTTAAAAGATAAAAATCTTGTTAATTATATGCGGGTGGAATGCAAACTTTTATTTAATTTTGCTTTTCATTTAACAAGTTATAGTTCAAGAAAAGATCCAGCCCATTATGGTATTGTTCCCATGACAACGATAACATTGTTGAATCGTAAGTCAAAATTTTGTTTAGAAGTTGTGTTTAAATAATTTGTGTTTTATTAATCATAAATGGATACATCCCAAGAATTAATGTTAGATGGTAATGTAATTGCGGAAAGATTACTTCCGCATAAATAGATAGATCATACAAGAAAATGTACCTATAATATGTTTTGTGATTGGAGATCACAAAAGAACATCAGTGAAGTCAACATTTAGTGTCATGTTTACGGAGCCCATAAGTGAGTTATTTTGATGCGTTGCTATGGATACTTTTATTTCACTAGTGAAATAAAATTTTAAATTCACCAGTGAATAAACCACTGTTTTATTGATCCGTGTCCAAGGAATTAAACATGACTTTATAAGATAGGATTCATAGGATTCTAATTCAAACACTTTGTAAAAAGTAATGTTTGATGCACTATTTTTGATGTAATTTAAATATTGTTAGCACACTTTGACACACACAAAAATGTTGGAACATCATTGTTTGCGCCTTGCAAATCATTCGCGTACCCCTTGGGGTACGCGTACCACACTTTGGGAAACACTGTTCTAGACGAAGTGTACCGCGCATTATCTACTTTGGAGAACTTTGTAGATAGAGAATATATTAATGGAAAACAAACAAAAAATTCTGCCTTTTCACAAAATAATATAATATTTATAATTATTTTTAATTAATTATAATTATATAACATTATATTAATATTGTATTTTTCATTTTTGTTTATAAATATATAAATATTTACTTTAAATAAATTGTGTAAAGTGAATTTTATTCATTTTGTAGTTGTGTATTTCTCTAACTCGAATTTTCTAAACTCCAATTTTTTTCGTGAACTATGGTATTTTTTTTTTGGTATTTCGACTTAGGGTTGTTCGACTGTATTTTCTTTTTTTCATGCTATGAAAACAACGAACAATAAAATATAACACTAAAGATATTAAAATTTACATATTAGTTTTTTAAATCGTACTGGTACGATTTGAGAAACTCGACTTTTTATGAAACTTACGCCTTTTTTAATTAAATCCACATAACCTGTACAAATGTAGCGATATTTTTAAAACAAATATGAATATGAAACCAAATTAGTTTAGTGATAAAATTACGTTAATAACAGGTTTTTACGCGCTTGATATTATCTATTGAAACAGACTCAAGATTTACATCGCACTTACCTGATTTTTCTGAAGTCTTCTTTGCACATGAAAACACAGGCGTAGCCATTATATTTTTTGTCTATAAGGCCCTAGCAGGGTTTAGTCTACCTAGTTAGCGTTAGATGTCAATTAAAACCATTGGATGATTCAAAATTGAGAAGGTACGATTTAGTAGACCAGTAGATATTTTATACAACATATATAAAAATGATTAACAATTTTCAACAATTGTGGAGAGTTTGCAATAATTTAGAAAAAAATAATGTAATTGTCAAGAATTTGCATTAATAGTGCAAACTCATAACAAATGTGGAAAAATTACAACGTCTATACAACAATTTGGAACAAATGTGAGCAATTTACTACAATTTTATAAAATTCGCAGCAATTATAAACAATTTTCAACAATTGTAAGGAGTTTGCAAATTTTGTCAAAAAAAACGAAGCAATTATCAAAAATTTGTAATAATTGTAAACAATACATAACACATTTACGCAAATTGCAACAGATATGAACAATTTGGCACAATTGTAACTTTTCAATTTTGTATTATCATCCGCTCATGAATATTTAAAACAACCAATTTGACCTCTCGGTGTACATCTTGATGTAAATTGCACATACAGGACTAGACAGACAAAGCTGAACAGACAAGACTAGACAGACAAGATTATACCAGCAAATTTAGATAGACATGACAGTACACACAAAACTAGACAGACTGGACTAGACAGACGAGACTAGACAGATAAGGCTAGACAGGCGAGACTAGACTGACCAGAGTAGAGAGACAAGACTAGAATAAAGCGCGTTTTTCTGATGCTCTGAAAAGAGAAAGCAAAAATATCAGCTCAAAAATTAAAGAATATGTACATACTTAAAAAAAATCCCAATACTTAGCCTAGAAATTAAAAAGAAAAAAATGTACATATTAATTTTATAACAAATACCAAAATATGTTATTTTAGCAAGATGATAGAAAAATCCACAAATAAACACAAAAGACGCTGTGGAATATATTATATGACCTATTCAACAAAAGACACCCAGTTGAAGAAATACAACTAAACGTGCATAAAGAACTCTCCAAAAATCCACATAAAGTAGCCACAATATTTAATAGTCACTTCCAGAATGCTGCAACATCAATCAAGACCAAATAGCAAATACACACGTCACAAATAACACGAACACCATGTATATATGTCTCATTTACAAAAGAAAAGGTGATCAACATAATGTTTAAACTAAAGAACAAATCCAGCAGCGGCCCTGACTTATTACCATATAAACTATTTAAAGAATTCAGGAACGAATTAACCGTTCCAATCACAGACATCAATAATAATTCAATAGATACCAAAGAATTATCTGAGGTACTCAAAATATCAAAAGGAACGCCCATACACAAGAAGGAAGATTAGACAGATATCAAAAACTATAGGCCAGTATCACTCCTATCAGTGGTATCTAAGATAATTGAGTACTCTATTGAAAGAAGGTTAACTGTTTTATCGACAAATACAACTTAATACCCACCCAACAACATGATTTCAGGACAGAAAAATTTAACACAACAGCAATCGGTTCCTTCTATGACCAAATTTTAGAGGAAATAGATTAAGAGAAACACCCTATAGTGATTTTCTGCGACATAACAAAAGCCTTTGATAGTATGTCGCATGAAAAAAAAAATCAAAAACCGTATTAATATGGAATCCGGATCTAGCAAAGTCGCTAGATCAGTCGTTCTCAAACTGGGTGCCGCGACACCCTGGGGTGCCGCAGCAATAATCAAGACATGTAAAAAATGTTAAAAAAAATTACATGAGGAAGTAAACGAATTTTGGTTCCTACTTTTGGTACCGACGTTGAAGTACCGACGTTGCGGGACTTGCTGTTTTTCTTGTTTTTGTAAGGTATCCATTTGAAATGCAAATAGAAGAACTATTGATGTATGAATTGCTTGAAACTTACACCACTGGCGAGGAAATTTTCAAAGTTATCAAGAAATATATACAGCAAAATGATTTGAAATGGAGCAAGTGTGTTGATATTTGCAGCGATGGAGCAACTGCAATGGTTGGAAAAGTGAAGAGAGCCGTTTCTAGAATGAAGCAAGTGGCAGAAAATGCCACAATGTTGTATTCTCAACAAACGCTTACATTAAAAACAAGTACAGGAGCAAACTCTCTGTATTGAGTGATTGAGGGTGAAATTAACCAAACTTCCAAGAAACTTACAAGGAAATAATAAAAAAATCTACAAACAATTGCATTCATTCCATTAAAGACAATTTGTATTATTTTTTAAATTTATTTTCCTAAGTTTTCAAACCGTTTTTATTATTTCGTAGCTGTGTTTTTGTAGCCCGAAAAGGGTGCCGCAAGATTTGTTTAGCTCGATAAGGGTGCCGCGGCAAAAAAAAGTTTGAGAACCTCTGCGCTAGATGGTTTAAATCTTTCTTGCATTAAAGGGAGCAATATGTCCAAATATGTCAACTAATTAAGAATAGTGCCTCTGCACAAGTTACAACAAATAGCGGGATACCACAGGGATGCGTACTAGCACCTTTACTATTCTCTATATACACCGCAGATCTAGTGCGCTAAGTAAAGGACCGAAAATGCATATTATACGCTGACGACTCTAGCTTTATAGTGTCGGAACAATATCTAAATAAAGCGGAATTAGAAACAAATCAATTACTTACAAGAAAATCCGTGAACCAGACGTCTGAAGTTATTTCCCCTTGTTAGTATATCAATGGTTCTCTGCCAACAATCTGCAAATAAATAGCGACAAAACAAAATATATTATCTTCCAAATGACACTTAGCAAGGTGAGATAAGGGACCTATAAATAAGAATAGATAATAATAATGTTCTCAGGGCAAACTCAATTAAATTCTCAGGCATAAATGTAGCAGAAAACCTTACGTGGGATATGCACATAAATTCTGTAATAAAAAATATCAACTACAAAGCATATCTTATACGAAATATACGCAACATTATAGAGCAATCCGTATTGGTAAACAAATGTCATGCAGAGGCACAGGGTATAATATCATAAAGAATAATAGTATGGGGACTCTCTTGATTTTGATTTTGACTTTGACTATACAATCGACAATAGACAGACGCAACTAGACAGACAATACTAGACATACGAAACTAGACACACGATACAGACAGAAAAGACAAGACAGACAAGACTAGTCACACAAGACTAGACAGACAAAACTTGACCGATAGGTCTAAACAGATAAGCCTAAACAGATAAGACTAGACAGACAAGACTAAGCAGACAAAACTATACAGATATGGGCGGAAAGGCAAGACTAGACAGACTAGACTAGACCGACAATATTGGACAGAGAAGACTAGACAGGCAAAACTAGTCAGACAAGACTAGAGAGACAGGACTCGACAGACAGGTCTGGACAACAAGATTAGACAGACAAGACTAGAGAGGCATGACTAGAGAGACAAGACCAGACAGATAAGACAAGACTTGCAAAACTAGAGAGACAAAACTATAGAGACAAAACTAGACAGACAAGACTATACAGACAAGATTGGAAAAAATGACAAGAGAGAGAAGATTCGACATACAAGACTAGACGGACATAACTATACAGACAGGACTAGAGAGACAAGACTACACAGACGAGAGTGGGCAAGCAAGATTACATAGACAAGACTAGACAGATAAGACTAGACATGCAAGATCAGACAGACAAGACTAGACACACAAGTTTAGATAGACAAGACTAGACACACAAGATTGGACATACAAGACTAGATAGAAAGAATTAGATAAACTCTACTAGATAAATTGAACTATACAGGCTAGACTAGACAGACAAAACTAAAGTGACTAGACTGACAGGACTAGTTAAACAAGATTAGACAAACAAGACTATCCAGGTAAGTCTAGACAAACAATATTAGATATAGAGGAATAGACATACAAGACCAAATAGACTAGAAGAAAGACAAAACTATAGAGACAATACTGAGTCACACAAGACTTCACAGACAAAGTTCGAGAGGCTAGTCCGACCATACAAGTCTAGATAGTCAAAACTTGACAGTAAGACCTCACAATTTTCCAATAGGTAAAATAAAATGAAAACTACTTGTGGGTATATTTTTATTATAAATAAATTAGCAATAAGTATTTATAGTAGAGAAAAAGTGGAGAAAAAGTAATGATGAGAAGCAACCTGTTACGAGTGGTCATCAGAGGGTTTCGCTATTAACGTAATTGTCAGCGTCTATCGTTACATAACCCCGCGGGTTGGCGGAAGCGGGGTGAACGGCGGGGGGATGGGCCGTTTAATAAACTAAACGGCGCTTTTGTTTAGCATTCATTCCAATAGTGACCGCGAGGACGGTTTTTTCGGCGATAAAACCAGCTCGTCCGGAAAATTAAGTTCGGTTAAATGTTTGCACGCACATTAGTTTTTGCACTATGTGCCGTTTTCCCCGGTCAAAATACGGGCGTCGCGACGCGCAACAGCAACGCGATATCCGCGCTCTCCTATCCTCTTACACGCACCAGGAAGTTGTCACGTGCAGAAGCTGCACAAAAATAGAGGAAAAAAATTGTATAAAATAAGGGCGAATAGAGGAGAGGATGATAAATTTGTAACAAAGGCGACCGCAAAAAGGGGGCACCCCGAAAATTTCTTTACACAACATTCCCTTTAATATTTTCCACGCGCTGCACACGAATGTTTGTTGTAATAATTAAATAATTCCACATATCCAGAACGAAAATATAACGCCGTCTCTTCCATGCAAGTCTAAATTCGTTAGTGGATTTTAAAATTAGCTAGAGGATTACAAACATGCGGGACAGACGTTTCGTTACTTCTCCACATGCAAATTAAGGGTCGGCCCTCTTTGACCCACCCCTCGGACAACACTAATTGCTCGAGCCTCCTTCGGACCGCGAACACTTACTCTCACAATTTGATGATCACACAGACCAAATACACTCTGTAATTACTCCTGTCCCCGGAATCCCAACACCCGGAAAGAAAACTACAAATATAGGTTTTGGATGGAATTCATTTGCATAGTTTACAATTTCATAAAACATCCCGAATATTCGAACATCATTCAAAAATACAAACAATAGACAATTTAAACAGATAAGAATGAACAGACAAAACTAAATAGACAAGACTATACATAAAAGACTAGACATACAAGACTAGACTAACAATACTAGACAAACAATACTAGACAGAAAAGACCTGACACGGAAGACTAGACAGACTAGACTCGAGAGACAAGAGCAGACAGACAAGACCAGATAGAGAAGACTAGACAGGCTGGACTAGATAAGCAAGTCTCTCACTAGACCCCTTATTCCATTTTGACTTTTAGTATGCGCCACCCCTGTATCGCATATCTTGTTTTCAGGGTGGGCCACCCGGACGGTTAGTAAAAAATTATTGTTGCCTCCTCGACCAGGATTCGAACCTGGGCCTCCCGTATTGAAAGACGGATATATTGTCCACTACACTACCGAGGAGGCCAGACAGTTAAGATTGGACAGGCAAGATAAGACAGGGGAGACTAGGCACACAAGACAATACAGAAAAGACTAGACAGATAAGATTAGACAGACAAGAATAGATATACAAGACTAGGCAAGTCTAGACAGGCGAGACTAAACAGACGAGAGTAGATAGACGAGACTAAACATACGGGACTAAACACACGAGACTAGACATATGAGACTAGACAGACGAGACTTGACCGACTAGGCAAGACAAACGAGACTAGACAAACGAAACTAACGAGACTATTCAGACGAGACTAGAGAAACAAGACTAGACAGAGAGACTAAAAGGACATGTTTTTATTTTTGTCAACGTTAATGTCAGACAACACACTTTCTTTTAATATTTTCTGTATAGTTTTATCCATCTATTATCGACTATTGTCGATTTCCTCTTATTGTTTTACCTTGCCTTGCCATATATTTTAGTGTGCCCATATAGAATACTTTCAGTTGGTCTACATTACGTTGGTCAAATGTTATCTTGGTTATAAACTTACTAATTGATTTTCGAGTCAAATAAATATTTGTTTACAAATAAAAACTCGAATAAGGTTTTTATTTCGCCTCGCGTAAACAAAAACAAAACAATTCGCCGATATCGGGTCCAACATTGAGCTCTTATCGCGAAATAAAAACGTTTTTTCGTTTTTGCCGCTCGCTGCTACCTTAGTCAGTATGCGTGGGCCAGCTCTCTAGCGAGCATCTATTACCACACAAATATTATTCTAAAATGATAATTTTAAATGTAAGTAAATTAATTGCTGATCTACAGAATTAATAAAAGAGGTTTTTAGTAGTCGTGTAATAAATAGTGTGGTTAACAGATTTATTAATGTACGAAAATAAAGTGTTGAAATTGGTCTGTAAATTGGTGAATCCCTTGATTATGTGAGTTATTGACAGAAAGGTTAGTGTATTTATATCTAGTTTAAATTTTGTTGGGTACTTACGTATTAACGCCACCACCGCTATATATTGGATCGAGAGTTCGCGCTGCAGCGCGTATGTTGTCTTGATGTATCTGTCCGCTTCGCGACGGGCAACCTAATCTAACCGAGGTTAAAAAATATTTTATTTAATAATAAGTATTTTGAGTTTTAATATTTTTTTAATTTTAAATAAAATGTTTTATTTTATGATTTATCATAAAAATTTTAGGTGTAGATTGGCGACCTTTAAAAATGTAAAGGGTGGTGACGTTAATACGTTAGTACTTTTTTTTTATTTGCCCTTTAAGTGCTTAGGAGCGCTATATCGCTCCTTTTGTTATTTTTTACATACACTCAAAATACATTGTACGTTGTGCAGCACTCAAGCAGTTAATATTTAGTATTTTAATATGGTTTGTTTTTGGGAATAGGCTATGGCTAACCGTTTATAAACTGACGATATTCAGTTGGTAAAGTCCAAACTTTTTCTTTTCTTGTATATATATATATATATATATATATATATATATATATATATATATATATATATATATATGTATGTATGTAATGTTTCAATGTTTTCCTTTTGAATAATAAAAGGGGTTCCGTGCAAATAAGGCGTCGCGGCGACCAGAGCAATACAATACGCCGCCGTCCGCCGCATATAATATTCCATTTAAAACTGATTTCTTGTATGTTGGCTGAGCAAATAGTTGTACACCGGGTATTGACCATAGGCCACAACGGTCAATTCTGCAATGCGCAACCCTCCTGTAATTAAAGCAACCTCGCCACCCCAGAAAAAAAAGACTAAAATCAAAACCTTTCTCAAAGTTTTCGCTTTCACTTTAAAGACCACTTGCTTGTGGTTTTGCGTGAATGTGGGGCACACGGCGGCGGCGATGCGACGCTCTCTGTCTCAACGGGTTCCTGTGGGATAGATAGGGACGGGGCAGGAGGACGCGTCTGGATCGCCGGCCCGTAACGGATACATCTTGTTGCTGTTAACGATTGTGGCCACAAACTGATGCCGCCGACGCCGAAAACGTGCGAAACGATGATTGTTACACTCGCGGTTTAACTGCAAATGGGGATTTTACTAAGTTTTTAAGCGATTATCCTTCATTATTTCTAATTAGTTGCTTTTGCAGTTTTACTGATATCATATCTTCTATCAGATTTTAACAATCACTTAGAAGATTATATATATATATATATATATATATATATATATATATATATATATATATATATATATATATAAGAGACTAAAAAGAGCAGATCAGACAGAGAAAGATTACCACGGGCATTACTAAGCAAACAAAACTATACAGTCAAAATTAGGCAGACAAGACTGAACAATCAAAACTAGGCAATCAAGACCTAACCTAACCTAACAGTACTTCACAAACTAGACTACATAGAAAAGACTAGACAGACAAGCGCGAGGAGACAAGACTTAGCAGACAAGGCTAGACAGACACGGCTAGACAGAGAGCGCCAGATAAGCAAGACTAGATCGACAAGACTTGACAGACAAAGGTAGAAGCTACATTATCAATAATTGATTATTTTATAACCTTCCTTCAATATACAGAAGAGAGTCTTTCTTCAATATATAGAATACTACAAGACTGACAAGACTAGATAGACAAGATTAGACAGACAAGACAAGACTAGACAGACACGACTAAACAGAAAAGACTATACAGACAAGACTGAACAGACAAGACTGGACAGACAAGACTAGACAGACAAAACTAGAGAGACAAGACTAGACAGACAAGACTAGACAGACAAGACTAGACAGACAAGACTAGACAGACAAGACTAGACAGACAAGACTAGACAGACAAGACTAGACCGACAAGGCTAGACCGACAAGGCTAGATAGACAAGACTAGACAGACAAGACTAGACAAACAAGACTAGTCCGACAAGACTAGACAGACAAGACTAGACAGACAAGACTAGACAGACAAGACTAGACAGACAAGACTAGACACACAAGACTAGACAGACAAGACTAGACAGATAAGACTAGACAGACAAGACTAGACAGACTAGACTAGACAGACAAGACTAGACAGACAAGACTAGACAGACAAGACTAGACAGACAAGACTATACAGACAAGACTAGACAGACAAGACTAGACCGACAAGACTAGACAGACTAGACAAACAAGGCTAGACAAAGAAGACAAGACTTTTTTTAATTTGAGAAAAGGGTTTGTTACAATATAAAAGACACAGTATAACCAAAGACATTTTCCTCCCAGTTTCCCCTCTAAACCACCGTGGTATTACTTCAGGGAAAAGCTGTGTCGTCAATTTTTCCTGTCTATTTGTCCCATTCACTTTCTTCGCCCTTTTCTTTTGTTTTCATTATTTCTGTTAAATTTCTTGTTATAGTTCTCCATGTTTCTCCTCACTATGCAGCATATACCCAGTAACATTTTCCGCAGTTACTTTTTCTTCCGTGCTTTCCGTCATTTTTTTTTTCCTTTGCGCTTCCCATCTTGGACAATCGAAGACTGTGTGTTCCGCTGTATCGTCCTCCCCACAGTAGCAACAGTCCGCCGTTTCTGCTAGTTTGAACCTTTTATGGTAGTGGCCAAAAGATCCATGCCCCGTAAATACTTGTGTTAGGTAATAGTCCACTTCACCATGCTCCCGGTTTACCCAATTTTTACATTTGGTGTGAGCCTTCGCGGCCATTTCGCCTTTCCCTTCAAGTTCTCCTATGTTTTCTGCCACAGGTTAGTTATCTGTGTTCTGCTTTCTGATAATGATGGTTTCTTGCTTGTTTCCTCCAGCCTTCTACATCTCCCTTCTATTATTAGATTGATGGGTGGACTTCCCGCCACCACTTCCAGTGCATCGCTAGATACAGTTCGGTATGCGCAGGCAGACAATACTAGACAGACAAGACTAAACGGAATATCGACCTTAGAATTAATAATAGCAAAATTGAAAGAGCCAAGAACATAAAGTTTCTAGTGTATTCATCGAATAACATCTTAAATGGGATGTAATGATGGACGCTTTATTAAGAAAACTAAATAGGAAAGGATACTTAATTAGAAGGGTGAAAGATCTAATAGGAAAAACAGTTTAAATACAAGCACACCATGCGGAAGTGGAATCTATTCTAGCATATGGTATTTTAGTTTGCGGTATCATCTCCAGTCTCAAAAAGGACGTTCTTAGCACAAACAAGAATTACTAGGATAATTAAAGTAATAAACTCAAATGTATCATGTAAACCTAAATTTATAGAATTCAAAATTATAATCTTTCCATCCATTTACCTATGGGAGGCAGCGTGTCATATCTTTAAAAACAAAACATATATGCTTATAAAAGATATACTTATGTATATCTTTTTAACAAAAGATATACATAAGATATACGATATACGTAACGTATATAACAAGTTCTCTACAAACAAAGATATACATAACGTTAATACAATAACGCGTCCAAACTACGTAGTGAGAAGAATAATCTTACGCTTTGCAGTACAGCGCCCAATAATCTGGGGGTCAAAATATTTATTTAATAAGTTATCTACAGAAATCAAAGATCAAAAATCATACAAAGCCTTTCGAAAATTAACGAAAGAGTTCCTAATTAAAAAATGTTTTTATTCGTTAGATGAATTTCTTGTACAGACTTAAATCATTCAACAACAATTTCTGCTTTTTCTTTTATTTAACGTTATAATGCAATTTATTTATTTACTTTTTTTTCCTTTGGTAAATATGTTCCTTCTATTGTATTATTACTTAAACTTTGTTACTTATATTATATGTATAACTAACTATACATCGGAAGATTAATTAATAATTTGATTTGATTTGACAAGACTAGACAGACAAGACAAGACGGACAAGTCTAGGCAGACAAGACTAGACAGACAAGACTAGACATACAAGACTACACAGACAAGACTAGACAGACAAAACTAGACACACAAGACTAGACAGGCAAGTTTAGACAGACATGAATATACAGACAAACTATACATACAAGACTATACATGCAAGAATATACGCACAAAACTAGACAGTGAAGACTAGACAAGCAGGACTAGATAGATCGGTCTAGACATGTCCTCCTCGGTAGTGTAGCATAGTACAAAATACGCGCCTGACAAGCGGGAGGCCGGGGTTTGATTATCGGCCGAGGCAGGGGCATTTTCAACCAAGGCGGCACTAACCGCCCGGGCTGCCCACCCTGAAGGAATGCAAAATATGCGATACCGGAGTGACGCATACTAAAAAGTAAGGAATAAAAGAGTGTTTAATGAGAGATTACTCTTCAGTACTCAATACTCTACAGTCTACAGTACAACAAAACTCTTCAGTCAGGATTACGTAGACTATACATAGACAAAACTTAAGAGATAAGGCTTAACTTCTTCTTTAAGTGTCGTGACCGCGTCGATCGTTGACAATGCTGTAGGCTTATAAGTTCCTGATTTTTACTTTGTCGACTGCTGCACGAAACAGCTGGGCTGTTGTTTTGCCATACCATGTCCTTAGATTTTTTATCCATGACCATCGCCCTTCGTCCTACACTTCTTTTTACCATTATCTTTACCTGAATAATAAGATGTAGTAGACCAGCGTATCCCAAAGTGTGGTTCGCACCGGGTCGCAGAAAAATTTTGCCGTGTCACGAAAAAAAATTGTAAAACGACAAAAAAAAGAAGAAAAAGGATTTAATTGCTGCCCAATAAAAAATTAAAATGCACGCTTTCATCTGCAGTCAAATAAGAACATCATTTTAAAATTACTAATGTAAGGCTGGATATCCTTATATTGCTGGAGATAAATTAATGCTTCCCGCTTTCAAAATTGTCGCAAATAATTTATGCGGAATAATATCGATAACCGCAGATTTGACGATTGTGCGATAAATTTTGAACTAGTTGCTAAAGTAAAAAAAGCCTTTTTTCCTTTAATTAGGTTTCTTGTCATAAGGTGCGTCGCGAAAATTTTTAAAACCTCGTACCGGGCCGTGGTCAAAAAAGTTTGGGAAACGCTGCTGTAGACCATATATTTCCGGATGCCGCTTAACGTGTCCAAAATATTCGAGTTTCCGACTTTTAATGATGTTCCCTAGTTCCTTAGTTTTATTTAATCTTTGTATTATTTATACTTTTGTCACTCTGTCTACCCAATTGACTTTAATATCCTCCTATAGGACCACATTTCAAATGCTTCGACTTTTTTCATTACTGTGTCTGTTATCGTCCAGGATTCAACCCCGTACAATAACACCGGGAATATGTAGCACTTGAGCATTTTAGTTCTTACCTATACTAATAAATCGTGGGTACTTAGTGCTCGTTTCATTTTGATAAGAGTTGTTCGCGCTATTGCTATTCTACGCTTTATTTCTTCGCTGGGATCCCATTTTTCGTTAATTAAGCTTCCCAGGTATATCAATTTATTTACTCTTTCAAGTTGATTACCATTTAAGAGTATGCATGCATCTTGCCTCCTGCTCTTACTATCAATTATTTCGTCTTGATGATGTTCAGTTTCAATCCATATCTCTCACTACTTTGAGAGATTCATTACATTCTGCAGTTGAATTTCTGAGCTTGTCATGATAAGAGTACATCGGAGTATCTGATGTTGTTTATAATTCTTCCGTTGATTAACACGCTATCATTAGAGTTTCCTAAAGCCTCTTTGCATATGTGTTCTGCATACAGGTTGAAAATCAACGGTGATAGTATGCAGCATTGACGTGCCCCACGTTTTACGTCGTTTTTCTCCTATACGTACATTTGCTCGTTGTTGCCAGTATAGTGCCGTTATTATCCTCAGGTCTTTTTCGTCTATTTCGGTGTCCTTTACCATCTGTATCATCTTGTTGTCTTCGATCTTATCAAATGCCTTCTCGAATTCTACTGCGCAGATGCATACATCATGATTTACGTCTCTACATCTTTGCACCAGTACTTGGGTACTAAAAAGGGCTTCGCTCGTGCCAATTCCGTTTCTAAAGCCGAACTAAAGAATTAACAGAACAGTCTAAACAGATAAGGTTAGACAGACAACACCAGACAATCGAGGTTAGATCCACAAACCTAGACAGACAGAAGTAGATAGATTTATTTATTTATTTATCAGAAGTAAACCTATAGAGATGGGAGTACCATCTGTACATAGGACTGGTTATAAAAAGAAAAAAAGAAAAAAATCAAAATATTCAGAGAAATATTACAAATATAAAATATGGAAATACAAAAAACAAATACAAAATATAAAATTCTTAAACATAACTCTTAACAAGTTCATAACACAAATATATAAATATCATATAAAGTTAAAAATACACAGAAACACATTAACAAACATAGAACAGTTACAAACAAAAAATAATCATACAATAGTTGTAATCCACTTACTAATTTTCTTTTTTAATACCTTCCTTGCACAAAAAAGAATTTTCAAATAGTTAGGAAGTAGATTAAAATATTTTATTATGCCACATTATAAGAATTTTTGGTACTAATCGTTTTGTTAATTTTGTGTAAAATGTCTTTGTCTTTTCTTTTTGTTTTGTCTTTTTTGTCTTTCTGAATGAAGTCGCTTACAATCAAAATAGTAGTAAGATAAAGCACTAACAATGAAGGAATCTTTAATTTTTAAAGGTATCATTGAATCATTGGGTATATGCAATTTACTTATTACTTTATTTTGCATAGAAGCTAAAGATTTAACTGAATTGTTATATACCCCACCCCAAGCAATAATTCCATAGTTTATTATGCTTTCAAAGAGACTATGATATAATATTTTCAGAATAGAAGGTGGAAGACAGTTGCTTAATTTGTAGAACAAAAAAGTAACGTATTTGGTTTTTTCACAAGTTCATGTACATGTTTATTCCATTTCATATGACAGTCAAAAAATAACCCAAGATATTTGCAATTTTCGACCCTTTTTAATTTTAAATCATTAATAAACAAACTAAAATTTATTGGAACACTATCAGCATTGGCAGTTATGCTGTAATAAATGTAGACTTATAATAGACATAAATGTAATAAATGTAGACTTATCAATGTTGAGTGAGAGCTGATTATCTCTTAACCAAATATTTAACTCTGATAATAAGATGCAACAAAAATAATAATTAATTATATTCAGTCTTCTTTTAATATACAGAAGACTAGAAATAAGATGTTTTTTTTTTATCTTCTGACAAAACCTACTCAAAAACCTTATCAAAACCTACCGAGTTACAAATTATGTAATATTTACTAGTTCTGCGTAAATAATTTCATCTGAGCGAATTGAAACATATTAATCAAGGTATTGTTTAATATAAAGAGACAAGACAAGACCAGTTAGGCAAGACTAAACAGACAAGACTTTAAAAAAGTGATTCGGGGGAAGCTCTCACTAAACCCTTGGCTTTTTTTTTCTTGGCTTTTAGTATGCGCCACCCCTGTATCGCATATTTTGCATTCATTCAAAATAAATGAATGCAAAATGTCGTTTCCCCGACCAGGATTCGAACTCGGGTCTGGATTCGACCAGGATTCGAACTCGGGTCTGGATTCGACCAGGATTCGAACAGGATCCGAACCCGAATGGTCGTCTCCCCGACCAGGATTCGAACCCGGGTCTCCCGCATTGAAATGCGTATATGCTGTCAACTACACCACCAAGGAGGATTAAACAGACAAAACTAGACAGACAAGTCTACACAAACCAAACTGGACGGGACAAAAAAAGCTGATAAGACTAGACAAACAGAACTAGACTGGCAAGAGCAGACAGACAATACTAGATGGACAAAACTAGACAGACATAACTAGACAGAGAAGACTAAAAGGACATTACAAGACAGTAGAGTCTAGAAGACAAGCCAGGTCTAGATACTCAAAACTAGACAGACTAAACTGGACAGACAAGACTAGACAAACAAGACTCAAACAGAAAAACTAGACAGGCAAGATTAGACACACAAAGTTTGAGAGACAGCTACCCTGGCAAGACTAGACAGAGAAAGCCTTTCATGTTATGACAAGGAAGCCTAGAGTGATTTGCACGAATCCATACTTATGAGAAAATGTGTTTCACAGATTATTAAGACGACACGAATATCGACCTTGATTAACCTTGACTGGCGAATATAAAAATAAGTAGAAATTTCTATTTCGTGTTACCTTTCTTTAATTTCTTGCAAAAACTTAGAAATAACCTTTCTGATTCAGAAATTGTGTTTTCAAATTATAATTTTTTAGAAAATCTAATTCAGAAAATATGTTTGTTTAAAAATTGTTAAACCGTTTGAACTGTGCGTTTATATTATCACAAATTTCACACATTTGAATAAACTTTATAATTCAAACAATTTTAACAAATAAATAATTACCTGAAAGGGATTTAAAAAAATAATTATATATTAACATGAGTTAGTAACCGGTTTAAATATATTATTATCCAATCTACCTAAACTAAAAAACAGAAACTTATATTATTAGTTAATAAAAAAACTATGGTTATTAAAATAAAATAATATTTTTTAAAGACAGAACTATTTAACTAAAAAAACTATATAATTTCATAATAATCTAATTGGGGTGAAATAACCCTTATAGTAGTAAAGAGTCAAGCCGTAGATCGCCGTTAGATTATCAGCGCACGAGATCTTCGAAGCCAAATGTTGAAAAATTGAACAACTGTCCTGCTATTAACACTTGATGTTGTGACCCGATATGTAGTAATAACTCGTGGGGGACACGTCGGCGGGGGGTCAGACGGGGGGCGCTGCACCGCAGTCAATTATTCAAACGGGCATTAATAATATCGGTTACAACGGGGCTCGCGTTTTCACGTGATCTCGCGCCTCGATACAGTTTTATTTATACCCAATACGGCCCCCCCGACAGCCGATGATCGGAACGCGATAGGAAATCGGCACGCGAACAAATACGTATAGGTGGAAATTTTTATGTTTTTTTTTTCATCGTTTCTTTTTTTTTATTTGGTTCGATAAATCAATCGAGACAATGGGTTAGGGGTGAGAGGGCAATCGAATTTTGATGGAACGCTTTACGCAAGCCGTTTCGTGTTTGTTTGTAATCGAGTTCTTTTAGGGTTGTTTGACTTTGATTGCTCTATTTCGGTAAATAACACCCGATAGCTTCGATTCCAATGAAACAAAAATATGTTGGAAAAGTTTTAGTCGAGTTTATTTATATTTGGAAAAGTTATTTTGTGCACAATTTTACCTTTTGATTCGGTAATTCCGATAATATTTAAAATATTTAAAATATTCAAAACATTTAAAGCAATTTAAAATATTGTTTTCAAATATTATGAAAATTGTTTATTAATGTTTTGGTTGTTAATGCATCTTGTTTAACTTTCAGTTTAGTTTTTAGTTGATTGTCCTTTTGCTTGAAAAGGACAAGGAAATTTTGAGAAATATTCAAAATATTCTAAAAAGACAGAAAATTGTTGTTAAATACTATTACATTTTATGTTGATGTTTAATTACTTTTGATTCTTGATTATCTTTTAATCTAGTTTTTAGTATTTTTTCAATATAAAATGAATTGCTCTTATCCTTGATTAGTCTTGATTATCTCCGATTGTGAAATACAATTTAATCTTGATAATCCGGCAGTTGGTTAATTCGACACGTTCGGTAATCCGGAGCTCTGGGGAAACACGTGTCTTTTCTTTACGCTGCCCCGCGCCGGATATAAACCTAGCACACAGAAGAAATAAAGTCAAAAACAACACCATCCAGTGTTCTTGGAGATAGGTCTGCCCTATACACTCTACTTTTAATTATGAAAATTTGATTGCCCATTCATACCAAGCTAACTCCACTATACAATTGTCTAACTATCTGTTCTAAGTTTGTACATATTTTTTATGTACAGGTTTACCTATAGATACATATTTTATTCTTTCTGAAAAAGAATTGTACATAAGATATGTAAAATTGTTATTGTTTTCGTTGAATCCTGTTAATTCGGATTTTTTTTGATAATCCGGCGGTTGTCTGTTCCCATATGTGTCGGATTATCAAGATTATACTATAACAGGTTTAAAAAAAAAGAATGGACGAAGGAAGATGAATGATTGACGAAGATAATATTTTTGATAACCAATTGTTTTCGTTAATTTTATTCTTTTCTGCCAATTTTCTACTACGAAAGAAATTTTAATTGGAAAAATTGGAAAAGGATTATAATATATAAGAAAATTTTATATTAAGGAAAAATAAGTTTTCTTCATTTCATTAATGAGATTAATGAGATTACGTTGTTCACTTTATATCATTTGTAGAAACGATTTTCTCTCACGATTTTTTTTTTAAATTATCTCCATCTTAACACTATACAGGCCGCGCGATGACAGAGGCAAAAGATGTGTAAATTTGCAAGTTTTCTGATTCAACAAACTATTAGGGCTAGTTTTTCTGAATGCGAAGAACAAATGTCAAATTTTCCAAATTAAAAGTTTTTCCGAGGATCTTTTTTGGATCTTTCCAGAGATACAGTAAAGGGCCATTCAAGTATTACGTAAGCATTACAGGGGGTGGGGGGTCTTAACTTTTCTTATTTTTTGTGACATGGGGGTTAGCGGGTCTGGATGGAGATTACGTCAGCAATATTTTTACTTTTTCGGATTTTTTACAAAATTTAGTTTTTTTGATCTAAACATATATATGGCAACCCTAGTTGTCTAGTGTCCTTGTTTTTGTTTTACCTTCTGATACACCTTCGTCAAAGTTGAATGGATAAAAATGTCGTTTATTATAGACAAATCCAAGGTATACCAAGGCTATTGTTTTATTTGGGAGTGCAGCAGTAAAAACTCTTCATGAACTCACACAAGAATTACATAATATAGGATTTGACATTAACTGAAGTGGGACATATCTTTTGCTTCCAAGGAAATCAAATTCCGCAGAGGGACGAAGACATGCATCGACAGTTCCTGTTAAGTTCACTCGGGCACATACTGATCAGCACAAAAGCCGCTTAGATAGCAGTTTCGCTGAAACATCGATCCATTATATGGAGACTATAGCATCAATACTTGGACCAGATTAAGTATATTTTTATCTCAAGATGATAAAGCTCGGGTCCCTATTGGTGTAACTGCGGCAAATAAGCAAGCACCTCTTCTAATGAATATGGAATTAAGAGTCAAATTGCCTGATCGCGACTGGGTAATCGCTGAGCGGCATAAATTAATACCGTTTATGCTGGTATCAAAATAACTTCCAGTATGCTAGGACAACCGCAAGCCGTTGAATATTCTGGGCCAACATACCGTGAATTTGTATTTTTCGTATTCGAAGTGTATACTTCATCTACCGCTAATACTCATGCTCAAGATTTCGAGACGCTTCGCACCCTTGAAGAGTTTCAGGCATTAGCTAAACTGACCGTGGATTTGTAAAACCAGTGGTGATCATGACGGTTGATGGAGGGACAGGTGAAAATCCGCGTTATCAAAAAGTTATAGGGTTTGCTATACAACACTTTAAGCGACATGATCTCGATGCATTGTTTATAGCTACAAATCCTCCTGGTAGAGGTGCGTATAGCCGAGTAGAGCTCAGAATGGCTCCTCTTAGTCGGGAACTGGCTGGTTTTATATTGCCTCATGACCATTTTGGGTCCCATTTGGATAACCGTGGCGTTACAATTAATGAACATTTAGAAAGATCTAATTTCGAGTTTGCTGCAAATGTATTAGCAGAGGTATGGAGTTTAATGGAAATTGATGGTTATCATTTTAATGCAAAATATGTTGGGTCAGGCGAACCAGATCTTCCTGATTTTCCAGACATTAAATGGTTTTCAGAACATGTGCGTGAAAGCCAATACTTGCTTCAAATTGTAAAATGTAGAAACACAGAGTGCTGTCGTCCAAGAAGTGGTTTATTTAGATTACTAAAAAACAGGTTTCTCCTCCTACCACCAGTAAAAGTAAAATAGACAGTTGATGACTTGGGTTTGGATGATTAGTCCAATGCCCAAAGATTTTCTGCAAATGCCCTACGATTACTTTTGTCCCACGGCAAAATTGAAACTATCAAGTCGAGCATGTAAAAGTTGTGGTCTTTATCATGCTTCTTTATCATGCATAAAAAAGTAGACACGTACACCGAAACGAAAGCAAGGCCTTTAAGAGTGGCTGCTCGTCGTACTACCGAATTGATGAGTATAATACAAAATTTTGACGAGTACCAGGATGTTGAATGGCTCGAAGACAACGGTGTCGATATCCCAAAATCAGACGAAAGTGAGCAAACACAGAACATCGAGCAGCAAACATCAAATGTCATCAAAGACTTAGAGTCATGGATTCATGTGTCATGGACTGAGGACTACTAATTTTACTTTATATGCCAAAATTTTAAAAGAACAAAACAAATGAACGTGTTAGGCGTTAATATATTAAGATTGAATATAATAATAGGAGATAATAATTGAATACAATGTCAATAATTGACTTGAATAAACATTATGTGCTTTAAATTCCTTTATTCTAAGCCTATACTTAACAGCTGCAGGAATCAATAAAGAAACCAGAACAGATTGAAAAATATATGGCCAATATTTACGTAAGCATGGGAGGGGGGATAAGACCTTTGCTTATTTTCGCTAACTACGTGGACGGGGGGATTAATAACTTCAAAAAATCTGCTTACGTAATACTAATATTTACGGTCCCTTTTTTTAAGGTATAAATTACGGACCCTAAACAGTATCCAAGACCCAATTTCTTTTGTGGTTCCACACAAAGCAAAATTTTTCGGAAAATCCTTTAGTGCTACATGGCTCGCTACATAATGCTAGCTGTAGTTTTTCCAAAAATCAAGAAGAATTTAAGAATTTTGCAAAAATTTCAAATGAGTTCCAAAATCCAAGTGTCTTTTTTATCAAAAATCATGGGGAAACTACAAAATCTTCCAAAAATTTTAGTTAAAACAATATTTTATTAACAAATTCTTAAATTTTGTAAAAACTAACGTCTCTAAGTCTGGTCCAAAATCAAAGGAAAATTTTAAATTCCAATGACGTCTTCATTGCCTCATGGTCTGATCCAAAATGTAGGTAAATATTTTTCTGAAAATCGAGAAAAATCTCCAAACTTTTTCAATTTCCCATGGTCTTGTCCTAAGCCCAAGTAACACTTTCCCGCAAAGTCGAGAAAAAAACTCAATATTTTCAACAAAACCAAAAATAGTTTTTCCAAGATTTTCAAGCGAAAATTGCTTAAAACTCCAGGAAAACACACTGTCTGGAAATACGTCTTCCATATCGATGCAATATTCGATTCGTTGCTGAACAGTGAGCCGTTTTCATTGTTTATTTTCAGCGACCTTGAAAACTTTTCCGTTTAAATCTTCGTGGCAATCAACAAAAACCATAAAAATACCATTGTTTTGAAGATCATGTCTTTCCGATACCTTAAGTGGATAGCAGAGGCTATCATCCACTTACGCGTACCACTGGACGCATTTCGAGATTTCGAGACGCGTTAACGTATCGGAAAGACATGATCTTCAAAATAATGTTATTTTTATGGTTTTTGTTGAGTGCCACGAAGGTGGACTGAAAGCTGTAAAATAACTTACAAATTTCATGATTTCGAGATTTATTTTGGTAGTCCTAAAAAGACTCAATAATTGTTATAGAGCCCCAGAAAGGCTGAATATATTTATATATTCAGGCTGTGTTTCGTTTGTTTTAAGTTTGTTTGATTATCTATAACGTATGATGGTTTCACCAATTCTACCTTTTCCGTTCGTTATAATTTTTAAGTTTTAGTTTTTAGCGTAGTTTAGGCTTGTTATAGAACTTAACAATTTTTTTCTTTTATGTGGAATAAAAATTTGGTTTCTAACTTATTTCGTTTTATATTAGTTGCTGATTAAAATTAAGTCAATCTTAATTTGTCGTCCTTAAGTACATAAGTTCATTATCTTCATAAGTTTTTTTAAAAACATTCTTATTGTTACATTACTTTATTTGAAACCTTGTCTCGAAATGTTGACTTTATTCAAAGTTGGTAATTGACAAATTAACAGAATAAAAATCACTAGATAACAAGGTTTTTTTATAGAAAGTTTTCTACAAATTTTATTTGAAATATTTTTCAATATTTCGCTTAGTTTTCATGTAATTGGCAAAATTTTTTCACAAGAAAAATGTGAAATAAAAATAATGTTGTTACATTATTCAGGTTTTATTGTTACCAACTTGTGATACCAACAGTGTTACCACTAATTTTCTCACTAATTTTTTTTTAGCATTAGCATTAACATTTCGTTTAGTTTTCGAGTCTTTGGTACATGAAACATGCTAAACAAAAATAAAATTTGACTTTGTTTCAAAGTTTATTACTTATTACTAAGTTAACAGACTAAATTGTGATATTTGGAATTTAGTGATAAAATAAATCACTAAATACCAAAGTTTCTATAGACAATTTTCTTTTTATTAAAAACATTTATAAAAATTTCCCCTTGTTTACGAATTATTTTTCCATTTTTCAAGACAAGAAAAAATGTAAAACAAAATTTATATCTATATGTAAACCGAAATTTTTTTTTTTAATTATCAGACAAGAGAACTTAGCTTGTTTAATTAATATTTTATAAATTGCTTACTAAAACATAGACAAGCTAGATCAAATAATCGTGTACTATCCAAAAATGAAGCAAGCATTGATCCACAAAAGGCTGATGAATACCAGAGCCATCAGGACCTCATCTCAGGGTCCCTAATGGGACAATTGCGACTTCAAGCATTATTAATTGATGTAAATGTTGAAGTAGTTTGTCTAATTTTTAATTGACAGAGACGGACTTATTTCGTCCAATTCAGACTTCGAAGAATATTGATTGATGCAAATCTTGAACTTCTTCTTCAATTGGCGCTAGACCCCAAATCGGGCCCTGATCTCCTGTATTTTTGTTCTCCAATCTCCACTGTTCTTTGCTGTTCTTCTCCACGCTTTTTCTGCGAGTAGTTGGTATGCGTCTTCCGGGGTCTCTTCCTACCACTGTTTTCTTGGCCTCCCGGCTGCCTGCCTTGCATTTTTGCGTTCAGTGCTCTTAGTGGCAGAGGGTTGTCGTCCATCCTGAGCACGTGTCCTGCCCAACAGTTTTTGCAGTCTGATGAATGTAGAAATCGGTGGTTCTTGGTATATCTGGTATAGTTCCTTATTGTATCTTGGCCTTCTGATGTTTCCGACC
Organism: Phosphuga atrata; assembly: GCA_944588485.1. Lineage (NCBI taxonomy): Eukaryota > Metazoa > Arthropoda > Insecta > Coleoptera > Silphidae > Phosphuga > Phosphuga atrata. Next base: position 25,928,751 of record OX155904.1, read on the forward strand.
GTTACCGCCCCTAGAATCCTACGTAGCACCTTGCGCTCAAATATGTCTATAACGTTCTTGTTTTTTTCGGTCATAGTCCATGTTTCGCTACAATAGCGTCCGAATTAGTGTCTTGTATAGTCTATGCTTGTTCTTGCAGTACACACTATTAGATCTTAATATTTCTACCATTGCATAGTACGCTTTATTTGCTGCTAGAACTCGGTGTCTTACTTCTCCGTCTTCGCTACCATCTTTGTTGATTTCCACACCTACGAAATTTCCACATGTTGTTTTTTTTTTAAATTTGTTTACATCCTCGATGTTGTCTGGCAACTGCAATTCTGGCCCGCGCTTTCTTCTTTGTGTCATCACCTTTGTTTTGCTTGTGTTGATGCTGAGCCCGCTATCTTTCGCAGCTGCTTTTAGTTGGGCATAGGTCCTCCGCGCTTCGTCGACCCTTCTGGTCATAATATTTATGGCATCGTCATAAGCCGCTAATTGCACTGTTTTGTTGGCTAGGATATTGTCCCTACCTACACCCAAACGTCTTATAACAAATTCCAGCGCCAAGTTGAAGAGTGTGGGTGCTAGTCCATTCCCTTGTTTCAAGCCTTCCGTTATTTTGAAGGGGTCCGTGAGTTGCTTTTGGACCCGCACCACGGCTTCGGTTTCGCACATTGTGGTCTATCATTTTCAGCAGTTTATTTGGTATCTTCAGCAGCTCCAGAAGTTGGTAGATTGTGTTGCGGTCGATCGAATCTCATGCCTGCTTATAATCGATGAAGATGTTCTACACATCATTATCGTATTCCCATGCTTTATTCAAAATTTGCTTCACTGTAAAGATCTTGAACTAGTGACTAATTTTGCATTGACAGAGAGATGAACTTACTCTGTCTAATTAAAACTTACTGAATTGCTAATTAAAACATAGACAAACATACTAAATCTAAGAATTCTGTACGATTTATTCAAAAAAGGAAGCAAGCATTGATCCACAAAAGGTTGATACAACTCAGGGCCATCAGGTCCACGCCACAGTACTCCAATTGGGTAAAGAAGAAAGACAATCTTTGAATCCTAACCTTCTTGAAAGAAGCAGGAGATCAAAATTGACACTATACCAGCAATTAGAGAAATATGGCAGCAAGTCGCTATAACCGTCATAAATACAAATCTATTTTATCTTGCATGTATAGATAATTTGATGTGAGACTATTCTCAGATATACTATTATATACCTACTATTATATTGTGCAACTAGGGCGGTAAGTTGTCAATTGCTCACGAGAGCGAAATTGGGTGCACTAACGAAGTGAGTGCGCTCATTCGCTCGAGAGGGCCGTACGAGTTGCAGATAATATTTTTTATTACTCATGCGAGGGGACATATCTTACGACATAAGATTGGGGTCCAGGGGCCATCCAAATAAAATGGAATCAAAAATGAAGAATTTGCTCTCGTCATTCTCGGGTATCACCATAGAATTTACACTCATTCTAAAACGTTTTCTTTAATTTTTATTGTGTAATGAAAAAAAAATCCGTTTCTTTCATGCCACTTTTTTAATATTGAGGTCTTGATTGTGTTTATTTCATTTATTTAATCGTTTTTTTTAATGTGATTTAAGAGCGATAAGAGCTTAAAGCGATATTGAATATTTTCTTGTGTTACCCAAGTTAGGTAGTAATACACCCAAAAATGACATTTATCGCACTAAAAAACGAGCGCCAAGATAGTACTTTTAACGCATGAGTAAAATTGCTGTCCCTTTGAACAAAACTGTCACAAAAAAAATTTCTCACTTTCTCGTAACTTTTAAAAATATTGAGGTTTTGATTGTGAATATTTTATTTATTCAATTGTTTTTCTTAATGTAACGTAGCGATTTTTATTGAATTTGCATGCGTTACCCTAGTTATGTGGTAATAATTGATTTCACAAAAACCACCATTTGTAGCACTAAAAAACGCGTGCCAAGATAGTACTTATCCCTTACGAATAATAAAAAAAAATTATTTACCACATGTTTTATTTGAAACATTTTTCAAAATTTCGTGTATTTTTCGAGTAATTTTCGAATCTTCGAGACATGAAAAGTGCTAATCATATAAAATTTGACTGTTTCAAATTTATTATTACCAAGTTAACCCACGAAAAATCACTAAATAACTTTCTTATACAAAATTTAATTCTCTTCAATTTTTATTCGAAGCATTTTTAAACAAAATCTGTATCTATCTGCTATTTGATAAATACGATTTTTTATGTAATTACTGCACCTCCAATATGAAAGTCCCTGATGTTTAGAAACAAGCTTCCCGCCTCTTACGAATCTAAGTGAACAATTGATCAAGCTTATACTTATTACTTATTATGGCTTCAATATAGATTTTTTCTTCATATAAAAGCGTAAAACTCTTATTGTAGAGATGGTAAAACTCTGCAAAGCTTTTAATCACCTCGACCACCAATATGAGATAAAGTAATTAAATTAATTGATATTACAATATAATATTAATTTTAAAAAATATTACAAATGTGAAAAAAATAAACAAAAATGTCCAATTTCAAATCTCATTTTGAATTCTGCTTTGTTGAATAAATAACGAAATGTCGAGGAAACTTCATTTTAAAACTATTTAAACTTATTAAAGGCGAACTATAGCCTGAAGATATAAATTAATTCAACCTTTTCGTTCTTTTAAACAATAGCCTTTTTAACACTAGTCTTTTTAGACACAAGTCTTTTTAACACTACAAAACAAATTCCATGTTGCATGTTAGAACCGATATTTATACAACAGATATTTGAATGTTTTTGCTAGCCCCCAGTCCACTTTCGTGGCACTAAATGAGTATTAGATAAATAACATTGTTTTTAAGATCATGATCATGATGATGATCATGATCCAGAAACGTCAAATTAAAACCTAACCTCGTCAATCATGCACGAGGCGTTAGAGTATTCCTAGTTATAATTTAAATCAGCAAAGCTGCACTTATGAGAGATAAATCTTTAAACGCATCTGCAGATCGCTATTCACTTAAGTTAAATAGAAACCTATTTTTTAAAACAATGTTTTTTATCTAATATAGCTAGTAATATCATGGAAATATCTGTTGTCTAATACAATATCCTGCGTGGTATTAGCAAGGGAAGTAAATGTTTCAACTGAGATTTGTTTTGTAGCCTTAAAAAGACGTAATATTATAGAACTACGAACAGGCTGAATAATGTTAAATATTTAGGCTAAATTTCGCTATTAATAAATTTATATGATTCTCTATAATTAGTATGGTTTCACCAATGTTAAACCTATTTTCTCATTGGTTTGTTGGAATCTTAATTAAACGTAAATTTTAGAATCTTAGAATAATGAAATCAATTTAAAACAATTCTACGACAAAGAAATTGTTGAGAGCTTTATTAAAAAAAGACAATAATTAGTAATTTATTTCCCATTTGTTTAATTAAACTTATCAATCCAATTCGCATTGTTGAAAATGATGTGACAGCAATTACAAATTCATTAGCGATTTTTGTTCCCACAAGCGAAACAGAATATCTATAAAAAAAGAAAATAATGCGACAAACAAAAAATAAATAAATTTAGTAGCAAAAAAAATGATGTCAAAATCAGTTAATCGCGTCGCCCAACAATGGAACAAACAAATCGTGAAATACTCGTCACGTTTACCCAATTGATGTGAAAACACAAATCTAAAAAAAAAATTACCCAACGCGACTTGCAACGTGTCGCCGATTCGAAACAATAAGACCGAACAAGATGTGCGATCTCAACCAAGAGAAATTAAAAACAGATAAACTAACGATTTAGGCAATAACAGCAAACGACACAATTGTCTCATTGTGTTTCGCATTTCCATTTCGACGCGTCTCGTCCATTATTGTAATCATTTTCTCTTATCTGCGCATCTCTTAAGCAATCGAACTTAACGCAGATAAATTATTCCATTTTTAAATAATGTGGAGGATATTAAAAAGGAAACTGGAGTTATGTAAAGCGGATAATTATTCTTTTTTTGTTTAGTTTTGTTGTTAATTGTGGAGGAAAATGCGCGCGCGATTTTATATTTGTTTTAACTTTTAGTATTATTTTTTTTTATTCTTGCTCGTTCTGCTTTTCGCCATTGTATGATAATTTTTTTTCTCTCTGATCGTTGGCGTTACGTAACGCCTTTCAACGTGATTAAGTTACGGAAATTATATATTTTCTGTGTTGTTGAGGATTCGAATTAAGACATGAATGGAATTATTTATGTAGAAAATTCTCGTTAAATTCTTATAGAAATACAGGTTTTGTCTAATTTATAGTCGCTAAATATACTTATATTACGTTTAAATTATACAATTACTAATAGTTCTCCTTGGAATAGAGTAATTCCACTGCTCTAGACTATCTAATACCACCAATATTTGTTACATTTATCTATTTAGTCTGATATGGATCTCTCGGAGGAAACTGCTGCACATTTTCTGAAAAACTAGAGAATACTGATTTCATTTTAATTTGTTAAGTATTAACCTACACTTATCTCTTTTCACACTTTACACTTACTCTCTCTCTCTAATTCAATCTTCAAGGATTGTTAATTGAAGCAAATTTTGAATTATCAGACAGACGAACTTACTTTGTCTAAATTAGTTTTCTCGTTTCTCGTCTAGCTAGTCTCATATTTATAGTCTCGTCTGTCTGTCCTCCTCGGTAATGTAGTGGACAACATACCAGCCTCGCATAAATTGCTACTTAAAATATAGACAAACAGACAAAATCAAATAATCTTATATTATTGATCCGCAAAATGAAGCAAGGATTGATCCACAAAAGTCTGATGAACATCAGCACTATCAGGATCGCACCCCTGAACCCCGATTATGTCAGGAAAATGCAATACTTAGTCTGTCTAATTCCGACTTCAAGAATTATTAATTAACACGTTCGTCACCGCATCACCCATATCTGGGTGACGGGTGTACTTCCGTGGGGCCTCTGTCACCCAAATATGGGTGACGCTCTTGTTCAAGTTAAATAGGATTTTTAATTGACTTTTTAAAAGAAATTTAATGGAATAAGCACTGAAATATGGGATATGGACCATAATAATATGCACATTATACTATACTTTTTATTAATTTATATTTCAAATAAAATATTAGTATGTTATGTCGCATGGTTAAAACATTCTAAACACATGTGGGGTAAGTTTGGACAATTCAAATAATAGATCGTAGTTTTTTTGACATTTTTCCTGGCTTTCACCAATACTTCCTAACGTATACATCGAAAAGGTACTAGATGAGATGATTGACAATCTTTCGGGAATCGGAGGAATTAAAGTACAAGAAGAAACGTACCGATGATATTGCAACTCTAGCTGACGGCAATGTTAGAGCAAATGCAGACTGTGCTCCAGAAATACATTAATGACTATTAATAAATCCAAAACTAAGGTTCTGGTCATCAGCAAGCACGGTTCCCCATGCTTGTGCACGCTATAGAGAGAACTGGAGAACGTACATATCTCTGATGCAAAATCAAGACAGATGGAGGGAATACAAGAGAAGTAGTATGCCGCATCAATCAAACAATAATTGCCTTTAGTAAGAAGAAGAAACGGTACTCCCTTGAATGGCTCTGGCAAAGCCATCACAGTAAAGACTGCCACGAGACCTCCCTTAATAGTGGCAAGCCACCCACGTTTAAAACTGTAAGGGCTCCCTATAGTCTGAGGGAGGCGGAAAAATCCCATAGATTGGCGTAAGGCCAGGAGAAGAAGACGAAACTCTTGACGTTTGAACAAAATCGGTCTAAAACTGAGGAATCGACTACTACACCCGCATGTATGGAGCAATGTGATGTATAGCAGTGAAACCTGGACCCTTGAGCCAGCAAATAAACGACGGATTAATGTCTTTGAGTGGTGTTACAGCAGAATGAAACCCTGGTATGAATGAATGGCAATTTGCGTCACCTATTAATGTTGACTCTGAAACGCACTAAGGGATATTAAGACACGAAAGTCTGCTCCACACAATAATAGAAGGTTCAATGGATGAAAAGTATGCCGTAAAAAGACATAAACAAATAATTCAAAACAAACGTTGCGAGAGCTACTATCAACTGAAGAAGAACTTGTACCCTATAAGAAATGTACACGTCCTTCTTATAGACTTGTCCTGCCGATTCCTGCGAATGATGCATTATTCTCTTTGTTTTGTTTTTATTATTGTCGAGAGCAATATTTATTTTATATTTGTGGCTCTCTGGTACACTATATGAGCATATACATACTATATATATATATATATATATATATATATATATATATATATATATATATATATACATACTATAGTTGTTCCCAAGAGCAAATGTAGTGCTAATTTCTGTTACCACTTGATGCTTTTTCGTATCGTTATAACATATCACACCATTTGGTCATTCCTATCGATACCAGTTTTTTCCATTATTATATCGTCAAAGGTTTCTGTTTTGGAGGACAACTGCAATGTGTAGATCCGACGGATTTGGGCCCCGCAAGAAACTCGGCCGAATTGTGTTGGGCGACGGATGTGTTAAAGCAAATCTTGAACTTGTTTGACCAATTTTGAATCGAAAGACAGACAAATTTACTCCTTCTAATTCAGACTACACGGATTCTTAATTCAAGCAAATCCTGAACTATTTTCGCTAAATTTGGATTGACAGGTTCAATCCGCACGCTTGAAGTGATTCACCTTGTGCCTTGTTGATGGTAATCGTGAATGCACGTCGAATGGGGAACTGCAGTCGTTTGAAATCAAAATGCATGTTGGTGGGAATTATGGGAATGCGTTGCATGAGCACATTTTCTCCATTTGGCTCCCCGCAGCCCCGGATCAAAAGCTGAAAAATGCGGCCACCGCACGCCTATATTTTTACCTTTATTATCATCATCATTTCAGCTATCAGAAGCCCACTGATAGACATATGCCTGCAGGAAAGAACGCCACAAGAATCTATCTTGTATGGCTCTTTCTGTGTTAACCCTATTTATTTACAAATATACATACACACGTACGTACATTACATGGACGTGTAGAACATAGAACATAGCAAGGATAGGGTCTGAAATAAAACGTAAGATTAAAAATAAAAATCAATTAAGTATGTTATTGTATTGCAAATTGAAATTACAATTTTACTCTTCTAGCATTTTGTTCTGCAAACAAATCTATGGCCATGTCATAATTAATCTCATGTGCAATTCGATTTTCTATCACTAAGATTGCGAGACTCGATAAAAAATTTTAAGCGTAGAGAAAAACAAATATTAGGAAAGGCATCCTGCAAATCATACGCATAGATCTGTTGCAAGAGATAGAAACGATTAGCCTATTTTCCAAATAAAGGCGGAGCTTGCTCTTCAAAAACGTAGAGTTCTTGGCAGAATTCAACGGCGTTTAAATCTCGCTCGTATTCTAGAGCCAGAACTGCTCTATGCTTTTACAGTTCTTCAGTTGACATATTCAAAATTTCAGTACATAGGCATGATGACTGATTTTGAAAAAGTGTTCTGTGATATTCTAAAGTACCTACTATTTCCAAAAATATACATTATTTCTGCAGGAAACAATGTTTTATTAGAAAAAAAAGCAATTGAAATTAAAAATTTAAAATGAGCTCGAAAACGATCGCAGGTGTCATGGCTTGTGACGTCAGGTATTAGTAAATAGACCGAAAACATAAGGGAGAAAAAGAAAAAAATCAGCTGCTTTGTGTGTTAAATATGAATTCTAAAGTGTATAAGTTTGTATAAGGTCTGTCGTCATAAGGTGATAAAGAGAAAGCAAGTACCAAAAATGTGTAACCACACCCTTGAATTCCGCAAGGGTACCTCCTTTGCCAGGACAAAATTGGCATTATTGAAGATAATAAACATTTGTCTCTTCTGTCTCAGTTTGTCTCTCAGTGGTCGCTTTATCACCTTATGACGACAGACCCATTGAAAACCATCAAACCTGAAATAAAACAATTACCATGTCTTCCAATAAAAATAAAAGAATATATTAGAAGTCACTAAACATATAATAATAAAAACAAACCTATAAATTTCCCGACTCAGGATCAAAATACCATCTCTGATACCGTCCTCTCATTTTTGACACATATACTGCCCCTCGGCCGGTATCAACTTCCATTCAACTAATTTTTGAATTGTTTGGTCGGGATCTCTTAAAATATTCTGAATATCCAGAATGGACAAATAATTTCTGGAAACCATTTTTGTATATACTTTACGCAAACATGTGACGCAGAAAAATTAAAACAATTTATACTTACTTATGTATATTTATTACCTCTACAGGTTTATAAATGGATTCCAAAATTTTATACATAAAACAATACATATATATAAATAAAAAAGAAACAAAAAGAAACATATGCTAATAAAACTAAATAAATCACTAAAAACCTAAACTTGCTATTCCAATTCAGCTCTTGAGATCCTTTTCTGTAGTTCCCCCATGGATCTGTTCTGGGACCGATATTGTTTCTTATAGTGATGAATTCCGTTGTTGGGTGGATTGTCGGCTTCCCTCTCCACATATTGCTCTTCTTCTCTCCTCAACTTTCTTCATCCAATCTATCCCTCTTCCATCCTCGTTTAAAACCTCTTCTCTACCCTCGTCCCTTTCTCTCATTTCTGAACATTCGTTCAGACAGTGTTCTATTGTCTCCTTGTTTTCTCCACACATCCTGCATACTCTATTCCTATCCTCCATCCAAAATTTATTATCTCTCTCTTCATTTCCACATCTGAATCTTGCTATTGTCACTCTCTCTTTTCTACTTTCTCTTCCTAGGTACTTTGGCAGTTCTTCCGTTAAAACAATTTATAATATGTTGTCAAAATTAAATTAGCCACCGCTTACCCAGTCACCACATTCTTAGTTAACTGACCAGCCATACACGTCAGTTATTGTGTTTAAAATGTCAGCTTTTTATTACAAAAATCCAAATATTTCTTTAATCGTACGACTTGCAAGCTTCATTTTACTTTTTCGCGCTTACTAAAGCACTGTGAAGACGATTTGATCAATTAAATCAGGTAAAAAAAAAACGAGAAACCCGATTTTCGGAGCTTACCATATTCTCTACTATATCCGCATCTGCACATGCTTTTGGGTCGGTTTCCCATTTTCTACATAATTTTTCAGTCTTCACATTTACTGGACACTTTATTTCTATTATGCTGAATTCACAGATCCCATCAGGTGATCCTGCTATCATGGGATATTTTTTACAAACCATTAGGTCACATTTTTTATTTTTTTTCCCCGGTGTGGTACTGACGGTTTTCCTCACTCCATCCTCAAACATTCTACCGCGTTTCATTGCAGGCTTGTCTGGGATTTTTCCTCTCATTATTAAAGTGATCAGCGTTCCATCACTGGTTTTGGTCGTACTAAATTCATATGCTCGTGAAGCCGTCACCCTGCCATATCTTAATTCATGCCAAAGGCAGCTTTTATGTTTGTCTTAAATATCTGCATCAGTCTATACAAGTTTTTGCAAGAAAGTGCTACAGGACTTTTCTTTGTATTTCAGCAGCAATTTGTGCATGGATAATCTTTCTATTGTATCACAAGCATAGTCTTTCTCGTACTTTATTAACTGACAAAATTATTACAACAAATTATTTTATGAACTTGTGAAAGTGCAGAGATCGTCCAAGTTCGTACGAGGTTTACTAACGCGTCACGTAACAGACAGATGAACTTTGTCCAATTAAAAATTCATGAATTGCTAATTAAAACATAAACAAACAGACTAAATCAAAATAATCTTGCACGATTGATCCACAAAATTAAACAATCATTGATCCGCAAAAGGCTGATGAAGCTAACGTCTATCAGGACCAAACCTCAGGACTCGGTTTGCGATATGAGGAAAATCATCTTCGAGCCCTGACGTACTTGAAAGAAATCCAATAGGCTATCTGACAACATTGAAAATATACTACAAATTGTGATCATCCTATCAGACAATAGCATTTTTCACTTTATTTTAAACCTAATTATGTATATTTTTTGGAAATTAAAGGAAAATGAAATATAAATCGATAGCTCTTTATATAAAGTATACAATAAACATTGGTATTCTTCTTCCTTCGATTTTGGCCTACTATGGACCACGTGAAATAACCTCTCATGATTGATTTTCTCTCTTCTTTCTTCCCTTCCTTTGTGTTTCCTGGAGCTTTGGTTGGTTGCATGTGGTTTCTGGCTCTCTAGAATCCGATGGCCTGATTACGTTGTTCTTTGTGACTTATGTTTCCCTCTCTACGGTACCTCCCGGAGTAGTTCTACTTAGAGAGATTTTCATCATGCGTTATTTGAAGTTTGTGTTGGGGAATGGATTTGCATCCATTCCAAAGTTGAAACTGAGATTTTAAGTCCCAGAGTTTTATGACATTACATCATCCTTTTTTTCTAACCTACATGCCGTAGGGGTATAGCCACAGGTGGGCATAGTTAATCCAAAAGTTAACTTCGTTACTCGGTAAGTCGTTAATAAAAAAGTTCGTTAATCGTTAAAGCGTTAACATTTCGAAAATTTAACGCACGTTAAAGTTAACCGTTAAAAGTTAACCATCCTTTGGGTACCTTTTGGAATGGGATACATTGGTAAATAAAACAAAAAGAAGTAGATAGATTAATTGATTTAATTATTACAAGCGACAGTAGTGACCCGCCCTGGTTTCGCACGGATAGCAGAGCATATACGCACCTACTATGGAAGACTAACAAATATGGTAGAAAAAGGCTATTTATTGTATTATGCATAATTTTTCATTAGTTGTATGTTCATGTTGCCTTTCATAAACATAAGCATATTAAATTGTCATCTGGCAGTGATGAGCGTTTAGCTCTCAAAATATCTTTCCCTGTAGAAAAAAGCCGTTCTACTGTGGCGCTTGATGGAATTGCAGTATTGTATTTTAAAAAAAGATTTGTTAAAACTTGTTCACCTAGAAAGGCAGCATCCGTAGAAGATTCTTTTGACTTTGAGTCCAGCCAAGTTCTCACCAAATTCTGCCCTTTATTTTTGAGAGATTTTTGGCGCCCTCTAGACATCTTCTTCAGAATGAGTAACAGAGCTGAAAAAGTCTTCTCCTTCTTCTTCATTATTGCTGCTTCCGCTAATACTGGCACTAACCTTTTCATTTCCATTCTCTTTCCTTTTCTCTATTCAGAGCGTCTTCAACTTTTGCTTCCATAAGTTTCTTGACTTTTGATAACTTGCTGCTATCATCAAGGCCGTCTTTAACCTATGGGAGGCCCTGGACACATTACGATACTTGGGCCCCTATTTCCTTGACAGAGCACTAATTTTTAGAATAGGCAAAGAAAGTAGATAAGCAAAGTTCGAGATTTTTGTTATTTCTTTATAGTCACATTAAATCAATATATATAGTTCCTTAAGGCTCCATAATTAGGAATTTTCAAAATTAAGTCTTGGTTACTCAAGGCTCCATAATTAGGACACGATTTTGAGACGTGAATTTTCAAAATTATATCTTGGTTCCTCAAGGTTCCATAATTAGGACACAATTTTCTAAGGCGTATTTTCAAAATTTTCTCTTGATCCCTCAAGGCACCACATCTAAGATACGATTTTAAAACGCGAATTTTCAAAATTTTGTCTTGGTTCCTCAAGACACCACAACTAAGACACGATATTGAAACGCGAATTTTCAAAATTTTGTCTTGGTTCCTCAAGACACCACAACTAAGACACGATATTGAAACGCGAATTTTCAAAACTTTGTCTTGGTTCCTCAAGGTCCCATAATTAGAACATGATTTTGAGACTAGAATTTTTTTAATTTTATCTTGGTTTCTCAAGACACCACATCTAAGGCATGATTTTGAGACGCGAATTTTCAAATTGTTTTTTCAAAACTAAGACATAATTTTGAAACGCGAATTTTCAAGATTTTGTCTTGGTTCTTCATGGAACCATAATTAGGACACGAACATTTTTAACCGCAACTTCAAAAATATTTTGGAAGTACTTAAATTGGTTTGTCTGTCAAAATTTTTGAAAATTATTGCTCCTAACAATTGAAGCATATCGTCTTTCCTTTAAAGTCTCTTCGTGGCCTCTATAACACCTTTGTCCATTGCCGGGCAATACATGTAACATTGGGAATGAACAATCAGCGACAAACTGACTTATTTTTTATTCTTTTCAATTTGGAGAAGGAACGTTGCCCACTGCAGTTAGTTACCATCATGCTTAAAAAAAAATTGAATGCGATTTCTACATTTAGAAATGTATCTTCAGTTTTGTTTTCTTTTAAAAGATGATATATTTCCAATATACTATTTGTTCCTTCATTTTTAATATTTTTCCAAGTATTCTGTTAAATGCAGTCATTTCATTGCAACCCAACTCTTTTTCGTTAATAGATTTCAACAAATTCTTTGCAACTTTATCTCAACTCGTTTAGACATTCAATTTCTCTTTTTCATTCAGTTTGGCTGAAGAGCCGTCAAAAAAAATCTGGCGTGAGGTTCTGCGTCTTGTTCTTTGAGATATGTCCTTGTAGACAGATTAATTAAATATATTTTTTTGGTAATAAATATCGGTTATCGTTTGGTGATTTGGCAGGAACTAGGGGCCCCTACGGTTGCGGGGTCCTGGGAACGTGCCCCGAGTGCCCAGTGGGAAAGAGGGCCCTGGCTATCATATTTTCTCGGATATGGATGTTTGCTCATTTGAGCAACAGCGCAGCGTCGCGCCAGTGTGCCCTCGTGGCGCGTAATTCAAACAAAAAAATGACAACATGTCAACAAACAGCCAATATAACGGACTATAGTTAACGGAAGTTCAATTTAACGGAAGTTAACAAGAGCGTTAACACTTTCTTGGGTTAACTTAAAAGTTAACCAGTTAAGCATTTTGTTAACTTCGTTAATTAACGATTAACGGATTAACGATTTAATGCTTACCTATGGGTATAGCTATAGCAAGGGTGGCTATTTGGCAGCCTCGGCTTTTTGTTGGAGATAGGGTGGCTGGTCCTACGCTCCTACGACGTCTATTTGACGCCAGGTTTGGCTGAAACCTGGGCACTAGGTGGGCTACAGCTCCTCATTTTCAAAGGTTGAGAGAACCTTGGCCGAAAAACATTTGTATTAATATAAAAAATAATATTTTTTGAAGTGACGAGAACGCCATGCAAATGATGTCACTCTGGTGAGGTCACAAACAAGTTAAGACGGCTTCCTCGCCTGATTGTAGTCCGCGTGTTAAGTTTTCTCGGTGCTATAGTCGATCTTTGGGCTATTTCTGAATCTTCTATCTAGGGCTAATGCGGGCGAAGTAAAACGAGATTTTGGAACTATCAATGGTGAAGTAGAGATACTTTTACTTCTGTGCATGTGTAATGTTGGTTTTAGAATTTTGATCGGAAAACACAACTGTCAGAAATATTGTTAGAAAACACAATAGCTTGTTAAAAAACACTTGACATATTTGTCGACAAAATTTCAAAACAAAAATTAGGTTTAACAAATCTTTCAATTCTTATAAAAACAAAACAGGCAGTCTTCTGTCAAGTCTCGTCTGTCAAGTCTCGTCTGTCAAGTCTCGTCTGTCAAGTCTCGTCTGTCAAGTCTCGTCTGTCAAGTTTCGTCTGTCAAGTCTCGTCTATCAAGCCTCGTCTGTCAAGTATCATCTGTCAATTCTCGTCTGTTTAGTCTCGTTCAATCAGTCTAGTCTTGTCTGTCTAAGCTCGCCTGTCTACTCTCGTCTGTCTAGTTTCGTCTTCCTAGTCTCGTCTAACTAGTCTCGACTGTCTAGTCTATTAAGTATAGTCTCGTCATTCTAGCTTCGTCCGTCTAATTTCGTCTGTCTAATCTCCTGTTCTAATCTCGTCTGTCTAGGCTCGTCTGTCTACTCCCGTCTGTCTAGTCTCGTCTGTCTAGTCACGTCGGTCTGCTCTCGTCTGTCTGCTCTGATGTTTTTTTTTTTTAAAAACGTGTGTCTACTCCCGTATTTCTAGTTTCGCCTGACTAGTCACGTCTCTCTAATCTCGTCTGTCTAGTCTCCTCTGCTTAGTCTCGTACATATTTCTAGTCTCCTCTGCCTAGTCTCCTCTATATAGTCTCGTCTGCCTAATATTGTCTGTCTAGTCTCATCTGTCTAGTCTCACCTGTCTAGTCTCACCTGTCTAGTCTCACCTGTCTAGTCTCACCTGTCTAGTGTCGTCTGTGTAGTCTCGTCTGTCTAGTCTCGTCTGTCTAGTCTTGTCTGTCTAGTCTCGTCTGTCTAGTCTCGTCTGTCTAGTCTCGTCTGTCTGGTCTCGTCTGTCTAGTCTCGTCTGTCTAGTCTCGTCTGTCTGGTTTTGTCTGTCTAGTCTCGTCTGTCTAGTCTCGTCTGTCTAGTCTCGTCTGTCTAGTCTCGTCTGTCTAGTCTCGTCTGTCTAGTCTCGTCTGTCTAGTCTCGTCTGTCTAGTCTCGTCTGTCTAGTCTCGTCTGTCTAGTCTCGTATGTCTAGTCTCGTCTGTCTAGTCTCGTCTGTCTAGTCTCGTCTGTCTAGTTTCGTCTGTCTAGTCTCGTCTGTCTAGTCTCGTCTGTCTAGTCTGGTCTGTCTAGTCTCGTCTGTCTAGTCTCGTCTGTCTAGTCTCGTCTGTCTAGTCTCGTCTGTCTAGTCTCGTCTGTCTAGTCTCGTCTGTCTAGTCTCGTCTGTCTAGTCTCGTCTGTCTAGTCTCGTCTGTCTAGTCTCGTCTGTCTAGTCTCGTCTGTCTAGTCTCGTCTGTCTAGTCTCGTCTGTCTAGTCTCGTCTGTCTAGTCTCGTCTGTCTAGTCTAGTCTGTCTAGTCTCGTCTGTCTAGTCTCGTCTGTCTAGTCTCGTCTGTCTAGTGTCGTCTGTCTAGTCTCGTCTGTCTAGTCTCGTCTGTCTAGTCTCGTCTGTCTAGTCTCGTCTGTCTAGTCTCGTCTGTCTAGTCTCGTCTGTCTAGTCTCGTCTGTCTAGTCTCGTCTGTCTAGTCTCGTCTGTCTAGTCTCGTCTGTCTAGTCTCGTCTGTCTAGTCTCGTCTGTCTAGTCTCGTCTGTCTAGTCTCGTCTGTCTAGTCTCGTCTGCCTAGCCTCGTCTGTCTAGTCTCGTCTGTCTAGTCTCGTCTGTCTAGTCTCGTCTGTCTAGTCTCGTCTGTCTAGTCTCGTCTGTCTAGTCTCGTCTGTCTAGTCTCGTCTGTCTAGTCTCGTCTGTCTAGTCTCGTCTGTCTAGTCTCGTCTGTCTAGTCTCGTCTGTCTAGTCTCGTCTGTCTAGTCTCGTCTGTCTAGTCTCGTCTGTCTAGTCTCGTCTGTCTAGTCTCGTCTGTCTAGTCTCGTCTGTCTAGTCTCGTCTGTCTAGTCTCGTCTGTCTAGTCTCGTCTGTCTAGTCTCGTCTGTCTAGTCTCGTCTGTCTAGTCTCGTCTGTCTAGTCTCGTCTGTCTAGTCTCGTCTGTCTAGTCTCGTCTGTCTAGTCTCGTCTGTCTAGTCTCGTCTGTCTAGTCTCGTCTGTCTAGTCTCGTCTGTCTAGTCTCGTCTGTCTAGTCTCGTCTGTCTAGTCTCGTCTGTCTAGTCTCGTCTGTCTAGTCTCGTCTGTATAGTCTCGTCTGTCTAGTCTCGTCCATCTAGTCTCGTCCATCTAGTCTCGTCTGTCTAGTCTCGTCGGTCTAGTCTCGTCTGTCTAGTCTCGTTTTTCTAGACTGGTCTGTCTAGTCTCGTCTGTCTAGTCTCATCTGTCTACTCTCGTCTGTCTGGTCTCGTCTGACTAGTCTCGTCTATCTTGTCTCGTCTGTATAGTCTCGTCTATCTAGTCTCGTCTACCTAGTTTCGTCTGTCTAGTCTTGTCGGTCTAGTTTCGTCGATCTAGTCTCGTCTGTCTAGTCTCGTTTGTCTAGTCTCATCTGTCTAGTCTCGTCTGTCTAGTCTCGTCTGTATAGTCTCGTCTGTATAGTCTCGTCTGTCTAGTCACGTCTGTCTAGTCACGTCTGTCTAGTCACGTCTGTCTAGTCACTTCTGTCTAGTCTCGTTTGTCTACTCTCGTCTGTCTGGTCTCATCTGACTAGTCTCGTCTGTCTAGTCTTGTTTGCCTAATTACGTCCGTCTAGTCTCGTATCTCTAGTCTCCTTTGCCTAGCTTCGTCTGTGGAGCCTCATCTGTCTAGTCACGTCTCTCTGATCTCGTATGTCTAGTCTCCTCTGGCTACTCTTCTTGTCTCGTCCGTCTAGTCTCGTATTACTAGTCTCGTCTGTCTAATCTCGTCTGTCTTGCCTCATTTGTCTAGTCTCGTCTGCCTCATCATATCTATGTAGTCTCATTTATCTAGTCTCGTATGTCTAGTCTCGTCTGTCTAGTCTCGTCTGTCTAGTCTCGTCTGTCTAGTCTCGTCTGTCTAGTCTCGTCTGTCTAGTCTCGTCTGTCTAGTTTCGTCTGTCTAGTCTCGTCTGTCTAGTCTCGTCTGTCTAGTCTCGTCTGTCTAGTTTCGTCTGTCTAGTCTCGTCTGTCTAGTCTCGTCTGTCTAGTCTCGTCCATCTAGTCTCGTCTGTCTAGTCTCGTCTGTCTAGTCTCGTTTTTCTAGACTGGTCTGTCTAGTCTCACTTGTCTCACCTGTCTAGTCTCACCTGTCTAGTCTCACCTGTCTAGTCTCACCTGTCTAGTCTCACCTGTCTAGTCTCGTCTGTGTAGTCTCGTCTGTCTAGTCTTGTCTATCTAGTCTTGTCTATCTAGTCTCGTATGTCTAGTCTCGTCTGTCAAGTCCTGTCTGTCTAGTCTTGTTTGTCTAGTTTGTCTAGCCTTTTCTGTCTAGTCGTGTCTGTCTATTCTTTCTAGAGTTTTCTGTCCAGTCTTGTCTGTCTACTTTATGTGCTAAAATGCTCTTTGCGTCTTTAGTTCTATCCACATTTTTCGTCTTTTGGGACTCGTTGGAACAGAAACATACAATTTGTGTGAGCTACTTATAGACGTATTTGTACGTTTTGACAGTTCGCATCATTTATACATCATTATAGCCAATAAAACGATGAAATTCATTTTAACTACACTCTCATAGTAAAGTTAATAGCTTATTTACAAAGCTCATGTACTTGTATGTGACGTCACACCTATCATGTCAGCAGCTCCATTCCAGAAACTGTGTTTTTGGCGCGGTTCTGAAAATTTAAACTTTAACACCTGCTTGTATTTTTAATACAGTAAATTTCCCTGAAATATTAATGTAGTATGCTTATTATGTAATAAAGAATACTTTAAAAGGATTAGTCAAACAGAATTAGTCAAATAACCTCTTAGAGATGTAGGGAAGGATGTAAAAGTTGCAGTAACCGTCGTAAATACAAGTTTATATTATTTTGCATTTTTTTATGTGTGTAGAATATTGTTTTATAGAGTTTTTCTATATCAAAATTATAGAAATTCCTCATTGATTTATACAAAAGCAAACAAAAAATGACAAATCGTGATTTCGTTTTCTTTGTAGTATTTTTCCATGCTGAAGGTTTCCGTGTTCGGCAATCAGTCGCGATTGAATGTGCACGTCGATAGCGAGTCGTTAGGAACGTATAAAAGAGCAGAAATTATAAATTGGCCCCTATTGATCAGAGTCATGCAAAAAAGCGATTAAGACACGCCGAATGCCTCCGACAATCTCGGCCGGCCGATTATATATAGATTTCGATGGGGAATTATGTTTCGATTTCTTAATTAACCGTCCGGATGAAAAATCGAAGATTTCTTTTACGATTTTAAATGGAGGCATGTAATTATTGTTGCGTAATGTGTGGGGAATTAGAACTATGTAATTTACCTTTTTTCTTTGGTTGAGTATCTATTTAGTCGTGGTTTAAATTAGTTAGATTTGAACATTCGTTAATTGATGTATCGAATATTCCAATATTTAGTTCAATTTTTCGTTCAATTTTCAAATTATTATTTGTAACATTAACATTTTACAATAAATTTACATAAAAAACAACAGAAACTTTCGACCGAATACTTATAACTTATTACATTCCTCCAAACCAAATTTATGCAAACAAACAATTCCAAATGTTATCTAAATTAAGCTATTCCTTCAACAATTTATGGGTTTTTCAACAGTTTTTTACATCGCCGCTTGACGAATCCATTTATTTTTAACAGTTTTAGCAACATTTCAATTCGGAATTTGCTAAAGGTCAGCGAAACTTCGTGCAAATGATTGACAGCTAATGATCTTCTCGACCTTGCTAAAATCTCAAAAGGCAATAGCCTTGATCCTTATAATATTATTTGAAACCGGATCATAAAATAGAGTAATCGCTTTGTCATAATTTGTTTGTACTTTTGATAAAAATTTGCACGGCAATCCAAATTTGTTATATTTTCAAAATTGGTGAAGAAACTGTAACAAAGCAAACTGTTCTGCAATTTATGAGAAAATTGATCGAAACTTTTCTAGTAGTTTTACCCTTGCTTTAACAAAAACCATTTTACCCTATCAATTTTATTTCACAATATCGCGATCGATATTTAATATGAGAAGAAACCGGATAATGACCGTAAATTACAACAACAAAAAGCGGAATCGGTCATTGAGCTGCCGAAACTGTTTGATGGATCTACAAAAACCTTGCTGAAATCTCAAACGAAACAACACAAAAAAATTAGACGCAACACATCAGCTCCTTTGTTCAGGTACCCAAACATAAACACCTTATAGAAGGGTGTCTTCGCCCCCCGAAAATCTGACAAAATCGGGGTCATCCCTTACCTCCCATCTCTCTCTACCCACTAATCCAAACGCTTTAATAGGTCATATTTGGTTAAGAATATCTAACCCAGGTTTGTCGTTCAAGTGACACATTTTTTAGTTCTTTGCCGTTTGTGTTTGAGATTTTTTCGTTGAATAAATTTATCGTCTGAAAGGGTTTTGTGGTAGCCTTAAGTACACATTATTGGGAAAACCTAAAGAGTACTAAATCCGATCTATATAGTTTTTATTTCCATTCACTACAAAAAATAGTTTGTATAGGGCCCCCGATGGTTCCAACTGACAAAATTTGAATAATTTTTTATATTCAATACACTATCGCCTTTGTGAAAACGAACTGAATTCGACTGGATTAACAGAGTAGATAGGAACAGAGTAGATTAAGACGAGATAAGACTAGACAAGACTAGACAAGACAATATCAGACAAGAGATGATAAGACCAGAGCCGACAAGACAAGATCGGACAAGACCAAACAAGACCAAACAAGACCAGACAAGACAAGACAAGACCAGACAAGACCAGACAAGACCAGACAAGACCAGACAAGACCAGACAAGACCAGACAAGACCAGACAAGACCAGACAAGACCAGACAAGACCAGACAAGACCAGGCAAGACCAGACAAGACCAGACAAGACCAGACAAGACCAGACAAGACCAGGCAAGACCAGACAAGACCAGGCAAGACCAGACAAGACCAGGCAAGACCAGACAAGACCAAACAAGACCAGACAAGACAAGACAAGACCAGACAAGACCAGACAAGACCAGACAAGACAAGACAAGACCAGACAAGACCAGACAAGACCAGACAAGACCAGACAAGACCAGACAAGACCAGACAAGACCAGACAAGACCAGACAAGACCAGACAAGACCAGACAAGACCAGACAAGACCAGACAAGACCAGACAAGACCAGACAAGACCAGACAAGACCAGACAAGACCAGACAAGACCAGACAAGACCAGACAAGACCAGACAAGACCAGACAAGACCAGACAAGACCAGACAAGACCAGACAAGACCAGACAAGACCAGAAAAGACCAGGCAAGACCAGACAAGACCAGACAAGACCAGACAAGACCAGACAAGACCAGACAAGACCAGACAAGACCAGACCAGACAAGCTCAGACCAGATAAGATTAAAGAGAACCAGGCAGGACCAGACAAGACCAGACAAGCCCAGACAACATCAGACAAAGCCAGACAAGACCGGACAAGACCAGACAAGACCAAATAAGACTAGACAAGATCAGACAAGACCAGACAAGACCAGGCAAGACCAGGCAAGACCAGACATGACAAGAGAAGAGCAGACAAGACCAGACAAGACCATACAGGGCCAGACAAGACCAGACAATACCAAACAAGACCAGACAAGAACAGAGAAGACCAGACAAGACCAGACAAGACTAGATGAGAACAGACGAGACAAGAAGAGACAAGTGCAGAGAAGACCAAAGAAGTAAAAACTCTCATCGTTATGACTTGTGCACTTTACCTAGGATGTCTTGAATCTTTAAACTAATAAACTAGTGATTAGACTAAATACGAGGCAGATTTATATGTCAATTCATTGATGAGTCAAAATCTAGCTAAATCCTAACTAAATTCATAATCTTAGTGAGTATTATATAGCCCTTCCTAGTCTCTGCTATTCTATAATATTTGACTTACATTAGTCTTATTTATTATCGTCCAGCCATCTATACTCGGGCCGGCGAGAGAATGCATCTCGTCTCGACGAGTTTAGCATTATTCTGCGCATACCCCCACATTATTCCGAGCGCGCGGTGTTTAGTTGTCCGCACGTGTTGGAAAAGCGTAACTAGCGCATGTTTCTTAACTCAAACTATATAAATACATGTGTTTCTGTTTGAAAATAATCTATTCGGTAAATAATAAGTAAAAATATAATAAAAATTACAGTCAATTAAGGATTTGAAAGGACTAAATTTGGCGCGCACGGTTCGGCGCGTCCCTTTCTCCTCATACCTCGGCATACTACAGCTGCATTTTCTCGCCGGACCAAGTATAGTAAAGGCCAGGGATGGCGAACCTATTTTCTTATTAAAGTTTCTCAACCACAAAGGTATGAATGTTAAATATATCAAAAAGAAACTACTTCTCCAATTGTATTAATTTAAATATGTTTATTTACTCGCACAGCAAAATAAACATATTAATAAGTAAATTATTTTTTCTATTTTACATCTATAATGAAGTCATTACAGCACTCATATGGGTTCGTTAATGGCTCGCCGCGTGCGATACAATTTTCTCAATATGTATCGGCGATTTTTTTATTTAGAAATGGCATAAAAAGGGCGCAAAATATAAAAAATTGTTTAAAAAACTCGTTCATAAGGCGTTTGTCGCACTTGCCCATTAGAAAATTCCTCGCTACGCTCGTCGTTTTCATGGACGCGTGCTGAAAAATCGCGCTTATTGAACTCGTTGTTTAATATACTAGTATGAGATGGACCATTATTATAATCGTGTATAAAAGTATCCAAATGGTGCGTAAAAATCCAATGTAAATCAAATGGAGTTTCATTATTAAACGATTTCTGTTTGTTGTTACTATGGCAACAACTCGCGTCAAAAACATAAAACATAGACGTAGTGAAAATTTTCTGACCTCTATTAAAATTGAATTAATTTCGGCTCCTCAGTTTGGATTTGTCTGGCTCTAACATAACTTAATCTAACCATAATCTAATCTAGATTAAATCTCCGTTTACCCAGATTACATCGACAACCACCAAATAGTGTTCCCGTTTTGTGCGTTTCTACTAGTTAGCAATTTTTGACACGGAGGCGCGGTACGTTCTAAAAAACAAACATTGGTTTTATTCAATATCTTAAGTAGAATATTGCACATCCTTTGATTGGATTTCATTATATAATACATCAGGATTTATGGACTTATTCATTGCTGTACATTTTTTGACTTCGAACTTTACTTTATGCCACTGACCTGGTGACCCACGAGCTAGTATGCAAAATTTAATGAACAACATTTGACCCACTACTCAAAAAGGTTCGCCATCCCTGGTATAGGCTAATTTTCTTTGGTCGTGATATAGTATTGACCATTAATAGACTGGAAATCTAGATGGTCTTGGTAGAATACCCAGAAAATGTCGTGATGGAACTTAAATTAAATCTAAATAATATATAAATTTAAAAAAATGGAATAGACCACCAAATCTCATTTGACTTCTTCGACTTCAAGAGATCATATTCAGCCTAAACCCTACTTAGATAATTTTTACCTGGTACTGTCTAGTTCAGTTCTGCCTTACTAGTATTGTCTCATATGCTTAGTGCCATCACTGGATCGAGTATTAATACAAAAATTTGGAATTAAAATTAGCATCCAGGCATGATTAGACATAGAAAATTCATCTCACAACACAAGACTGTCAATCCGTTTTACAAGACAAGACTAGACTAGATTGAAATGACAAGACTAGATAGACAAGACAGGACTAGGTAGACAAGACAAAACTATATAGGCAAGACAAGACTTTTTTTAATAGTAAAATATGTTTATTATATGATAATAATAATATAGAACATAAAACATGTCACCGCCGGCCCGCTTTTCGCATTACTGCAGGGTATATGTAATATTCTACCCAGTGGATATGTTCAGATGCCTGGAGATAGCCAAGAGACAAGACTAGACAGACAAGACAAGACTCAACAGACTTGACTAGACAGACAATACCGGACCAGACAGGTGAAATTATACCTGTCAGAAAAGAACACATGAAACAATAGAAACAATATAAAACTAGAGATACAAGACAAGAATAGTAGACAAGAAAAGAATAGTAGACAAGACAAGAAGAGTGAGACAAGACAATACTAAAATTAGACAAGACAAGAACTGTCAGACAAGACTAGATAGACAACACTAGGCAGACAAAATTAGAGAAAAAAGACTAGGGATACAATACTAGACAGACAAGACTAAACAGACAAGATCAGACAGACAAGACTAGATAGACGAGGCTAGATAGACAAGACTAGATAGACAAGACTAGATAGACAAGTCTTGATAGTCAATACCAGACAAACAATACTAGGCATATCAGACTAGACCAGGGGTCGGCAAACTCTATAAACTTAAGAGCCAATTTTTTATTTAAAAGTATTTCAAGCTGGATCAAGAGATAACCACGGATGATTATTTTCATAAAGTCATATTTTTGTATTTTCTTCATAATCGGCGATGATTAAGCGCCTTTGCGATAACGTTATTGGTCGCCTTGACTACCAAATCCATAACTTTACCAATATCTTCTGGAAATGTTTGTGCGCAAAGTGCTTCCTGGTGAATTATGCAATGGAAAGATAACACGTCAGGATCAATTTTTTCTTTAAAATTTGTGACAAATTCTTTTTTATTGTTGCAATTGACACAATTTTAGTAAGTGGGTTGTGATTATAGTGACATTCGGTCACTGCATTTTCTACATCTTTTCCTCGCGTTTGACCCTTGAGTGGCAATAATCCCAGGAGTTCTTCCTTGGGACTATCTGATGAAATATAGCAAACAAAGAAGACTACTTGCACATATCCTTTATTACACAAGACTCATCGACCGCTATTGATATGGCTGATGCTAATTTAACGTCCTCAACTTGTTGTTAGAATACATTTAACGACATTTTCTTTTGTCCTGTTTGTCAAGTTTTGGCAGACAATTTTAAGCTTTTGATTTTATTCATAATATCATATATATATTTTGTTAAAATTGTGAAAAATTGTGTCAGCCACATTTACGAAACAACTTTTTCTGCAGTCACCGTCAGTTAATGGTTTTCAGTTTTTGACGATTTCTTGACACACGACAAAGCTTGCCAAGTTAGCGTTGTTTGCAGACTGCATCCATCCAACAGTTAAAAGAGGAACTTGTCTTTTCAAAAAAATTCTGAAGTTCTTCTATTGCTTTCTTTCTTACATCACCGAAGGGATAATTCTTTACAAATGCGGCATGTTTATTTTCGAAATGGCTCTCGAAACTTTTTGTTAATGATTGTCCAGCTGGTCATCCAACTTGTCTTATTTGCCATAAAAAACTAACAAACAAATATTGTAATATCGAGAGCCATTTCGAAAATAAACGCAAAAGGTACAAACGCAAACGATTCAGTCCATTCAGTTTGGATGTCGAACGGCTATTTTTTTTTGTTTCTTCAGGTAGAGTTTCTTCTACAAGACTAGACAGACAAGACTAGACAGACAAGACTAGACAGACAAGACTAGACAGACAAGACTAGACAGACAAGACTAGACAGACAAGACTAGACAGACAAGACTAGACAGACAAGACTAGACAGACAAGACTAGACAGACAAGACTAGACAGACAAGACTAGACAGACAAGACTAGACAGACAAGACTAGACAGACAAGACTAGACAGACAAGACTAGACAGACAAGACTAGACAGACAAGACTAGACAGACAAGACTAGACAGACAAGACTAGACAGACAAGACTAGACAGACAAGACTAGACAGACAAGACTAGACAGACAAGACTAGACAGACAAGACTAGACAGACAAGACTAGACAGACAAGACTAGACAGACAAGACTAGACAGACAAGACTAGACAGACAAGACTAGATAGACAAGACTAGACAGACAAGACTAGACAGACAAGACTAGACAGACAAGACTAGACAGACAAGACTAGACAGACAAGACTAGACAGACAAGACTAGACAGACAAGACTAGACAGACAAGACTAGACAGACAAGACTAGACAGACAAGACTAGACAGACAAGACTAGACAGACAAGCTAGACAGACAAGACTAGACAGACAAGACTAGACAGACATGACTAGACAGACAAGACTAGACAGACAAGACTAGATAGACAAGACTAGACAGACAAGACTAGACAGACAAGACTAGACAGACAAGACTAGACAGACAAGACTAGACAGACAAGACTAGACAGACAAGACTAGACAGACAAGACTAGACAGACAAGACTAGACAGACAAGACTAGACAGACAAGACTAGAGAGACAAGACTAGAGAGACAAGACTAGAGAGACAAGACTAGAGAGACAAGACTAGAGAGACAAGACTAGAGAGACAAGACTAGACAGACAAGACTAGACAGACAAGACTAGACAGACAAGACTAGACAGACAAGACTAGACAGACAAGACTAGACAGACAAGACTAGACAGACAAGACTAGACAGACAAGACTAGGCAGACAAGACTAGACAGACAAGACTAGACAGACAAGACTAGACAGACAAGACTAGACAGACAAGACTAGACAGACAAGACTAGACAGACAAGACTAGACAGACAAGACTAGACAGACAAGACTAGACAGACAAGACTAGACAGACAAGACTAGACAGACAAGACTAGACAGACAAGACTAGACAGACAAGACCAGACAGACAAGACCAGACAGACAAGACCAGACAGACAAGACCAGACAGACAAGACCAGACAGACAAGACCAGACAGACAAGACTAGACAGACAAGACTAGACAGACAAGACTAGACAGACAAGACTAGACAGACAAGACTAGACAGACAAGACTAGACAGACAAGACTAGACAGACAAGACTAGACAGACAAGACTAGACAGACAAGACTAGACAGACAAGACTAGACAGACAAGACTAGACAGACAAGACTAGACAGACAAGACTAGACAGACAAGACTAGACAGACAAGACTAGACAGACAAGACTAGACAGACAAGACTAGACAGACAAGACTAGACAGACAAGACTAGACAGACAAGACTAGACAGACAAGACTAGACAGACAAGACTAGACAGACAAGACTAGACAGACAAGACTAGACAGACAAGACTAGACAGACAAGACTAGACAGACAAGACTAGACAGACAAGACTAGACAGACAAGACTAGACAGACAAGACTAGACAGACAAGACTAGACAGACAAGACTAGACAGACAAGACTAGACAGACAAGACTAGACAGACAAGACTAGACAGACAAGACTAGACAGACAAGACTAGACAGACAAGACTAGACAGACAAGACTAGACAGACAAGACTAGACAGACAAGACTAGACAGACAAGACTAGACAGACAAGACTAGACAGACAAGACTAGACAGACAAGACTAGACAGACAAGACTAGACAGACAAGACTAGACAGGCAAGACTAGACAGACAAGACTAGACAGACAAGACTAGACAAGACTAGACAGACAAGGTTAGCCAGACAAGGTTAGACAGACAAGACTAGACAGACAAGACTATACAGACAAGACTATACAGACAAGGCTAGACAGACAAGACTAGACAGATAAGACTAGACAGACAAGACTAGACAGACAATACTAGACAGACAGGACTAGATAGACAAGACTAGAGAGATAGACAGAGAAGACTAGACAGACTGGACTAGACAGACAAAACTAGACAGACAAAACTAGACAGACAAAACTAGACAAACAAGACTAGACAGTCAAGACTAGGGCTTCACATGAGACGAGATAGGGCGAGAGTTTAAAAAATCTCGTCTCGCTCTCGTTTGTTCTGTAAAAAAATAGTCCTTTAATTAGTTAGTCTCGTGTCGCTGTCGCTCTCGTAACCGTTAGTCTCGTCTCGCTTTTGTTTCGTTCTTGCTAGAACTTATTGTTAAGATAGTCCAAAACGAGGTAATCATTCATTTTATTGTGAACTGTAATCTTCTTTAATTTATGTAAAATAACTGTATCTTTACATAAATTTTCTATTTGGTTACTATTAATATCTTCTAATTTCGCTTTGTTCCATCTACATGAAAATGTAGTGATAACACACCATAAATGTCTGTTTATATTGTTGACGATTTAAAATTAATAATAAAAACGAACATATTTTGAAATTGTCTACATCTATTTCATATTACGAAATATATATATATATATATATATATATATATATATATATATATATATATATATATATATATATATATATATATATATATATTGTTATATAATGAAATGTAACTTTCCCGAGCTTGCAGTTCAAATGTATGCAAGAAAATATTACGGCTGCCCGTATTAGAATCAAAGATTGAAGAAGAAGTATGACCGGGATCAGAAACGAGACTGTAGTGTCTCGCGAGAACGAAACCACATGCGCTCTCGCCCTCGCGAGAGCGAGACCACATACGTCCCCCCTCTCGCGAGAGCTAGACCACTTACGTTCTCGCTCTCGCGAGAGAGAGACCACATGCGGTCTCGTCTCATTCTCGTCTCGCTTTTACGAGACGAGACAAGATGAGACGGGGAAAATATCGTTCTCGTGTTAAGCCCTAGTCAAGACTAGACAGACTAGACCGACAAGACTAGACTAGATACGCAAGAGTAGGCAAGCCATGATAGAAGACAAAATCGAACAGACAATTTAGACAGAGTTTTGTTGAGTTTAAAATACTTTGAGTGGAAATATTAAAATTGTGGGAAGTTTTCCAATATTTCAAATTTTGTCTGATCATTAATTTAGTTTTATGTTATTTATTTAATCATTTTCACTTGAAAGAAATGTGGAACAACTTTGATGGAATAAAAGTTATTTGGAAAATACTTAAAAATGTTTTTGGATATATTCGCATTTTCCTCACTTTGATAATGGCAAAATTGTAGCAAATTTATTCAAGAAATAATATCCAGAAACTATGTATATGAAAGCGGAAATATTTTTTACCTAAAGTTTGTTGAAATTGAAGGTATTCCAAAATTTTCGACAGTAAAATCCAAAATCAAAAAAGTTTGTAATTAGTTCAAATATCAAATTTTTGATAGAATTTATTATACAAATTTTGCGAGATTTGTTCAAAATTAAATCATTAATATTCCGCTAAAATATTAAATATTAATGAATATTTTCTAGTGTAAAGTGAAATTTTTTCCGATTTTCTTTCGAATAAAATGCGAAATACTGAATACAATTTTATTACAATTCTGGTGTGACAAATTTCGTATTTGAATAGAATGTGTGAAGTTTTAATGCCCTTTGAGAAACCCAAATAAAACGTAGAATCACTCTTGATTTCCGATTGTGAGAACATCTAATACCATCCTTATGCAAATAAGCCAGAGCAATATTTCGGAACCCGCCATAAAATTACGACAAATCAAAGCAAATAAAAAAGCGGAAGAGAATGGAAATATTCCGGTCCCACAAAGATTATCCTGACCCATTAATAAATCACCTATCAATAACCCTTTTCTAAATAACAAAAGACCCTTTCGATTTCCTCGATCTCATTTCCTCAACGAAAAACCGAATTTGAATAAAAACAGAATATGCAAAACAGTTTCTCGAAGAAATGTAAAAAAGCTACGGCGCAGATGCCCTTCCGGCATGCAAATTTCCTCCCTTTTCACCTATCCCACACTCTTCGAGGATCTATTGAATATCATCAAATGATAATATATTATAATGATGAATGTAAGAATGGGTTGAATGGATTTATGTCCTTGAAGAAGAAGATTTCGGTCGGAATCTGACCCCGATTTATAAAAGGGATTTAGTTCGATCGGGTATAATGATGGGGTGCTAACGTTTCATGTGTGTACAGGTAATGGAAGGATTTCAGGGTTGGTTTCGCTGCTGCGGGAATTTGCATATGATACGTACGGTTAAGACGTGATAGTTTCTGCAAATTTAATATATTTTTTGCATTTGCGTTGCGGATTGTTGGTTTATTCTTTTATGCACACGCCGTGGGATTCTTTATGTTCGTTTTTCAAAAAATATATCAAATTACTCGCACTTATCTGCATAGATTCAACGACTTGCTAAGTGCATATCGTTAACACTAACTTGGTTTTGTAAGAAAAACTTCTCAAATTTTCTCTTGAAATTCTAAACGGAGAATTTATCTTAGAAACTATTAACTTTCAAGATTTGAAAAAAACATTATGTAGACTAATAGTGTTCTACGTGTAATAGTAACATAATCACAATATATGAATGCGCAAAATTATTTCATTTCTTACATTGTTTATTATTATATAACCTTAAAGTCCAGACAAACTATATAATTATTTTTCTTGTTGGTTTCTAATTCAGAGTTAAATTCAAATTTTTTTAATAATTTAAATGTCTAGTTTTAATATTAATCCAAAATTGATTGTTGAGAAAAATTTAATGAAATCGCAAAACCATTGTAACAATCTGGTAATAGTCAAATCATACTGTTTTAATAACCAGATCATTACAATTTTGTTGGACAAAACTGTAATGATTCGGTTGTTAAAGCAGTTTGTTTGGACCAAAACCATGAGATTTGTATGCCAATTGCCACAAATTTGTGCCCCAAAATACGTTTTATCTACTCACACACCAAAGTTATAGATAGTGTCCAAATGATATGTAAAAGTCCAATGTAAATCAAATAGAGTTTCTTTATTAAACGATTTATGTTTGTTGTTACTATGGCAACAACTCGCGTCACTAAACAAAAAATATAGACGTAGTGAAAATATATTTTCTGACGTATATTTAAATTGAATTTTTTTTTCTTATTTTGAATCAAGAAGTCTATGCCTCTCAGTCTGGATTTATCTGGATCTAATATAACTTAATTTAACCTTATCTAGATTAAATCTAAGTTAACCTAGATAGCATTGACAATGACCAAATAGTGTTCCCGTCATTTTGAGATTTTACTAGTTAGCAATTTTTGCCACGGAGGCGCTGAACGTTGAATCTAACCTAACCTTATTTTGTCAGTGGTTTGAAATATTTTGTCAGTCAAAATTACAGTTTTTCAAAATTATCGGTAAGAAACAATTATCTTTTATGTTTCGTAAATAAAATAATGTATGATACACGTGTGTGAAAGGCTTTTGTGCAATCAATGTGATGAAAGCACTCGCCTGTGGTTCGTGCTTTAAACTCCGCAACTCATGCACAGAAGCTCTTCTTCACACACTTGTATCTTAAAATATCATTCTCGACATTTAAATAAGATATTATTAAGAAATTACTATGAACATTTTAAATAAGATTAAAGCATTTGCGTTTGGTTCGTGTTTTAGACTTCGCAACTAATGCACAAAAGCCCTTCTTCACACACTTGTACCATAAACTATTATTCTCGACTTTTAAATAAGATATTTTAATCTTATCTTTTGCAGAAATCAATTTAAATGATCCCGTTTTATAAATAGATTTAAAAGTTGTACAAAAAGTTCCTTAATTAAAACTGTTTCAATTATTTAATTATAATTGTTTTAATATATAATTAAAAACTATCCAAATAAATCGATTAAATAATATGTGTGTTGATGCTTTGATGGGACAATTTAAATTTTCGACAATAAAAGTAAACCCTCGATGCACCTGCACCCTCTCGAGAGTCATCGCATCGCCCTCGAAAGCCTCAACAGTTTGCAACGCGTTTAAAGCTCTCCAACCACAAACCACTCAAAACCGACTCAACGGCTACAAGACAAGGATTTACATTAACATTTACAAATAATATTACAAATAATATTTTTTAAATGAAATGATTTTTTTTTAATAAAATCAAAATTGATCAACAAAGAAATGAAAATTTAATAAAACCCAAATTGGCTGAAATTGTCTTATACAACATTTAGTTTCAATTACATGTTTATTATTACTTTCCTAATCTTCACTGAAATATATAAGTTTCAATAACTTTTTACGGAAATGATTTTGATTTTATTCTATCAGAAAATTTACAGAAAATACAGAAAGAATTTACAGAAATTACAGAAAATTGAACAGATTATTAACTGAAAAAAGCCTGGAGGGCGATTTGAAGTTTTCAATTCAATATATTTCGATTTTTGTAAATAATTGGTTAACCTCTCTCATAATATCTTTTAAACTATTGATTAACGTATATTGATAACGTTTTTGTTCACCTCATGAGATTGTCAATTTTGCTTACTGAGAAAAAAAAAGAAATTCTACAGGCAAGAACATAATGAGTTAATACCCTGTTCATCGAAACGAACGATATGTATTAACAAAATTTCTTAAATTATTTGAAAAAATATGAAATTGTTGAATAGTTTATTCGAAACATTTCACGCTAATAATTCAATTAAACATGAATTTCGTTGCATCAGACCGAACAAATTTGATATTAAAATTTCTTTTTCTAGAACACTGTTATGAGATTCTGAAGTGTTTTAGTTGTGTTTTAGTGTTTCTCATGTTACGGTTGACAGTGCGTTGAATTTAACGCGACACGAACGGGAAATGGAAGAATATTAAAAATTCTTTTAAAATTCATTAGAAACTCAATTGTTTTTTCATACGAATTGAGAAATACAAGCTCGACAAATGCTCACCCGTAATTATCCACAATATCTTACCATCTAACGTTAACATTTCAAATTTCGAGATAATTTTTTTCTAAAAACTTTCCGTCTCAATACAATAAAATAAAACAAACAAAAAAACTTAAAATCTCAAATTACACTAATTACCTCTTCTTATTTCTAATATACCACTTAATGAACTTTATTCTAAATACACATTACTTTCAAACATAACTTTAAATGACATCCACTTAGTTGTCCGGAAACTACATTCGTTTTTATTTCACTTTAATCAGTAATTTATTGACTTACTTGTTCAGCGACTATTTGTCAACCACCAGGCAATTTCCTTAATCCATTTTCAAAAAAACTTTCTAGATACAGTCGAACTTCCTTCGTCGAGGAAGTCGAATTACCATAGTATACGAAAAAAAATTGTAGTTATTGAAAATTTGAGTTGAAGAAATACATAACTACAAAACTACATCTACAAGGTTCTCCAAAGTAGATAATGTGCGTAATGTGCGGTGGTGCACTTTGTCTGATCTGTGATTGTCTTTAGAACACATATATTCGCTACAGTTATTTAAGTAATTACGCATTTCTTTGTTCGTGGGTGGAATTGGCAATGTTTCGTTGCTATAGATAAGACATCTTCATCTTTCCGTTTTATAATCTTGTTTAAAATATCGGCATATGTTGTGTAGTCCGCTATAACAACATCTTCATCTACAGATAAATAATCATTAAGTAATAATCATCATTATCCATGTTATGCTGATTATATGTGTCATACGCTGACTTCAATTCTGACAGAAGAGTATCTATCATCTTCTTCACACCAGTTTGTTTCGCCTTGTTTTTTAAAACCAAACTTTCTGAAATAATATTTATTGTTGCTTGCTGAATATCGATATCCCACGCTTTTGTCTTGAGAGAGAATCAGTGTGTCCCTCTCAGCAAAATAAAGAGCCATTTCTTTAATAAGTGGACCAGACATAGGCACATTTTTATGAACTTCTAAAAAAGTTATAGAAAAAAACAGGAAGTTATAGAAAGAACCATAATCAGTCGATTATCACGGAACTGATCAGGAACGAACACTGATGGCTAAAATTAACGGGAGTAGTGTATATGATTCAATTAAAAGTCTTTGAAATAATATGTCTCATCACTGATACGGATACAATTTCAGGGAATTGTGCGAATACGGCACTGAAACTGAACGTGATATTTAATTGTTTTTATTAAATATTTCTTCTTATCGGCTAAGTTTTTCAGGGCTCATTTGTATGTGCAAATAATAGTGTATCCATAAACTTATTCAAGTATTTCAAATATAAAAGAACTGATCAGGAACGTAAACTGATGGCTAAAATCTACGAAAATAGTGCCCATGATTCAATTAAAAGTCATTGAAACAATATCTTATCACTGATACGGGTGCAATTGGCACTGTGTGAATACGGCACTGAAACTGAACGGACACTGACCTCGAATATATACGGAATGAGTGTAAATATGAGAGTCTCATTCAATTACTAGTCATAATAATTTGTTTTATCACTGATACAAATTGAATTTCATGGAACTGTGTGAACACTGCACTGATACGGAACGGGCGATTTCACGAATCCATTTTCAAAAAACTTTCTAGATATTCAATTGAAGGGTACAGGGGAAAAACCACGCATGTCCACCTAGATTCGTTTGGAGAAAAACGAAATTTAAGGTTAGGACTTACATTGTTTCTCCCCTGGATATCTATTTTATAATGTCAGTTTTATAGGGTTTTACATGCTTTTCCCCAATCTTATACAGTGTAAAGTAAAGTACACTACTAATACTAACATATGGCAGCACCAGTTTAATATTGACAAAAAATGACTTCCGTGGGTTTTCCCCTGTACCCTTCAATTGTCTTTACTAAATAGTTCTTCTTCTTATCGGCTAAGTATTTCACGGCTTATTATTGTACTGAAAAATGAATTATGGCTATTAATGATAGACATTCAAGAACGTCAAAGATCATGAAAGTATTGATACCACTGATAGCTAGAATATACGATAGTAGTGTAGATAATTCAATTAAGAGTCATTGAAATATTATGTCTCATCTCTGATACTGATGCAATTTTATTGAACTGTGCGAATATGGCACTGAAACGGAACGGACACTGACGGTGAAAATAAACAGATTGTGTCTAAATGTGAGTGTCTCATTCTAATGGCTGTCTCATTCTAATGAATGTCTTATTGTAATGATTGTCACAATCAATTACAAGTTATTGAAATAATATATCTCATCATTGATTCAGATGCAATTTAGTCAGTTACGGCCAAAATATAACGAATTATTGGAAATATTTGTGTCTCATTGTAATGAGCCTCTCACTTAATTACAAGTCATTGAAGTAATGTCAATATATTACTGATTCGGATGCTATTTGATGGAACTGTGCGAATACAGCATTGAAACAAAACGGACACTGACAGCTAAAATATACAGAATGAGTGCAAATATGAGTCGCATTCTAATGTGTGTTTCATTGAATTGCATGTAATTTAAATATTATGTATCATCACTGATAAAGTTGCAATTTTACGTAACTCTGCGAATACGGCACTGTAACGGAACGAACACAGACTGCTAAAATATACGGAATGAGTTTAAATATGAGTGTCTAATTTTAATGAGTGTTTCATTCAATGTATGTAATTTAAATAATATGTTTCATCACTGATACGGTTGCAATTTTACGGAACTGTGCGAATACTGTACTGAAGCGGAACCGACAGTAAATATTGGTGTCTCATACTAATAGATCTCTCACTTAATTACAAGTCATTGAAATAATATATCTCATCGATGATACAGTTGCAATTTCACGGAACTGTGCGAATACGGCATTGAAACGCAACAGACACTGTCGGCAAAAATAATCAGAATGAGTGTAAAAATGAGTGACTCATTATAATGGGTGTCTCATTTGAATCATTGTCCGACTCAATTATAAGTTATTGAAATAATATGTCTCATCACTGATACGGATGCTATTTCACGCAACTGTGCGAATACGGAATTGAAACGGAACGGCCAATGTCGGCAAAAATGAACAGAATGAGTGTAAATATGGGTGTCTCATTATAATGGGTGTCTCATTCTAATCAGTGTCCGACTCAATTATAAGTCATTGAAATAATATATCTCATCGATGATACAGTTGCAATTTCACGGAACTATGCGAATACGGCATTGAAACGCCACAGACACTGTCGGCAAAAATAATCAGAATGAGTGTAAATATGAGTGTATCATTATAATGGGTGTCTCCTTGTAATCATTATCCAACTTAATTATAAGTTATTGAAATAATATATCTCATCACTGACACGGTTGCAATTTTACGTAACTGTACGAATATTGCAGTGAAACGGAACCGACATTGACGTCCAAAATATAACGAATGAGTGTAAATATGGGTGTCTCATTCTAATGAATCGCTCACTTAATTACAAGTCACTGAAATAATATGTCTCATCAACGATACAGATGCAATTTCACGGAACTGTGCGAATACGGCATTGAAACGGAACGGACAATGTCGGCAAGAATAAACAGAATGAGTGTAAATATGAGTGTCTCATTATAATGGCTGTCTCATTCTAATCAGTGTCTAATCATTCTAATCCGACTCAGTTATAAGTAATTGAAATAATATGTCTCATCACTGATATAGTTTTATATATCCGTGCTATTTCACGGAACTGTGCGAATACGGCAATGAAACGGAACGGACACTGACGACTAAAATATACAGAATGAGTGCAAATATGAGTGTCTCATTCTAATGAGTGTTTCATTCAATGCATGTAATTGAAATAATATGTCTCATCACTGACATGGTTGCAATTTTTACCGAACTGTGCGAATACGGCACTGAAACGGAACGGACAATGTCAACAAAAATAAACAGAATCAGTGTAAATATGAGTATCTCATTATAATGGTTGTCCCATTTTAATACGTGTCCGACTCAATTATAAGTCATGTACATAATATGTCTCATCACTGATACGTATGCTATTTTCACGGAACTGTGCGAATACGGCATTGAGACGGAACGGACACTGACGGCTAAAATATACAGAATGACTGCAAATATTAGTGTCTCATTCTAATGAATGTTTTATTCATTGCATGTAATTGAAATAATATGTCTCAACACTGATACGGTTGCAATTTTACCGAACTGTGCGAATACGGCACTGAAACGGAACGGACGCTGACTGCTAAAATATACGGAATGAGTTTAAATATGAGTGTCTCATTCTATTGAGTGCCCTATTCAATTCGATGTAATTGAAATAATATGTTTCATCACTGATACGGTTGCAATTTTACGGAACTGTACGAATACTGCACTGAAACCGACAGTAACGGCAAAAATAGGACGAGTGAATATAAATATGGGTGTCTCATTCTAATGAGTCTCTCACTTAATTTCAAGTCATTGAAATAATATGTCTCATCAATGATACATATGCAATTTCACGGAACTGCACGAATACGGCATTGAAACGGAGCGGACAATGTCGGCAAAAATAAACAGAAGGAGTGTAAATATGAGTGTCTCATTATAATGGGTGTCTCATTGTAATCAGTGTCCGACTCAATTATAAGTCATTAAAATAATAAGTCTCATCACTGATTCGGTTGCAATTTTACGGAACTGTACGAATACTGCACTGAAACGGAACCGACAGTGACGGCCAAAATTTAACGAATAAGTGTAAATATGGGTGTCTCATTCTAATGAGTCTCTCACTTAATTACAAGTAATTGAAGTAATATGTCCCATCAATGATACAATGTTCCAATACGGCACTGAAATGGAGCGGACACGGACGGCTAAAATATACAGAATGAGTGCAAATATGAGTGTCTCATTCTAATGAGTGTTTTATGCATATAATTCAAATAATATGTCTCATCACTGATACGGTTGCAATTTTACGGAACTGTACGAATACTGCACTGAAACGGAACCGACATTGACGTCCAAAATATAACGAATGAGTGTAAATATGGGTGTCTCATTCTAATGAATCTCTCACTTAATTACAAGTCACTGAAATAATATGTCTCATCAACGATACAGATGCAATTTCACGGAACTGTGCGAATACGGCATTGAAACGGAACGGACAATGTCGGCAAGAATAAACAGAATGAGTGTAAATATGAGTGTCTAATTATAATAGCTGTCTCATTATAATCAGTGTCTAATCCTTCTAATCCGACTCAATTATAAGTAATTGAAATAATATGTCTCATCACTGATATAGTTTTATAATTCCGTGCTATTTCACGGAACTTTGCGAATACGGCAATGAAACGGAACGGACACTGACGACTAAAATATACAGAATGAATGCAAATATGAGTGTCTCATTCTAATGAGTGTTTCATTCAATGCATGTAATTGAAACAATATGTCACATCACTGACATTGTTGCAATTTTACCGAACTGTGCGAATACGGCACTGAAACGGAACGGACAATGTCAACAAAAATAAACAGAATGAGTGTAAATATGAGTATCTCATTATAATGGTTGTCTCATTCAAATACGTGTCCGACTCAATTATAAGTCATGTACATAATATGTCTCATCACTGATACGTATGCTATTTTCACGGAACTGTGCGAATACGGCATTGAGACGGAACGGACACTGACGGCTAAAATATACAGAATGACTGCAAATATTAGTGTCTCATTCTAATGAATGTTTTATTCATTGCATGTAATTGAAATAATATGTCTCAACACTGATACGGTTGCAATTTTACCGAACTGTGCGAATACGGCACTGAAACGGAACGGACGCTGACTGCTAAAATATACGGAATGAGTTTAAATATGAGTGTCTCATTCTATTGAGTGCCCTATTCAATTCGATGTAATTGAAATAATATGTTTCATCACTGATACGGTTGCAATTTTACGGAACTGTACGAATACTGCACTAAAACCGACAGTAACGGCAAAAATAGGACGAGTGAATATAAATATGGGTGTCTCATTCTAATGAGTCTCTCACTTAATTTCAAGTCATTGAAATAATATGTCTCATCAATGATACATATGCAATTTCATGGAACTGCACGAATACGGCATTGAAACGGAGCGGACAATGTCGGCAAAAATAAACAGAAGGAGTGTAAATATGAGTGTCTCATTATAATGGGTGTCTCATTGTAATCAGTGTCCGACTCAATTATAAGTCATTAAAATAATAAGTCTCATCACTGATACGGATGCTATTTTACGGAACTGTGCGAATACGGCATTGAAACGGAACACGGAAGATGCAATTTCACGTATGCAATTTCACGAATGCAATTTCACTGAACTGTGCGAATACGGTATTGAAACGAAACGGACATTGTCGGCAAAAATAAACAAATGAGTGTAAATATAAGAGTCTAATTATAATGGGTAACTCATTCTAATCAGTTTCCGACTGAATTATAAGTCATTGACATAATACGTCTCATCACAGATACGGATGCTATTACACGGAACTGTGCAAATACGGCACTGAAACGGAACGGACACGGACGGCTAAAATATACAGAATGAGTGCAAATATGAGTGTCTCATCCTAATGAATGTTTCATGCATGTAATTAAAATAATATGTCTCATCACTGATTCGGTTGCAATTTTACGGAACTGTACGAATACTGCACTGAAACGGAACCGACAGTGACGGCCAAAATTTAACGAATAAGTGTAAATATGGGTGTCTCATTCTAATGAGTCTCTCACTTAATTACAAGTAATTGAAGTAATATGTCCCATCAATGATACAATGTTCCAATACGGCACTGAAATGGAGCGGACACGGACGGCTAAAATATACAGAATGAGTGCAAATATGAGTGTCTCATTCTAATGAGTGTTTTATGCATATAATTCAAATAATATGTCTCATCACTGATACGGTTGCAATTTTACGGAACTGTACGAATACTGCACTGAAACGGAACCGACAGTGACGGCCAAAATATAACGAATTAGTGTAAATATGGGTGTCTCATTCTAGAGTCTCTGACTTAATTACCAGTCATCGAAATAATATGTCTCATCAATTATACAGATGCAATTTCACGGAACTGCACGAATACGGCATTGAAACGGAGTTTGGCAAATGTTGTCAAAAATAAACAGAATGTGTGGAAATATGAGTGTCTCATTATAATGGATGTCTCATTCTAATCAGTGTCCGACTCAATTATAAGTCATTGACATAATATGTCTCATCACTGATACGGATGCAATTTCACGGAATTGTGGGAATACGGCATTAAAACGGAACGGACACTGACGGCTAAAATATACAGAATGAATGCAATTAAGAGTGTCTCATTATAATGAGTGTTTCATTCAATGCATGTAGTTGAAATAATATGTCTTATTATTGATACGGATGCAATTTTACGGAACTGCACGAATGCGGCATTGAAACGGAGCGGACAATGTTGGCAAAAATAAACAGAATGAGTGTAAATTTGAGTGTCTCATTATAATGGATGTCTTCTAATCAGTGTCCGACTCAATTATAAGTCATTAAAATAATATGTCTCATGACTGATACGGATGCTATTTCACGGAACTGTGCGAATACGGCATTGAAACGGAACGGACACGGACGGCTAAAATATACAAAATCAGTGCAAATATGAGTGTCTCATTCTAATGAATGTTTCATTCAATGCATGTAATTCAAATAATATGTCTCATTACTGATACGGTTGCAATTTTACGGAACTCTGCGAACACGGCACTGAAACGGAACGCACCCTGACTGCTAAAATATACGGAATGTGTTTAAATATTCTCATTCTAATGGGAATCTCACTCAAGTCATTGAAATAATGTGTCAACACTATACGGATAGAATTTCATGGAACTGCGAATACCTCACTGAAACGGAAAAAATTACGGAATGAGTGTAAATATTAATATCATATTAGGAAGTAGGTAGTAGATGATTCAATTAAAAAACATTGAAATAATACGTCTCATTGATACGGATGAAATTTCATCGATCTCTGCGAATACTGCCCTGATACAGCACTGTTGTGTGTGTCAAATTTTAGTTTGTGTATGTGCTTTATTTAATATATTTTTTTGCAAAATAACCATGTTCATTAAAGTTTATTGCGCATGTCTGCTACCCTAAAGAGGATACCCCTTGGGTTCTTTTAAAAACTAGACATTAAGATTTCGTATTTCACAAGATTAACAGTCTACAGTTCATAATATTAGTATTGTATTTTTAACAGTCTTTTACGTATATTAAATATTGCAAAGCAATACAATTCGTGTTATTATAAACAAAAACAGTCCACAAACCTTATTAACATTATTCAACCAATATACCACTAGGCTATCGACAACACATTTAATGGAGATAGTAAATTATTATATTTTGGTTGGAAATAAGATAAATTATATTTTATTATATATTTTTTTTTGTTGTTGTGTCGATAAAATTCTTATAAAATCATTTCGCGTAATAAAATTTTACGACTCAATTTTCCGACGATATTTTTATTTCGGGCGAGTTTCGTCAAACGCGAATTGAAATCGTAATCGAAACGGAAATAATGAAAAACCGGGGAAAACGTTAACGAATCGCGAATTAAAAACTTTCGGCGTTTGGAAAATGTCGCCGTCGACGCTCGAACGAATTAAACAAATTGCCTGAAAATTCTTTTTTTTTCTCAAAAATATTAAAATATAGGAAATAAATTAATGATTTAAACAGAAAAAAAAAACAATACGAAACATTGCATTTTCAATAATAACCAACATCTACTTCTTTTTAATAAAATCAGGTGAAAAAATTATTTATTAAATTTTTCGTTTGTCAGAAACAAAATTTATCTCCAATTTAAATTAAACCCAAGTTAATACGATAAATTTGTCTTGAGGTTAACTCGTAGACATAAGTTCAACTAAGTCTATCTTGTTTTGAGTATCTTAACTTGAACTTGATAGTCTAACTAGTTCAGACTAATTGAACTAATTTCATTATATTAATGTCACTAGTCTAACTACACGCTGTCAATAAAGTTCCTACGCGCTCCAGAATATTGATTGGTGAATCAAAACCCGTATATATTGGATTGTTCGGAAATTAATTTCCTCGTCACAAATCTTTAATCATCACAAATCACAAAATCAATCAAAAAATTTAAAAATTAGGGATTATTGAAAACAACAATATCTTCGATCGCTTATATCGCTTTTTTCTAAGATCATGGAACAGAAAGTGATTTTTTTACATTTAACTTCACAATTAATTCAGTAGTATATTGTCATCAATTAGGCAAATTGAGTGATTCCATCAAACAGACAAAATTTACAAATTTTTTAAAACAAAATTTATTATAAACAGAGAAAATTTTATTGGAACTATAAATTATCCTACACTTTCGTGAAGGAAAAACGAAATTACTTTCCGAACAATCTAATATAAATTGAATATTGGGGTGAAACCAAACTAACTACAGTAGGGCCTCGATAATCCGAACACCCAAAATTTATACCCTGTTCGGATTAATGAGGCGTTCGGATTATAGTATGTAGACATTTTGAAAGGTGTTTTTTGAAATGAAACAAAGATTTTTATAATTGAAAGTAAATACAAATTTTAATCATTAAGTACATATTTTACATATATTACATATACTTTAATCATTAAGTACATATGTGTATTAAACTTTTTTTAAAAAATCTAGCATAGTACTTTGACTAGTGGTGTTTAATGACAAAGTAAATGCTTAATCCCTCAACTTACGCAATAACATCTGAAATTGAAATATATACTTTACTTGATCCGCCCATTCCAAACATTCATTTAATGCAGACACAACTCTAGTATGTGGAATCCTTTCAATTGCTTCCGATTCTTCTAATACTTCTTCGTTTTCGCTATCATTCTCATTTAGTAATTGTCTTACTATGTCTTCATCAGTTAAGGGCTCCTGACAATCAATGTTGTCATTACTTGATAAGAAATTGTTAATCTCCTCTTCTGCAAAGCCTCTGTTACGGAAAATCTTCTATGGAAGATCATCTTCAGGGTCAAAGTCATCCAGATCTTGGCCAGAAGTTTCCACTGGTTTGAATAACGAGGGCCACAGAGGCTTCCAAGGTTTTTTGATCAGATTTGAGGACGCTTGCTGCCAACATTGAGCCAGAGAAAATACAGCATCTTTCATGGTGGTTTTTTTAAGGATTTCAGATAATGTGTATTCTGAATCAACTTCTTGCTGACCAAGAAACTTGTAATAGGATTGTTTTTTTGTATGTTGCTTTAATGTTCTGGATTACGTTTTGATCCATGGGTTAAATTAAGGCTGTATAGTTAGGGGGCATATATAGAACAGCGAAATTTTCGTCAATCGACTGAAGATCTTCTTCTTGTGGATGCGCTGGTGCATTATCAAGAAGCAGAAGTGCCTTTAGCGGTAGGTTCATTTTCGATAAATATTTCTTTACTTCAGGAATAAAATGCACCTTCAGCCAGTCTAAAAATGTTACTTTTGTAACCCAAGCACTTGACCTGAGTAATGAACCGGCAAATAATTGACGCAAATGCACGTGGTCTTTGTGCATTACCAACAACCAGCAAGGGCAGTTTGTGTGTTCCGGTTGAGTTCGCACATGGCATAAATGTGATCCTTTCTTTCGACATCTTTGAACCTGATGCACTACTCTCTGACCCAGAAGCCAAAGTTTTATCTGGTAACAATTTCCAATACAAGCCCGATTCATCCGCGTTATAGATTTGATCGGCAGTTAAGTCTTTCTTCCTAATTATGTCTATGAATTTTTCCTGGAATGGTTTCACAGCTTCTTTATTATTCGACAGTTTTTCACCACTAAGTTTGAGTTGGCGTATTCCATGTCTTTTCTTTAATTTGTCTAACCATCCTCTACTAGCAACAAATTCTCCTATTCCAAGTCTTTCATGGAAAAATTTAGCTTTTTCCATCACTATGTCACCTGACAAGGGGACAGCTTTTCTTCGCTACTCTAAAAACCACATAAGGGATCCACATAAGGCATCTTCAAGCTGGGGGTTTTCAGGCAATTTTAAAGTTTTTGTAGCGCCTGGACCCTTTTCTGTATTTATCACAAATGATCGCATTTTGTCTTCCTTGCTTTTGATATCAAAAACAGTCGATTTTCCAACGTTATACTGATGCGCAAGAGTTGTTAACGAAAAACCTTCTTTAATCTTGTCTAAAATCTCGCACTTTTGTGATATTGTCAATATCACATGTTTTCGTTTCTTTGATGTTGAAGCCATGATTCAAAACGTACAAAAATATTTAGAGAAAAGCACAAAGTAGCCGAACGATGCGCGGTGAACGAGAATTCGACGATTGATTCACCTAAAGTGAATTAGACAGCCCTACGTGGCACTGCGATATTCTGCGAGACATCGACTTGCACGCGCAGGGGGGTTCGTTCGGATTATAGAGGCGTTCGGATTATCGGGGGTTCGGAATATCGAGGCTCCACTGTATAGATACAATCATACCAACTTATTAAAACGGAATATAGCTTGAATCTAAATATATTCTAGCTTTCCGAAGCTCTATCATATAATTAAGTCGTTTTAATGGGTTAGGCCACTCTAGGATTTAAAAGAAATCGTTCTTTATATATAAATGGTCTTTTAAATTTTAATGGCTAATAAATGGTCTTTAAGGACATAAAAATGATATCTCAAAAGATCATGGCCGAGAAATATCTTTAAGTACTTGTTTTTCGAAGTACAGTAGTAATAGGTCGGTATTTTAAGAGACTAAAGTTTAAATATCTCGTTGTAATGAGAATCTCAGTCAATATTTCGAGTCATTGAAATTCACTTCAACAATTCCCTTCAAATTTTAACTAGATCTTAAATAGTATACTTTGTAACTAGAACGGAAAGTTGTCAATTTCACTCGAGAGCAACATTGGGCACATTCGCTCGAGAGGGCAATTGACAATACCGTCCGTGTTACAAACAATATTTTTTATGACTCATGCTAGGGGATGTATCTTACAAGTTTGAGATCCAGGGACCATGCAAAAAAATTGAATTAAAAATGAAGAATTTGCTTTTTCAATTGTCTCCGGTGGTGTGGTTTTATTCGTCATAAGAACTCTCTTCAGTCTTCAGAATTTTCACTAATTTTTTTTTCTTTAATTTTTGTTATTATTGTATAATGAAAAAAATTTCGGACACTTCGCGTCACTTAATATCGAGGTCTTAATTGTTTTTATTTTATTTTTATTTTTGTTGTTTTTTTTTTATTTTATGTGTTTATTGGTTATGTGGAAAGACAAGTGGCATTTCTCGTATTAAAAAACGTGCGTGAGGAAGTACTTCGCGCGCATGAGTACTAAAAAAATTTATTGTCTAAATAAGTACGAAGGATCTTTATTAAATGGGATAGTTCACAACATTAAACAACATTATTTATTACATTCAACAACATCAACATTAGTTATTAACAATTTTCTGGCGATTTTTCTTTGAATTTTGTCCAAGTTTGACTTTGGAAGTGCGCCATTCGGCCAAGAATCAATATATCAAAAATATCCTACTTACTTCTCTAGCTGTTGTAACGTACAATAAAAAGAAATTGTGATTCATCATAATCAAAATTTACAGTAGCTGTTG
This sequence comes from Phosphuga atrata, assembly GCA_944588485.1. Lineage (NCBI taxonomy): Eukaryota > Metazoa > Arthropoda > Insecta > Coleoptera > Silphidae > Phosphuga > Phosphuga atrata. The sequence goes on from OX155904.1 coordinate 25,972,641, forward strand.
GCCCTGCGCCCTGCGCCTAAAATAGAGGGGCCATTTGAGAAACACTGCACAGCCGTCATTTTTAAATACATAATTATATTTGATTATAAAAATTATTGCTTACAATTCATCATATGTACAAAAAACGTCTACCTTTGTAAACTCGATTTATTTGATATTTTCCATGAATGATTTCATGATGGTCCCTGAATAATTCCATGCACTGATGAGGGATAGATCTCGATACGCGCCTGCATATGGCTATGCACTTTTGTTTAATTGAAAGATGTGATCTTAAAAACAATCTTATTTATCTAGTTCTTGTTTAGTGCCGCGAAAGTGGACTGAGGGCTAGTAAATAGCTTACAAATATACATATATGGTGTTTCAACATGAGATTTGTTTTGTAAGACTTAATAATATTACAGAGCTGCGGAAAGGTTGAATATATTTATATAGTCTAGCTATATTCCGCTTTAATAAGTTGACTAATATAAATTGATTATATATTTTTAAATTGTTTATAAGTGTAATATTGAATTTAAATATTGAACTATAAATTGTCGTACGTTTTCGTGAAAGAAAAACGAAATTACTTTCCGAACAACCCAATGGATAGACAATTTGAAACATTTTAAATTTTAAGTAATTATCTAACTTACAAATTTGTTAACAAATTATTGTCTATATTGGTAAATAATTTTTGATTTAGACATAGATAGACAAAATTGACCAGGACAGAAGAAATAAAAATTTGAAAAATATCAAAAATATTTGAAAAATATTAAAAAAATTTTGAAAATTTTCTTATCAAATTATGAAATTATCTTTTTGTATTTAGTTCCATGGAAGGAAATATTGGAAACTTCAAACTTTGTCAAAATTGTATTAATTTTTAAATTTAATTATCAGAGGAGAAAATGAAGAAAAATAAAATTAACATTAAACAACTTTTTGTTGAAGTAAAACTTCAGCGAATCAATCGTAATACCAACATGTTTTCCGTTCCTTTCCCAGTTCCATAAACTTTTTGTTCCACAGACAATTTTATTGTTTTAATTATTTTTTTTTTTTTAATAAATTAATTCTCTTTTTTCTTTTATTTTTTTTTCAGACGTTGAAACTTAATAATTAATATACAAATAATTTATTGTTTACACAAAATAAATCAGATAACTAGTGTACAAAATATTCACGGTACGTAATTTCAACAAGCCAGATTTTCTAAAAAATGCATCCAGCAGATGAGCAAATTTGTTGGAGATTTTGACCAGATTTTTTTAATTCTAGCAGATTTTTTAAATCTTGAGCACATCTTTTAAGATGTTGAGCAGATCTTTCTGAGCAAATCCTTATTTGGATTAGGCAATAATCTAAATTAAATCTTAAATTCTAAATATTAAATAAATTAAATATTAAATCTTAATAACTCAATTAGACAATAATTTATCAAATAATTGAGATTTTTTTTAAGATTTGGTAATTTTGAAAATATGGCAAAAATGAAAAGTACCCTAGTAGAAATTGAAACTGGGGACCTGATCGGGCGTAGAATGAAGTGCCGCATATAGAATGTAATGCGCTATAAAGAAGCCCGATCGGATGAATAGTTTTATCCCTAATTTAAATTCACTAAATAACTATATGCTCCTTGGTGAGTGCTAACCTAACTGATGGGACTTGTTATTTAGTAACAAGTAGAAAGAAATACAGGTGAAACGGGAGAAGAGTAATTTAAAAAATATATAAACTTAATAAAGTCAGAACACAGCCTGAATATATAAATATATTCAACCTTACCGGAGCTCTATAACATTATTCAGTCTTTTTAATACTACCGAAACAAATCTCATGTAAAATTTGACATATTTAATAGTTTTCAGTCCACCTTCGTGGCACTCAACAAATGCAATAAATTTCAAAACGCGTCTGCAAATAGCTAATCACTTAATTTATCGGAAAGACATGATCTTAAAAACAATGTTATATTTCTGGTTTTTGTTGAGTGGACTGTTTGAGGTGGACTGAAAGCTATTAAATAACTGGCAAATTTCACAGGAGATTTGTTTTGGTAGTCTTAAAAAGACTCAATAATGTTATAGAGCTCCGGAAAGATGGAATATATTTATATATTCAGGCTATATTCCGATTTTATTAAGTTTATATGTTTATAATGTAGTATGGTTTTACCAATTCTAAAAAAAATATGTTTGCAGTCGGGTGACTGAACTGACGCTCGATTTTATTTACCCGATCGGGTCAACCTTCTATATAGTCCAATACATTCTATATCGGGTACTTTATTCTACGCCCGACAAGATCCCCAGTTTCAATTTCTACTAGGGTAGTTCAAATGTATTCAATGAAATTCATTATATTAATATTAATATAATTAAATTAGTCTAATCTTCCATAGACATTAGTCTAAGGACCTGTTTTAATATAGCCTTCATTAGACATTAATCTGGTCCAGGGGTCGGCAGACCGAGCGTAGCGAGCTTCATGCGGCTCTTTGCATAGGCATTTGTGTCTCTTCAAACAACGCCATTCGTTCAAGCAGTTGAGCTTGGAGTTTATTTTTTTATATATCGGGTTATTTTATTTATAAATTTTAGAGAAATTTCAAGAAATTTTCGCGCTTGATTAGAGAACTAGGAGAGTAATGAATTTTTGAAGGGAAATCTAAGTGGATTTTTAGGGAGACTATTTCCCTTGGCTTTGAATTTGTGGACAGACAAAATTTCTTAGGAAGTCTCCAAAATTTTAACAGAAAAACAATTGCAAGAATTTTCAAAATATTTGCTTTGATTTTGAACTTGTGGAGAGACAAATTTTCTTAAAATTTTTCTAAAATTTGAACTGACAAATCAATTCAAGTGCTTTCGAAATATTTTCGGTGCTTTTTAATTTATAGACTTGAATTTAAAGAAGTTTCTTATGAATTTAAAATGAGATGTCATGGTTCGGACCAAATTAATAATAGAATTGAGTTTTTCTTATCTTGGACTCTAAGGTAGTAATTACACAAATTGTAACTTTATTTTCTTTACTCTTTCATAATATCTGTTGGCCTTCAGCCCCTGACAAAAATTGGTCTTGACCGTTCCCGTTACTTGCTTTGACGCAGCGAACGGCTAACACCGCGCATCTTGAGCGGGGTGTGCCAAAGAGTAACAGAAGATATCCGTGTAATTTCAGCTTCTGACAGATTTTAAGATATCGTAGTGATAATCTCCTACTTTCAATCCTTTTCTTATGAATTTTCCAAAATTTGGACGGACAGACTAATGCAAGATTTTCCAAAATATTTGCTTTAGTTTCGAATATATAGATAGATAATACTTTATAACATTAATACTAGAATTTCCTAAGTATTTCCATAGTTTTTTGCATTTTCGGCTCTTCAAACATGAAACACTCCATCGCTATTCGTTCAAGCAGTTGAGCTTCAAGTTTTATTATATCTTAAATAATTCGTAAATTTACAATAATTGTTTAAAGCAATTATTATTAACATAAAACTAGATTCAATTACAGTATAATCTTGATAATCCGGCAATCCGGCGCTTTGGGAAAAGACGTCTTTTCTTTACGCCGCCCCGCGCTGGATATAAACCTCTCGCACAGTAGAAATCGCAAAGTCAAAAACAACAGCATCCAGTATTCTTGGAGAAAGGTCTGGCCAACACACCCTGCTTTTAACTCTGAAAACTTGATTGACGATTCTGACCAAGCTAACTCTACTCTACAATTGTCTTGCTGTCTGTTCTAAGTTTGTAATTATTTTCTTGTATGTAGACGTTTACCTATATAGATACATATTTTATTCTTTCGAAATACTATTGTACATAAAATATGTAAAATTGTTATTGTTTTGTTTTAATCCTGATAATTCGGATTTTTTACTGTATCTTATATCTTATATTATATCGGATTATACTGTATCTTCAAAATGAGATATTATACATTATAATTGATTTAGAACTAACTGAAATACAAGCTAAGAAATACTAATTGAAATAGTATCACACAAAAAATATAATTTTGTTGAAAATAAAAGGAATTTTGTAATAGGCTAATAGATCCATAAACTAGATTAAATTAGGTTTAAAGAGATACATTAAAGCGTCTAAGTAGTGCTATTACGTAAGTAACAATCGACGTTTGCGAATTGACACAATTTCGTAAAATCTCCGAAAATATTTACAATTATCTTGTTAGTAATATCCTTAAACTAGATTAAATTACCTGCAAAATTAGGTATTACACAATACAATTGACTTCGAATTATCTGAATTGTAAGTTTACTATTTACAATACATAAATATACACTATATAATTTTTTATTGCTCATGCGTTAAAAGTATTACCTGACGCACGTTTTTTAGTACGAGAAATGCCTCCTTTGGTTGTATTTGTACGTAACTTGGGTAACGCACGCAAATATACAATATCGTTAGGTTACATTAAAAAAAAACAATTAAATAAATAAAATTAACACAATCAGGACCTCGATATTAAAAAAAGTGAGATGAAAGTGCAAAAAAAATTTCATTACAGTAGATTTTGAAAGTCTGCCGATCCCTGCCCTAGTCTAATCGCAACAACGAAGTTCTTGTAAATTAGAGATTAATGAAAGAAACTAGCATAGCTTTGACAAGAAACTCAAATTTTAAATCGGTTAGACTACCAATAAATCGGTTAGACTACCAGTCAATAAATAAATAAAATAATTCAGTCAATAATTTGAGATTTATACAAGAATTAGTAACTTTCAAGAAAATAATTAATTTGGAAATAATACCAAACAAATATTTCCGAAAACTATAAAAATTTAAAATATTTGCGACTGTTAAATGCAAAGAAAATATTCAATTAAAAGAAAAGCAAAATGAATCCAATGTCTTAAAGCTTAACTGTTCATTTTCTAAAAGTTTACATGCTCTTGTCTAATTTTATGTTTTATGTTGTCCTGAGAATTTTCTTGTTTGATTAAATTTTCGCATTGCGATAATGAAAAAATATTGAAAATTGGTTGAAGATCTTTTGTGTTCCAAGGTCAAATTTAACTAGGGAAGCCAAATAAAAGTTCGCCAAAAATGTTAAAAAAAAAAGTTGGAAATATTTATTTTTTTGTATATTTACTATCCTGTGAAGGAATCCAGGTAAAATCTGAAGTTCTTTAATTTGTCACAATTGTAATAATTTGTCAACTTATTAAAGCGGAATATAGCCTGAATTTATAATCAACCTTTAAAATATATTCAACCTTTCCGTAGCTCTATAATATTATTAAGTCTTTCTAAGACTACAAATCTCAAATTTATATATTCAAGCTATATTCCGCTTTAATATGCTGGGTTGATTGCATCTATACTTAGTTTGGTTCCACCCCAATATTCAGGTATAATTTGTGATTATTAGAGAAATTATCAAACATATAGCTAAGAAATGAAGAAAATAAAAAATAATTAAACTTGCTTGTTTTTATTGTACAAAATTATCTAATATCGACGTTTTGTGACTATAGACTAAACACATAAACAACCCTTTCTGACACTTTATTTTTGTTTATTTCTTTGTATATACCTGTATTATTTATTATATTGCATTAATCATGTCAGAAAGTCCACTGGCCATTAATCAGTTGTACTTTGTACACGTACAATAAAGATTGTTATTATTTGGACATTTTGTTCAAGAAAAAACTCAGTCAAATAATCTTAATACCAACATCTTTTACTTATTTGTTTTTCCAGGACCAAGTTCAAAAACACTTATTAATTAATTTTCACACGTTGTAACTTCTATAATCAGTTATTTAGCACTTACTATTTTGCAAAAACAAAAATTGCTGAAAAATATTAATTTTTCAATATCAAATGAATAATGAAATCCTACGAAATGGTGGATTACGTACCTACATACGGATTGAAGCTTAGTTTTTATTTTAAATTTAATCTTTTACCAACATTATAATACTAATTTTATAAAGCCATTTTTAAAATGGCAATATACTAGCGCCTGTTAAATGTGAGCAAAAAAATCAATTGAAGTGTAAACATTTTTATTCCAAAGGCTTGACTCTATGTTTGTCTTGTCTATACTTGGAAGGTTTTGTGTTTTCTGGGGAAATTTCTTGTTTGATTTTCAAACTGCAAGAATGAAAATTCGGGATTTTTAAAATTGTAGTTAAAATCTTTTGCATTTAAAGTAAGGTTTAACTAGAGGGGGTGGGCAAATCTTTTGACAGTCGGGCCACATTGTGGATCAAAATTAGACCGCGGGCCGCATTAAATTTTTTATATTTTTATAGAGTGACAGAGAGATCTAGCACACAATCTAGCACAATCTAACACACATATAAGTAATGAGAAGAATGAACACAATACCTAAATTGATGAAGATAGTGAAATTCCAAAAGCTGCAATATCTAGGATACATCTTGCGAAATACAAAGAGATACGACCTACTCAAAAAAATAGTTCAGCAAAAATGTGTCCAGCAAGGGGGTCCTGGTAGAAGACAAAAAACAGCAAAACAGCACAAGAGGTACTGGAAGAAGACAAATATCTTGGTTTAACAACCTTAGATGCTTACGTTCAATATGTCTTCAGCTGAACTGTTTCGCGTCGCCACCAACAAGACAAGAATAACCATCATAATCCGTACCAGATAGGCACCGAGAGAAAAGAGAATATTTTAATAGTTTTGTCTATATGTCTATGAAATAGTAGCAGAGAGATAATAAATAAACATCAGACCTGGTAAACATAATAAGCATTTCATAGACGTGCTTTTGTTATTTTTTTTTAAAAAGCCTTTAGCTTTTTTATATTGGAATTCGAATTAAGATTCATGATGGGTACTATGTAGGTATAGATAAATTTGTAATTGCTTTCATAGTGAAGTAATATTTTGGCAGGACACGATAACAAAACCAACTTTTTTTTGTTATTTGTTTTTATTATTAAACATAGATATTATTCAATAGTATATTAAAGAACGAGTTCAATAAGCGCGATTTTTCAGCACGCGTCCATGTTTTTAAAACGATGGAGTTTTCTAATGGACAAGTGCGAAAAACGCCTTATGAACGAGTTTTATACTTTTTTGTATTTTGCGCCCTCTTATGCCATTTATAAATAAAAAAATCGCCGAAACATAGGGTAAACACTACAGTAATCGGTCATTTTAGAAATTGAACAAAGAAAATAATAAATTACATGCTTTTACAAAAGGAATTGATGTATTATTATATTGCTAGTAATTGTAAAATACGGTACTTTTTCTATTTAAATAATAATTCGAATCAGAAATTTAAAAAAATGTAGAAAATAAGTATATTCCTCGAAAAACATAGTTACCGGTCACATACATATAGTGGTTGTTCATTGGATTTATAGTAATTGGGCAATGCTGTATAATAAATAAAAATATTTAGAACAGTTGCTTATAAAGTCCTACGATATGTCTGTCTAGTCTTGTCTGTGTAGTCTTGTCTGTCCAATCTTGTCTGTCTATTCTCGTCTGTCTAGTCTGGTCTGTGTAGTATTGTCTGTCTAGTCTCTCTAGTCTTGTACATCTAGTCATGTCTGTCTAGTCTTGTGTGTCTAGTCTTGCCTCTCTAGTCTTGTCTGTCCAATCTTGTTTGTCTAGTATTGTCTGTCTAGTCAAATCAAATCAAAATCAAATCAAAATCTTTATTTATCATGTGATGTAGTACTCATACATATTTGATAAGTCAAAACGGGAACAAAATATAAGTGAAATAAAAATACTTAAATTAACACTGCAAGTCTAAAAATAATAAAAATTTAAAAAAATAACGCTAAAGAAATAAAAACCAAAAGAATACTTGGTATTGGAACAATGTGTTATAAGTTCTAAATCTAGTTTCTATTTACAATCACTTCTTATGAGTTCTTCAATACCATACTAGCACATTTCAACATGAAATCCTTTTAGTTTTTTACGGAATGTTTTGTATGTCCTCTCATCTTTTATATTTTTTGGGATGCTATTATAAATTTTTATTCCAATTCTATTGGGTTCTCTGGAGCATAGTGTTAGATTGCTTTTTGGCGTATATAATTTTAAGCAATTTCTGGTGTTGTAATTATGCTTATCACTGTTTAACTTGAAGGATTCCAGGTTCCTGTGCATATGACATATATATATATATATATATATATATATATATATATATATATATATATTTATATATATATATATATATATATATATATATATATATATATATATGTCATATGCACAGGAACCTGGAATCCTTCAAGTTAAACAGTGATAAGCATAATTATATATATATATATATATAGGGATGGTACCGTTAGTATTTCCAGCTCTTTGAAATTGGGTTTGCATGAATATTTCCTCGATATGCCGGTTATTGCTCTTACTACTCTGTTTTTAGCCAAAAAGATGTGTTGAAGTCTTTGTCAAATTGCTGTCAGATGTGTTGAAGATCCCCAAACTAGAATTCCATAGGCCAGAGTGGCATTAATCTCTGCATGATAAACATTCATAATTGCCGACTTAGGTAAGATTTGCCGTATTGTTCTAATAATATATGCCTTCGAGTTAATTTTGCTGATTATGTGTTCAGCCATTTTGTTCCATTTAAGATGTTCCTCTAGCAGTATGCCCAGGAACTTTATCTGTCCCGTTCTCTGTATATTATGGTTTCCAACAGTTAGTGATAGATCTGCAGATCTTACCCGTTTTGCTGATTGAAACCTAATATATTTGGTTTTTTCTCAATTTAATAGTAAGTTATTGGCAGAAAACCACGTATATAACTTACTTATTACGTCAGCGGCTTCCAATTGGAGTACTTCTGAGCTATTATTTGAAACAAGTACACTGGCATCATCGTCATAGATAGTAATCCTGTCTCCTCCCACATAACTAATCAGATCGGCCGTGTATATCGAGAACAGGATGGGTGCTAACACACTTCCCTGTGGGTCCCCTACATAAGTTGAAATAGTGTTGGAATTCATTTGCCCCACCCTCACAAATTGCTTTCTATTAGTTAGGTAGGATTTAAACCACCTCAAAGTTTTACCTCGTATGCCATACCTGGCAAGTTTATCTAATGCCTTATCATGTGAAACACAGTCGAAAGCTTTAATCAAGTCACAGAAAATGACAATTGGGCATCTTCCGCCGTCCACCTCTGAAATTATTTTTCCGTATACTTCTTGTATAGCTGTCATTGTGGATTTGTTCCTACAGAAACCATGTTGTTGTCTTGGAATGATATTGTATTTAAACAGCAATGACGAGAGTCTGCTTTCCATAGTGTATTCGATAATCTTGGCTATTACTGATAAAAGGGCGACTGGTCTAAAGTTGTTGATTATTTGTTTATCCCCTTTTTTGAACACTGGTACAATAGCACATAGTTTTTAAATATCAGGATATGTCTCACTTTCAAAAGAACAGTTAATTATATTGATTATTGGCTCACTTAGTTCTATACAAAATTGTCTGATCAAGTGGCAGGGTAGCTGGTCTGGCCCTCTACTTCTTTTATTTTTTAATTTAAATATTATGTTTATCACCTCATTTTTTGTCACTTGGTATAAAAACATGGTTTTACTGTTAACAGGTTAGGTTAGGTTTTTTATGTCTATTGTCTATGCAGTTAGGTTGAATATTTGTGCAAACCGTCTCGGGTGCAGTTTTAAAAAAATTATTAAAATTCGTGGCTATCACTTTTGGATTAGTTACTATTTTATTGTCTATTTTGAGTTCAGAAATTGATGGTTTTTGGTTCTTATTGGAGCACTTTGATTATATGCCACTTAGTTTTTTGTTTATTTTTTGATCTGTTGATCATTTCGCCGTAGTAGTTTCTTTTTGTGTCTATAATTAACTTATGATGTTTTATTTTTTCTTGCTTGTATTTACTTTTTTAGATTCTAAACTGTTTTCGAAGAATAAACAGATCTTTAATTTACTACTAGACTGTTTGATCTCAGTTGTTATCCAGGATTTCCAATTCGACTTACACTTTACGAGTGGAAAACATTGAAAAAAGTGATACTTAGCTAAAACCTCAGTATTTCTAAAAACACTGCGGTTTTCACATTTGCATTTGTTTCCTTATATACATTTTCCCATGATTCTTCCATCAAAGCTTGTCTTGTCTGTCTAGTCTTGTACGTCTAATCTTGTCTGTCTAGCCTTGTCTCTCTAGTCTTGTATGTCTAGTCTCGTCTGTCTAGTCCTGTCTGTCTAGTCTTCTCTGTCCAATCCTGTTTGTCTAGTCTTTTCTGTATATTCTCGTCTGTCTAGTCTCGTCTGTCTAGTCATGTCTGTCTGGTCTTGTCTGTCTAGTCTTGCCTATCTAGTACTGTTTGTCTGGACTTGTTTGTCTAGTCCGATCTGGCTAGTCTTATCTGGCTAGTTTTGTCTGTCTAGTTTTTCCTGTCTAGTCTTGTCTGTCTACTGTTACCTGTCTACTTTTGTCTGTGTAGTCTTGTCTGTCTATTCTTGTCTCTCTAGTCTTATCTGTCTAGTCCTGTCTTTTATAAATTCTTAGGACATAAAGATAAATCCACATTTAAATCAAAATCATTATGCTTAGCTTCTTATGTTCTTATTTATAAGTTAAAACTTACTGCCACTAACTGTCACATAGTTACTCTAACCCCAGAATATTAATTTATAAATCAGTACTTTATTTTTATTAAAATACTTTTTTATAATTTAAACTTGTATTGATTTACAAATGTCAAATATCCGCACAAGAATCATGTTTCGATCATGAAAATATCTAGATATAGTAGGGTCACTTTTTGTAGATTTCTGCCTAAACGCCGTAAATTTGCAAGAATCTCGGTCTTTACTTTTTATTAATTAAATAAACACACGAAACTTTAATTTATAAAAAGCTATGAATTGTATCTAGTACAGAAAAGAATATAGAATTTTCTTTGGTTAATAAACAATTATGTCACCGAAAGATTGTCTTATAGTTATATAATTTTCAAAATATGACCAATCACTCTCGACTGACCAACAACTGTACTATTTACGCCTATTGAAAAAATTGTATCACACTCGGCGATCCATTAACGAACCCATTATGAGTGCTTCAATGACTTCATTATAGATACAAAATAGAAAAAGTATTTTATAAAATTTGTCGCGGGCTGCATAAAATATCTACGCGGGCCGTATGCGATCCGCGGGCCCAGGCCTGAACTGGAGAATCGCATAAAAATCCAGGAAAAAAACTCGAAAATTTACTTCATGTTTTGTGTTTAGCTTAACGGAAGAAAAATATGAAACTTTTGGAATATAGAATTAATTTACGAACTTAATTATATAAACAAATCATCAAACGTTGTTAAAAACAATTAAGAAAAAATCAATTTAAAAATAACTAAATTTTCTTATTTTACCGTGCATAATTATCAAAGGGAAAACTGAAAGAAACAATCTTAATACATTGATTTCTTTACTACTTTGTTTCACTTCCTCGTTTTTATCCAAAACACTTAACCCAGAGAAAATTGTAATCTATTTTTTTATTATTATTTCAGACATGTAACCCTCAAGAATCCATTGCAATAAAAAAAGGCTTCAACAAAAAAATTGGAAGACTAATGAAGAAAATATTCACGTTAGAAAATTGCAACGAATCGGATTATCGGTGTGTTGTTCTACTTCCCTAGTTCCGGCAGCGAAATCCCGAAAATGTAGCAGGTGAGCTGATTTTATTTAATTCTTGGGGTTGTCCAGCATGGGGAGAATGTGTTAGTATATGCACAGGAATTCCGAAAAATAAGATAAGACAGAGGGGATAGAAATCTGGATTAGTCAATATATCATGGTTAGAATTGGTTAAATTTCAATTTCAAACATGCTTGTTACTAATTTGAGCTTTTAACCAATTTCAACTCAATTATGATATAACTTATATTTATATATCAATTATGATATATTCATTTATAGTTTTAGTACAATTGGTAATTTTAAGAATAAAAACACGAAAAAATTATTCAGAGTTTAGCTAATTTCATTATATTAATATTACAAGTCAAAAAAACATTTTAACATAGAAATTCCCACAAAATTTGGATCAGTGAATAGAAATCCAAATATGGATTTAGCTTAGCTTATTATTATAAGGATTGTTTAGAATCGATTCTTTTTAACTCGATTAGACTGTAATTAACTCAACAATCTGAGATTTATGCAAAATTTAGCAACTTTGAAGAAATGAAAAAATTATAAATGATACAATATATACAATACAATATATAATATTTCTGAGAACTATGAAAAGTGTAGATATTTGCGATTGTAAAATGTGAAGAAAATTTTAATTGACAATGTTCCAAAGTTTAAGTGTAGCGTTTCAAGACTTAGATTTTATGCTCTTGTTGAATTGCATGTTTTGCCGAGAAATTTCTTGTTTGATCAAATTTTTTAAATTGCAAAGTTTAAAAAAGTCGGATTTTAAAATTGTAGTTGAAAATCTTGTGTAGTTGAACGTCAATTTTAACCAGAGCAATAAAAAAAAATCGAAAATATTGTCTAAAATTACTTTTTGTTTTGAAATATTATTGGTAAAAATGTGGAATAATAAGTATTGTTACTCTAGAAAAAAATCATTTGTAACTTTATCAAAATGTTGCAAAATCAATTATTAAGTTCGCGAAAAAAAAAATTAAATCTCGGAAACAATTGTAACAATTTACTCTCTTGTTTTGTATTTAGTTCTATGACAGGAAAAATATCAAAAATTTATAACTTTCACAAAATCTTATTAACTCGCAAATTAAATTATCTGACATTATGCACAAAATAAATAAAAATAAAATAAAAATTTCTAAAATTTGCTCTTGTGTTTAACGTGCAAAAACATTTAAAATGAAGGTTTTGTTCAAGTAAAACCTCAGTGAGACAATCTTAATACCAACATATTTTACTTCCTTGTTTTTCCAAGTCCAAAAACACTGAACCCACAGAAAATTTTAATCTAATTTATTTTCAATTATTTTTCCAGACGTTGTAACTTCAATAACCCGTCGTTTAACACTTGTCAACAAAAAAATCAGACAACTACTGAAGAAAGTATTCGCGTAAGAAAATTTCAACTAGTCAGAATTTCAGTGTGTTCTACTTCCCTAGTTTCAGCAGCGAAATCCCGAAAATGCGGCAGGTGAGCAGATTTTTGTGTGATTTTCGAGTTGTCCGGCAAGGAGAGAGTCCTCGGGAATCACTCAAGAGAAGTGTTTTGAACATATCTCTGTGTTAGTATGTGCACGGGAATTCAGGAAGGTAAGAGAAAGAGAGGACAGAAAGAGCGTACGCGAAAGGGGGGCACATGCGCGTCCCCGAGAAAAGGGATGTTTCGACGTCACCGAAAAAGAAAAACTCCCGGCTCCTCGGCTCGGGAAAAGGGGTAGGGATGGATATGAATGCGCACATAGAGTACACTTCGATTTTTAAAGTAAAAAGAATATATATATATATAGTGTAGTATATATTTTGCGTCTCTGTATTGGCCCCCGATGTTGAGAAAGGGACGGAGGCATCCGGATTTTTAGGGGTTGAGTGAGATGGGGTTAGGGTGGTTGGACGTCGCGGCCGGCAGGGGGCGCCTGCTATCAACTCACAGGGAGGAGCCTAAGGAAGGATGGATAGCTGGAGGGAGTAGGATGGATAGTGTGGGACCGCTGTGATGCACCATGCACGCCGTTTTCTGAGTCAGTGTTGGGATTTTGATCCCGACGTAAACACGCTTTCTCAGTCGTTTTGGGGCTCCTAGCTAGCTCGCTACACACTAGCAATACCCCCGTGTTATATATATGTATACATAAATGTGTCTCTCTGCGCAGCGCTGCGTCAGCGAGATCCGTTATCAAGTGAGAATACATTGCGACTTCATATCCCACGGACACTTGAGCCGTTTGTTTTCGTTTCGAAAATCACGATAAGTGACGTCACATCAAGTTTTTTTTCTTTTTCGACGAAGTGCACTTGTGCTGTAAGCGTGTTTTACTTTTACAAAAAAAATAATAATCTTCCGAAAACTTGTGCTTCCTCTTTTTGCGCTCCCCATCAGTGCGCGCGCTTTTACCCCAAAACAAAAAATTCCAAAAATTAAAAAGTGCGTGAAAGAACTATGAAAAAAGTTTTTTTTTGGAGAGTTACAATTTAAAATCCAGTTTTTTTTTTGTTCTTTGAATTTTTTAATAAATTCCCTGAAATTGTATTTTGTGTTGCGTGCCGCGGCGTTTCAATGCGTGTACTCGGCACGCAAACTGAAAAAACGCTCCGACGAAAAGTGATCTTCCCGGCGAGCGCTACTTCTTATCCTGTGATGTTGTGATCCCTCACTCTCGACCACAAACTCTTGAAACTTCTTCGAAACCCTAAATATATTAATATCCGAACTGTTTTTTAAGTAAATTTTGTGTTGCTTGTGATTCGAAACGGCTGAAAACTGGCGGAACTAGAGGACCGTGTCCGCATGCAGCCTACGGCCACGGCCTCCATACCGCCTCCAGCGGATATGGACTTGCAGGCTATGCAATCCATGGATTGGCTCTTCAAGAAGGAACGGATCTACTTACTCGCACAGTTTTGGCAACAGGTCAGTTACTCTATCCAATTTTAAAATCACAAACGAAAATTTTAAACGCGTTCTGCGGGTTAATTGCAGTGCGTTCTTGGACCGCGCGCGCGACTCCCAGTTCAAAGTTTACGGGCGCGCATTCCGTAGACAAATTCCTATCCGACTCGCAGACTTCGAATAACACCGTTTCAAAATAAATATTTTCCTTCACGTAAAATAAACAAATAATTTAACAAAATACAAATACCAAAAAAATCGGTTTCAACAAATATAATAATAATTGTTATCGGATACTTATTTTATACGTTCTTAAAACAAATTCGAATCAAATTGTTAAATTTCTAGTAATAAACTGTTTTAAGCAATTTTCCTACAAATTAATGAAATTGCGAAGATTATTACAAAATTTACAATCAAAATTACAACTCACTAAAAAGTTCGAATGAGAATTTCTTGGAAATTTGCAATTGAAGATTATTCTTAAATTTCTATAACAAGTTTTCTTCAATATTTTCTTTAAATTATCAACTTTAGTAATAAAATATTACAGCTGCAATTATAATAAGTGTTTTATAGCAGGTTCTTAAAGCAAATTCAAATTCATTAAAATGTTACAAATTCGTGTCGAAATTTTTATTAGTTAATTGTTTAAAACAAATTAATAAAATTGCGAAGTTTATTGCAAATTTTTAATGAAAATCACGAAAATGACTGAAATGTTCATGAGATTTTATATGTTCTTAAAACAAATTCGAATTCGTTAATATGTTCAAAAAGAAAACATTAAATTGTTTCGATGTATTGGTATTTAAATTGTTTAGAAGAATTTTGTTACAAATGATTATTTTAAATTTTCCATCAAAATCACCAAAATGTTCCAATCAGAATTTACATGTAAGTGTTATCTTAAATTTTCTATTACAAGTTTCTCTCAACGTTTTCTAAGTTTATAAACTCTAATAAAACCTTAATAATAAAATATTACAGCTGTAATTATCATGTAAGTGTTTTACAACATCTGCTTAAAACAAATTGAAATTCTTTAATAAAAAAATCAAATAAAATTGTTTCGAAATTTTCGTTTTGGTAAAATTCTTTTAATCGCAAGTTATTCCAGTATAGATTTTCTTGTTTGACGATATTTTTAGAACAGTCTAACTTTGTTTTAAGTTCAAATACGACTATGTTTTTCAAACACCAAAGTCTCTGAATATTTGAAATATTTGCTTCAAAATATTTTCAAACTGATTCAAAATATTAGTTATCCACATTTCAAAACAAAACTTAAAGAAATCTTTTGGTTTATTTTTCCATCAAATTTAAAAAATTTCCAACTTATTTTTAAAATATTTTTCAATTTGTAATACACATTTCAAAAGAAAGCTTTGAGAAACCTATTGGTTTATTTGTCCATCAAATTTAAAAAATCTGCAGCTTATTTAAAATATTTTCCAATTTGTTATCTACATTTAAAAAGAAAGCTTTAAAAAGTCTTTAGGTTTATTTGTCCATAAAATTTCAAAAATTCCCAACTTTTTTTTGCCGTGAAATGACTCAAGCGAAATAAATTTACGTGATGCAAATGTAAATGATAAACAGAAACAATAATGGAATAGGATAATAAACTTATTTTGTGGTTTTGTTAAAAATTTCCCAGGAAAATTTCTCTTGAAATTTCAACAGCAAGCGGAACGTTTAGATAATCTAATAGGTTTTCGTGTAAGTAAAAGTCTTGGCTTTCGATTTTAGTTGCAATGGAGACCAGAATTTAAACGGTTCTACCACTTAAGAATTTTAAAATATTTTTATCACACAACTTGCTGTAATTTCAACAACTAAAATATATAAATCGACCACGATATTTATAAACATTTCAAACAAATTGTGACAAACAACTTCTAACAAAAAATTGAAGGAGAAATGCGATAAAAATAATAATAATCTGAAAAGTACAACGGGCTTTCGGGCTTTTGAAATCCGATATATTTTCAACTTTTCAACAATTATTTTAACTTTCCAAAAAAGCGTTTCTTTAGGTGAGGCAGATGTTTTCGTATCATTTTTTTTGCAAGAAAATCTTGCGCCAAAAGTGTCGAGTGCCAGAAAGTCTGTTTTTCGCAAAGTTCGATGAGAAATCGGTCTTGATTACTCCCCAAATTTTTCTTTGTATTTACACAAAAAAATATATTAACAAAAATTTTAAACCTAAGTTGCAAGAAAAATGTAATTGTTTGCTTTAAGCAATTATATAGAATTTTGGGTGAATTACGACTTAGATAAATTGATACAACATTTTTACTATGCATTTATTGCATAATTTTGGCAGACGCAGACCTAATTCACTAAACACCGTAACTTGCTAACGAGGTAACACATAAAACATTTAACAATTTTGTTTTGAAGATTTTTGAGAAATCTTAATCATTAAGTAAAAAATAATTGTTTCGCAAGTTTGCAATTAAAAAAAATCCCTTTTTTTGGAAAATCTGGTTGGAATTTTATAGCGGCATTATTTCTAATTGTAATGCATGAAGTTGCTGATTAAAATTGTTGGAATTGTAGCCGGAATTGTTTGTAGAACTTAATGTTTCTTCAGGTTTCCGAATTTCAACGGATTTTTCGAATTCTTTCAGAAACAGAACTCGAACAAAAGGTTCGAACAACACCGCGTTATACATCTCTTTGTGAGATAAATAAGGGTTAAAAGACACCTGAAATTAATTAAAATCAATAACTTCAAAAACGAATTTGTGCGTTTAAAGTAGCTTAAAGCTCTTAAGCCCTTAATTTACTTTAAGCAACTTTCACCCCTGAATGCCCTGATATCCCCGTGAAAAATTAAGAAACAACAACTGTCGCGTCTCCCCGAATTTATTTCATTTTAAAATTTCCCATAAAATCAAAGTTTTTTTTTCTTCTTTTATTGAGAATAATCACTCACTTAAAAGCGTTTTTAAGAGCCCTCAATAAAAAATTGTCACCGTGTGCAACACCAAAACGAAAAAAACTTAATAATAAAAGAGTTGTAAAGTTAATATCGATTATATTGCGCATAAATAACGTTTTCTTTTAAGAATCGATAAAAGAAAATTATACACATTTCTCCCCGTTCTTTAATGAAAAGAAATCGTAATAAAAAAAACTTGTATATAAAAATTATACACACGTGATTCCCTCTACCCCGTTTTATTTTAATTTTTTACGACGTCTCAGCGTAATTGAAATATTTATGGGGTAATTAAACAATAGAAACTATTTCTTTAAAGAGAAAAAAACCGAATTGGTTTCTCAACCGTTGGGTGGCGCCACACAGGAAAGAAAACAAGTTTAAAAAACGCAATTGTTGAAGAAGGGGGTTGATTATTAATTTGGCGCAACGTTCGCCGTGATTGAAACAAAAGATGTGTGGGGTGGTGGGGAGCGGTAGTGGGGTGGCCAACGGCGGGGTAGAAAAGAGGGGTGTCTTTATTTTATCTCTCTATGTATGTACAATATTATTGATTAACAGAAACAAAACCCCTTTTTACATGCAACTTCCAACTTCTTAGCGTTAATGATTTTTTTTGTGATGAAATGCATCATCATTCCATTGATATAAATATTTCCAACAAAAATCCTATCTTAATGATAAAAACCACCTGATGGTGTTTTTTTTTGACGTGACTGACCTACACCACGGATTTTTTTCTACCCTAACTCACCCCCTATTTGGAGCTATCAATATACAGAGACATCAAGAGGGTGCTTAAATCCCCCCAACGATCGGTAAGTGATCGGGAATTGGGGTAGAAAAAAAAACTTCGTTTCCTCTTCCGCGTCAGTTTCACCCAGTTTCCGCACCCCTGCTGTTTTTTTTTTCGTCCAAGATTCTCAAGGCGGAATATTTTTAAATCTAATTCAATTCGCCTAGAAGAATTCCGGATGAATTAACTCTACTTGTCGCTAAACGTTTCCGAATGTTTAACGTTTCACCCTTTCTCAGCTATTACTGGCTTACTCATGCTCTGATGAGCCTTACAATGCTGCAGATTTATTGTTCTTACACAGACGGTACGCTCTCGGGGGCGGGTTTGCCGCCGTCCTTGTCGGATCGGGGACGGCGATGGCCCAGACGAGGAGCGAAGCTGACGCGCGTCCCGACGCCGGATGGAGGAACACGCGTGCCGATTTAATTCCTAGACGCTCACTCGCCTGCACACACACATTCGAAATACGGGCCGGATTAATAGATCGCGGGTATTCTTCTTTACATCTTCCATCTATTTCGCTTAATCTCGTTTTCAAAGGATTTACTACGTACAACGAATTTTCTGATATCTGGATATTAATCAATATCTCATTTATTTTAACTTTATAAATAGGTTACTGCATTCGGATAACTTATATCACCCTCACTTAATCAATAAAATTTATTATATCCACCACCTCAAATATTACCCCAGAATTTACTACATAGTACATTTAAAATATTTGTCTCTCAAACGCCTAGATCAATGTCATACCTGTACTAAGATTAGTTTCAATCTATATATTTTTTCTTTTAATGCATGGCAAGTAATTTATACAACTGATATTGTTAGGTTTTCTCGAAAAACTTAAGAATTGATTTGATATTATTTAATATTTGATTTATTTAATATTACTATATCGACAATTTCATTCCACTTTTTTTGAAATCTTAAAAAATTTCATTTCTTTTTCATTTCATTAATCATTAATCATTTTTCATTAATCATAATCATTTTTTTTTCTTAAAAATTTCTTCTTAAATCTTCCATGGGTTTTAAATTTTGAGAAAAATTTACAAAATCGAATTGAATTGATTCTATTTGAAACAAATCTGGAACATTTATAGTTATTAAAAAGGTTATGATACCATCAATTTAATTCCTGCTGTCCAAAATCGTAAAAACTAAGTTCTTTTTCTAAAATCTCTGTTCCACAGTTTTTAAATTTTGAGAGGAATGTACAAAATCGAATTGTGTGGACAAATCTGGACAAATAATTAATTGAAAATATTACAATAAATGAAAATATTACAATATCAACAATTTACATGTAAAATTAATCCCATTTGTGCAAAATCTTTACAATTAAACTCTGTGTTCCCCAGTTTTTAAATTGAGAGCAAACAGTATTGAATATAATTGTTTCTATTTGAGGCAAATATGGAATATTAGTACTCAATAAAATGTTATAGGATCAATAATTTTCATATAAAATCAATTCGATTTGTCCGAAATCTAAACAATTATGATCTCTCTTTGTTCCGTAATTTTTAAATTTGAGGAAAAATTGCAAAGTGAAATTGTTTCTATTTCAAACAAATCTGGAACTTTTGTAGTTAATAAAAATGTTATGATAGCAACAAATAACATGAAAAATGAATTGTTTTTTTTTAATTTTGAAAATCATTATCTTTGTTCAAGACTATGAACAAAGTTAAGTGTTAAAAGTTAGTTCAAACTTAATGATTTCAATTTTAAGAAAAATCCTGCTTGCATTGTTTCTATTTGAAATGAATTGAATTGATGTGTTCTTCCACATCTTAACAATTAAAATATTTGTTCCATAATTTTTTAATTTCGAATTTTTTTTGCAAAATCAAATTGTGTGTCAAGTGATCCCTCAATTTGGGCGGCGGATGCGTTCCAGAAAAATACCGTGCAGTTCGAAATCGCGCAATACGAATCTGAGAAGCCAATACTGAATCGCACAGTACGAATCTTAGTTGTCAATATAATATAGAATCCAAAATCATCCACAGTTCGTTAAACAAAGTTGAAGACACGTCTTTTGCATATTTTGCCTCCAATAATAAAATGTTATGGCCCAGATTTTGATTTGTTTGGCCCAAGATCAAATTGAAGGGTACAGGGGAAAACCACACATGTCCACCTAGTTTCGTTTTGAGAAAACGAAATTTAAAATTAGGACTTAAGTTGTTTTCTCCTGGATATCTATTTTATAATGTCAGTTTTAAACTTCAAATACTGTTCTTCTTTAATGTGTTCATTATGGACTAAGCTGCTTTTTCCCCAATCTTATACAGTGGAACGTAAAGTACACTTCTAATAACAACATATGGCAGCACCAGTTTAATATTGACAAAAAATGGATTGATTTTGGACGTTGTTTTTCCCTATGCCCTTTAATTGTTTGTACAGTGATCCCTCGATTTGGGCGGAGGATGCATACCGTAAAAATCCGCGTAGTTTGCGATCGCGCAATGCGAGCCCTAGTTTCAATTAAATTAGCGAATCGACTGGACTATGATATGGTTACAAGAAACATTCATTAAAACCAACTGGAAGTGATTCGTCTTTGCCATTTATAATAACTATTTTGCTTTGATTAAATATTGATGAAGTGAAATAGTAGTTTATGACACAAGTGTGTGAAGAAGTTCCCATCACTGTGCGTTTTTTTACTAGTTAGCATTTTTTTCACGGAGCCTTTCACATACGTGTGCCATACATTATTTTACCTACGAACCATGTTATAATACTGCTGAATCTACAAAAAAAATATTGTTTGTTACCGATAGATTTGTTACCGATTGTAAAAATTGTAATTCTGAGGAATACTGACAATCATTGACACAATAAGGTTAGTATGTTCAGCGCCTCCATGGAAAAAAATTGCTAACTAGTAAAAACGCACAGTGACGGGAACACTATTTGGTCGTTGTCGATGTAGATTAGAATATGGTTAGGTTAAGTTATATTAGAGCCAGAAAAATCCAGAGAAAGCCCTTCGAAGAATCTCGGCCCCTCACCGAGACTTTTTGATTAAAAATAAGACATATTAATTCAATTTTAATATATGTCAATAAATTTATTTATTTTCACTATGTCTATATTTTTTGTTTAGTGACGCAAGTTGTTGCCATAGTAACAACAAACAGAAATTGTTTAATAATGAAAATCCATTTGATTTACATTGGACTATTACGCACGATTTGGATACTTTTACCCACGATTATAATAATGGCATCCTTCACAATATTCTTCTTCTTCTGGTTCCTATCCGGGGGTTCCTATAATTGGCTACTATCTTGACTGTGTTGTTCCTATCACTTGCAGCTCGGAATAATTCAGTAGATGTTTTTGAGGTCCAGGCTGTGAGATTTTTTTTAACCTGGATATTCTTCTTCGTCCAACACTTCTCTTCCCTGGTATTTTTCCTTGTAGAATAGACTGTAGGAGATGGTACTTGGCGTATTCCTCATAATATGTCCTAGGTATTGGATTTTCACGGTGGTTAATACTTTCTTAGGTTTTTTCCATTTTTTGAGAACCTCAACATTTGTGACATGGTCCGGAACATTTGGTTTTGAACACAGCCACGATGTGTTACTAGAGAAATTCATATGGATCTTGTATGCAGTAGTTTCTCATTGCTTTCTGCATTCTCATGCCGTTGACCAACTAGTAGCCTTCAGGGTCAATTTCTCACGCCTAGGACCAGAGAGTGCCCAAACTTCCATCCACTCTTCCACCCTGCGAAGAGTTTGTTGGAATAGGTTGGAAGTGGATCTCCTTATATCGGGAGATATTCGGCCCCTGTATTCGTTAGGCGTTTGAGTATGTAACTATACACCAAACGTTGCCCCCTTTCTACCACGGGGAGGTGAATAAAAGTTGTTTCTTTTTATTGAATTTAGGACCATGATGACATTTCCTAAACTCTAGTACTTCCAGTAATCCTACATATTTTTATATTACTAATTTACTATTCTATACTATCCTTCACATACAATAATGTATTTATT
Organism: Phosphuga atrata; assembly: GCA_944588485.1. Taxonomy (NCBI): domain Eukaryota; kingdom Metazoa; phylum Arthropoda; class Insecta; order Coleoptera; family Silphidae; genus Phosphuga; species Phosphuga atrata. Next base: position 25,995,014 of record OX155904.1, read on the forward strand.
AATGTGTTCATTTTGGTGTGTGAGTAGATAAAAACTATTAAGTATGGAGCAAATCGCGCAATATCGAAATTGAGGGATCACAGCATTGAAAGTAAATCTCAAACATTCTAATTAATTCTAGTTGATTCTTGGCAAAAGGACTTTTTTAATAAAAAAAAAATATTTATTAAAATAAATTTTAATAAAATAAACTAATATCGATATTTTACCAAAGGGGTCAATTGTTAAGGGGGTATAGACAGCATTTTATATTAAAGTTAACATGTTCAGACCTTAAAAAAGGATTGGATCTTAAGATACATTCTAATTAATAATTAATCAATTTCTCATTTATATTAACTTTGGAAATAGGTTACTTGGTTTGGATAACTTATATCACACCCACTTAATCAATAACATTTTTTATACCTTCAAATATTACAGCAGAATTAACTACATGGTTAATTTAAAACATTTTGCCCATTTTTTTTTTCTCAAGCACCTAGTAGGGCTTCACACGAGAAGGATATTTTTCTCGTCCCGTCTCGTCTCGTGAAAGCGAGACGAGACCGAGACGAGACAGTTTTGAAAATTATTGAGGCGAGAGCGAGACCGCATGAGACCTCTCGCTAGAGCGAGGACACACGTGGTCTCGCTCTCGCGAGACACGAGAGCGTATGTGGTCTCGCTTTTGCGAGACATGAGAGTCTCGTTTCTGATCTCGTTCATACTTCTTCTTCAATCTTCGACTCTGACACGGGCAAGTTACATTTCATTATTTATTTGACCATATTTAATATTTGACGAGATGAGACGAGACGAGACGAACGGTTACGAGAGCGAGATCGAGACGAGACAAACTGTTCCTAGAGCGAGAGCGAGACTGAGACGAGAGTAATTTTTTTCTCAACTAAAGAGAGCGAAACGAGTTTTTTTTAACTCTCGCCATATCTCGTGTCGTGTGAAGCCCTAGTACCTAGATCATTGTCAAAATTGTACCGAGATTAGTTTGTAAACAATACCAAGAATATTACAAATGATCGTATTGAGTTTTCTCGAAAATCTTAATAATTGATTTTCTTGGTCACTTTGAACTTTCCTTGTTCTATAATTCCAAATTTAGAGATTTTATTCTATTTGGAACAAATCTAGTTCTTCTTAAATCTTTGTTTCATATTTTATAAACGTTGAGATACATTTACAAAATCAAATTGTTTCTACTTGAAACAAATCTGGAATATTTTGAGTTATTAAAATGTGTTGATTAATTATGAGCAATTGCATTCCTACTGTCCAAAATTAAGTTCTTTTTCTTAAATCTTTGTTCCACAGATTTTAAATTTTGGGAGGATTTTACAAAATCGAATTGTTTCACTTTGAAACAAATCTGAACAAAAGTTAAATAAAATACTACAATATCAATATTGACAATTTACATGTAAAATTAATTCCATTTGTGCAAAATCTTTGCAATTAAGATCTGTGTCCCAGTTTTAAAATTCAGGAAAAAAATTAAATCGAATTGTTTCTATTTCGAACAAATCTGGAATATATGTTCTCGATTTGCGAGGATGCGTACCGTAAAAAATCCGCGTAGTTTGAGATCGCGCAATACGAGTCTTAGTTTCTATTATATTACCGAATCGATTTGAATTCACGACTATGTTATGTATACAATGAACATTCATTAAACCCAACTGGAAATGACTCTTCTTAGCCATTTATAATAACTATTTTGCTTTGATTTAATATTGATGGGGATTGCACAGGACAGAGGGGGATGGAAGTTGTTACGGGAGGGTTATGTCCAGCAGTGGACAAGTATAGCTGGATTATGATGATGATGAAATATTGATGTAGTGAAAAAAATCGCGCAATATCGAAACCGTGCAATAAAATACCGCGTAAATTGTGGGATCACTGTATTGAAAATAAATCTAGAACATTTCGTTTATATAATCTCTCATTTATTTAACTTTATAAATAGGTTACTGCATTAGGATAACTTATATAACACGTAGCGCTTCACACAAGAATGATATTTTTCTCGTCTTGTCTCGTGTCGTCTCGTAAGAGCGAGACGAGAACGAGACGAGACCGCATGTGGTCTCACTCTCGCTAGAGCGAGAACGTATGTGGTCTCGCTCTCGCGAGAGCGAGAACGTATGTGGTCTCGCTCTCGCGAGAGCGATGTGATCTCGTTCTCGCGAGACACCAGAGTCTCCTGTCTGATCCCGGTCATATTTCTTCTTCAATCTTTGATTCTAATACGGGCAGCCTTAATATTTTCTTGCATAAATTTGAACTGCGGGCTCGGGCAAGTTACATTTCATTATATAACAATTAAAAAGAAAGTAGAAAAGAGTAAAAGAGTAGATTTCGTAATATGAAATAGATGTCGTAGACAATTTCAAATTATGTTCGTTTTTATTATTAATTTTAAATCGTCAACAAAATAGAAGGTTTATATAAACAGACATTTATGGTGTGTTATCGCTACATTTTCATGTGGATGGAACAAAGCGAAATTAGAAGATATTAATAGTAACCAAATAGAAAATTTATGTAAAGAGACAGTGATTAGTTTACAATAAAATGAATGATTAAAGTAATATAATAAAGTAAAGTAATAGATAAAGTTCTAGCAAGAACGATATTTGGCGAGATTAGACGAGACGAGACAAACGGTTACTAGAGCGAGACGAGACTAACGGTTACGAGAGCGAGACGAGACTAACGGTTACGAGAGCGAGACGAGACTAACGGTTACGAGAGCGAGAGCGAGACAAGACTAACGGTTCCTAGAGCGAGAGCGAGACTGAGACGAGAGTAAATTTTTACACAACAAACGAGAGCGAGTCGAGAATTTTTAAACTCTCGCCCTATCTCGTCTCGTGTGAAGCCCTAATGACACCTACTTAATCAATAACATTTACTATATGCACCACCTCAAATAATACTCCAGAATTTACTAGATAGTTCATTTAAAACATTTTTATCAATTTTTTTTTTGTCCAACAAATGATCCAACTTGACCCAAGAAGCACCTAGGTCATTGTCAAAACTGTGCCAAGATTAGTTGAAATTCGTATTTTTCTTGTTTGAAGCATGGACAGTAATTTATACAAATGATTTTATTGAGTTTTCTCGAAAATCTTAAGAATTGATTTTCTTTGTTACTTTGGCCTTTCCTTGTTAATTGTCTTTGTTCTATAGATTGCAAATTTAGAGATTTTTTCTCTTTGGATCTAATCTAGAGCATGTTTAGTTGATAAAATATAACAATTAAATTAAAATGTAACAATTTCATTCCAGTTGTTAAAAATCTTAAAAATGAAGTTCTAAATCTTTGTTCCCTTGTTTTTAAATTTTGAGAAACATTTACAATATCGAATTGATTCTATTTAAAACCAATCTGAACAAAGAATTAATGAAACTCTTAGAATATCAACAATTTGCATCTAAAATTAATTCCCTTTGTCCGAAATCTAAACAATTAATTACCTATGATCTTTGTTTAGCAATTTTAAAACTTTAAGAAAAAAATTAAGTATACATATGAAAATTAAAATGAGTAACCGAATTGTTTCTTCTTCATACAAATCTGGAACTTTAGTTAGCAAAAATGTTATAATATCAACAAATTCCATTAAAAATTAATTGCATTTGTCCAAAATCTTAATCATTATTATCGCTATTCCATAGTCTTTGAATTCTAAGAAAAATCTTCCTTGAATTGTTGCTATTTGAAATGAATATAAAAACAACGTAACAATTGAAACGCAGTATAATCTTGATAATCCGGCGATCAGTAATCCGGCGCTCTGCGAAAACTAGTGTCTTTTCTTTACGCTGCCCCGCGTCGGATATAAACCTCGCGCAAAGAAGGAATACAATCAAAAACATCTTAGAAAAAGGTCTGGCCTACACACCCTGCTTTTAACTCTACATTTTAACTCCACTCAGCAATTGTCTTACTATCTGTTCTAAGTTTGTACATATTTTTTGTATGTACACATTTACCCATAGATTCATATTTTATTATATTTATTCTTTCTGAAATAGTATTGTACATAAAATTTGAAAAAATGTTTTGTTTTAATCCCTTAATTTTAATTATATCCCTTAATCCGGAATTTGTTGATAATCCGGCGGTTGTCTAGTCCCATATGTGTCGGATTGTCAAGGTTAAACTGTATTCGTTCCATAATTTTAAAATTTCAAAAAATGAACATCCCTCAATTTGTGCGGAGGATGTGTTCCAGAGAAACCGCGCATTTCGAAATCGCTCAATAAGTATCTCAGTTGCCAATATTAAATCTAACAGTGACATTCTTAGTTGCCAATATTGAATCGCGCAATGTAAATTTTAGTTATCAATATAATATATAATTTAAAATTGCCCACAATTCGTTAAACAAAGTTGAAGACATGTCTTATATTTTGCTTCCAATAATGAAATATTAGGCAAGAGCTTTTGTTTTACACAATTAAGCAAAAATTTTGCAAAATCGAATTGTTTGTAGAGTGATCCCTCGATTCGCGCGGATTATACGTACCGGAAAATTTAGCTCTGTTTAAGATCGCGCAATGCGAGCCTTACTTTCTTTAATCCACGACTGTTATGGCTCGCATACACCTAATCCGTCATCGGCCGAAGTTGGCTCGGGCGACGACGGCGATTGAAACAAACACTTGTAAAAGAATGATTGCTCGTACACAAACACGACTGTCATCGTCCAATGACGCCCGAAAACGGCCGATCATCGCATGATCCGAACTTGGGATTTCTCGCCAGACTGCAGGCGTCTACATTGCAAATTAAGTGTATTTATAGTTAAATTTTGTTGTTATCTACCTAAACGGCTATGGATATTGAAAAATTAATAAGTTGTGTTTATAATAGGGGTTGGTCTATTATAAACACCACTTATGTGGGATAAAAATTCATAAAATTACAATAGTCGACAGGATAACACTGTTGGTAACACTGGCGGTAACACTGTTGCACTGTTGCAGTGTAAGCACATACACGTCCGATTAACTCGTCCGGGTAGTTCTGTCCGCCATCGGCCGACAAAATCGGTTTTGGTGTACGCTTAGCATTAGACTTGAATCCCTGACTATTACACTTGAATCCACGACTATTAGACTTGAATTCCCGACCATTGGACTTGAATCCACGTCTATTAGACTTGAATCCCCGACTGTTAGACTTGAATCCACGAACATTAGACTTGATCTCCGGCTATTACACTTGAATCCACGACTATTAAACTTGAATCCACGACTAATTATAATTGAATCTCCGACTATTAGACTTGAGTCCACGACTATTAGACTTGAATCCAGGACTATTAGATTTGATTCCCCGACTATTAGACTTGAATCCACGACTATTAGATTTGAATCCCCGACTATTAAACTTGAATCCACGACTAATTAGAATTGAATTTCCGACTATTAGACTTGAATCCACGACTATTAGACGTGAATCCAGGACTATTAGATTTGATTCCCCGACTATTACACTTGAATCCACGACTATTAGACTTGAACCCACGATTATTAGACTTGAATCCACGACTATTAGACTTGAACCCACGATTATTAGACTTGAATCTACGACGCTTCGCGGTCAAAGTTCGCAAAATTAAAGCAGTTTTTACTCCTCTTGAAGCACCATCTCAGCCAGCAATTGTGAAACTGGTGGAAAAGTTTGAGCTGTTGGGACAAGTTAGTGATGTGAAGACCCGAACTCGTGCACATCGCTCAAGCACAACTGAAAATATTGCTATTGTAGCCCATAGTGTTGAGGAAAATGATAGTGTTGAGGACCCATATTTGTCCATTTCTCGTCGATCTTTGGAATTGGGCACTCCATAAACGATATTACACCGTATTTTGCATGAAGACTTAGGTCTTAAGGCCTTTAAAGTTCAGTTTACACAAGAACTCACGCCTACTGACCACTACAACGTCGTGTCTTTGCTGATTGTGTCCTTTGATGCATTTCAACTGATCCGGAATTTCATCAAAAAATCATCTTGAGTGATGAGGGCCATTTCACGGAGGCTACATTAACAAGCAGAATTGTCGCATTTGAGGCTGGGAAAACCCAAAAATTATTGTTCAAAAACCTCTACATCCGCAACGTGTGACTGTTTGGTACGGTTTTTCGTCTCGCGGGGTCATTGGACCTTACTTTTTCGAAAATGAGGCTTGAGTAACTGTTACGCTGAATAGATTGCGCTATCGAACGATAATTAATGATTTTGTATGGCCGGAATTGGAAGATATTGATGTGCACGATTTTTATTTTCAACAAGACGGCGCTACGTACCACACAAGTAACGATAGCATCGCTCTTTTGCGTGATAAGTTTCCTGACAGTGTGATTTCTCGAGGAGGCCATCATAACTGGCTACCGAGATCTTGTGATTTAACACCTCTAGACTTTTTTCTTTGGGACTACGTGAAAGATAAGGTTATTTGGCAATGGCCTACAATCGATTCAAGACCTCAAAGATGGAATTCGGGAAGTTATCGAGGACATACAGCCGCAAATGTGCGATTTGGTATTGGAAAATTTCATGAAAAGAATATGGTCCTGCAAGCGTAACCGTGGCAGCCATTTGGCTAATATTGTTTGCCATTATTAATGATATACCCTCCTCTTTACAATTAATTCAACATCCGATGAATTCCCTTAAAAATACTGTTTTTTTTTTAGATATCAAAATGAAACCTCTTATTGGAAGACCCTTTATATATATGCAATGTCATATTTACTAATTTATATTGAATAAATATTGATGAAGTGTACACTTTTAACTATTGATCGCGCAATTCGAATTTGCAGTTATCGTGCAATATCGAAACCGTGCAATAAAAAAATCGCGTAAATTGAGAGGTCTCTGCATGAATATTTAGTTTAATAAAGTTCAAAATAATAATTTCTCCAAAACCTTAATAATTAAGATCTGTGTTTCATGGTTTTCAGAATTTATAAAAAGTTTACATACAATAGACCTTTTCATAGTTAATTTTTTTTGTGCGCATGCGTCAATTTTCGTCATGTACGTCAAAAAAGTGCCCGAATTTTTTTGACGTATAACCAGTGAAAAAAACAAAATGTGCACGAAACTTTCATATTCCCACCTTTAAACATAGCGGACGCGCATGCGCTTAACTAACCATAAAAAGATCTGTTCGACAAAATCAAATTATTTTTATTTGGAATGAGAAAAGTATATTTTAGTTATTCAGCTGTGAAATATGAATAATTTGCACACAATTTAAGTTCTGTTTAATCATTTGAGTTATGTTAAAATGTTAAACAGTTGAGACCTTTGTTGCAAAATTTTGCGAGAAATTGTAAAATGGAATTGTTTATACAGTGCTCCCTCGATTTGTGCGGAAGTTACCGTTCGAAAAATTGTACGCATGTTGAAAACGCGAATCTTGTCTAAGCTCCGACTTGTTGCAACTTACAAAGCACAAGAGTGATATCTATATAATAAACATTCGTTAAACTCAACTCTTCTGCATTCTTAAATTCAAATACGAAATATTTATGGCGCAATACGAAATATTTATCACATGTTTTGAGACACTAACCCTTAATTTCTTGAATTACTTAACTTCAGTTGTATCACATGTATTACTAAACGCGCATTATGGAAGGCGTATAATACAATACCGCGCAAATTGAGGGACTGCGTGTTTAATAAATCTAGAATATTTGACTTCTCTATTTCTTCAAAATCTTAACACTTAAATATCATAAAAATTAACTATTAAGTTGTACTATTAGTAAGTTTTACGTAACTTCCAATAAGGAAACCGGCTAATACGATACCGTACAAATCGAGGGACTGCATTTGTAATAAATATACAACCTTTCAGTCTCGTTTTCCTCAAAATGTTAGTAGTACTTCGGAGCATTGTTTTTAAATTTAATGGAAAAAAATCGCAAATTCCAATTGTTTATATTCAGAATAAATTTAGAATTGAATCAATAATATAACATAAATTGCATTTAAAAAAGATAAAATTTAAACAAATAAAGTTTTTCAGATTAAAGGCCTCAAGGTTTTCTTACACTGGAAGTACAATAAGATAAATGTTATATTTTTTTGATTTCGGCTATTTTCCTGTTTGTGGGTTTTTTGTTTGGAACGAAAATTATCGACGAGCGATTGAATCGGATGTAGTTGAGACTGTGCGTGTGGGTTCGACGTGGCGATGTCGATGCGGTCACAGTTCCGTTCAAATATTGATGGGATGATTTAATCAATTTTATTAAATCAAGTCTTTCAATGAATCATTTATTTATTGGCCACACTTGACCGTCCGTCCGATTCCATCTAACCGCACACAGGACGTTACAATACATCTGCTCTAAATTCAATTAAAGATAATGCGCATCCTCTTCATACAAACCAATTTTTTATTAACAAACGAAAATTTATTTTCATTTTTTTTAAACTACAATCTACAAATTCAAAACCATTTTGTATTAACCCAAACATTATTTGATCACCTAGGTCATTGATGAGTTGTCCAAAATTTTAAATAAACGAGGAAAAATTTTATTGTTTGGTTTGAAGAAGAGCAAAAATGTATTAGAAAAATAAGCATGGGAGATTTCTTAATGCGTTCGCCGCAGCAGTGTACATAACGACCGGATGTGACGTCATCATAATTTTCTAATCATCAATCATTTATTTACGACTGGCGTGTGTGTGTGTGTTGGTGAATTACACGTTTATTGGGACGCGGATTCAATTGATTTTATCTACGCGATATCTATCGTCCTTGTCTGGGAGTTGGCGAGCGAGAGAGAATTTCGCGGCGGACGCGAAGGGGGAATTGATTATTGCCAGTATTGGTAACATCCTCCTTCAATTAATTGTTTTCGAAATGAATTTGATGGCTGTATGTGTGTGTGTGCATGTGTGCTGCGAGAGAGAGAAGTGGATTCTTTCACGGACGGGCCATTAAGACACCTAAAACCGGCGGCTAACAGCGGCAGCCTGCGCTCCCGCTCGGAATTATCGGGCTCGAACAAGTGGCATTGTTTATAGTACGTTCAATTAGCTACAACCGTTTATGATAGTTTACACTTGTAAAACTAACAAAAACAAACGCGCGCGCGCACGCTGCACACTTTTGATTGTTTTCCTTTTTTTTAATTTTATTTTGAAATTGTTTTTGGACCTCCCATGGCGACTATTCTTCCTTGCTTATTCTTCTACACTTTACTACTCGTTTCTATGTTTACCAATTAGTGCTTACTACTACCTGATTTCACACTTGCTGAACACTTTTTTAACCAACACAACTTCATTCAATAAATTCAATTCAATAAATTTTGTCATCACCTTGAATGAATAATCCTTGAATTTCAAACTATCAATATTCTCTACAACCAAATCATTCGCATTTTCACCAATAACAAAGTTTACAAAAATAAAACTAAATTCCACAAGACATGAATTGATACGATAATTATTAAGTTTTTATAAAAGAAACATTTTGTAATTTCAAGACGTCCTAGGTGCTCCAATTTATTCACAATTATTTCAACGATTTTCATAATTGGTTTTATAATTGTTATTTAAAAAACTTGAGTCTTGTAATAGTAATTTTATAATGATAATAATTGGTAATAATTTAGTTTGAGTTCGGAGTTCTATTGTTCATGTCGTTTCGCAAATTGGTTAAAAAAGGGAAAAAAGGAGAAAGAAAAAGACATCTTACGGATGTCTATCTGTAGATCGGCGCACCTGGGCCGTAAACTTAATTAAAATATTTTCTGCGCTAAAAGAGGAATTTATATTGCGCGCGCGTTGTTTTATTGTTGCTGTTTGTTGGTCGGCTGGAAATGATGCGCGGATTGATTATGTGGCTCGCGTGTTGTTTTTATTTTTATGATTATTATTATTTTAAACTCGCGAGTTATTTGTGTCCAATTTACCTTTACCGCGGGTGACAAAGAATTATAAATGAAATCGGATTTATGGAAAATTTATACGTCGCGCTGCCTCCGTATTTTTCTTAGCATGTGGTACATTCAAAAACCATAGGAGATCCCATAAACTCGATTCCAACTCATTTTTTTCTCCTCCAAACACACAATAAATTCATACGTTGGTCTCTTCTTCTCGTTGCTTTTTTTTATTGTTTGATTTCTCGATACAAACGTCCAGACGAGTTTCGCCAAACCGTATATTTTTAGGCACGAGATTTGGACAAAAAATGTTTGCTCCCTCGATACGCAGTCAAAGACGAAACAGATGTCTTCAGGCGCCCAATATATGTATTTTAAAAAAATAAAGGAGTGCAGGAGGATGGAAAAAACGCATCTATGAAATATCGAAAACATGTGTGGCGTTCCGCGACGTTCAGACCAGACAAAATATATAATAAAAAAATACCCGAAAAACTTTGATTCATTTTATTCATTATAGTCTCATTTTTCAGCCTCGGCCATAAATCATAATATTATAAATAAATTGCGGGTGCAGTGTGATATTAATATTCGCGATAGTGTGATAATAATTACTAGTTGTTCCATTGGGGAAAACAAAGAAGGGTGAAGGTTTGTTGAACAATGAATAGTTTTTATCCAAAGATTGTGGTTAGAAATTTATTGAATATTTTGGCTTCCGTAATTCCCTGTTAAAACGTTTTCTTTGGAAATGTTTGTTATGATTCAGATTCAGTTGGGAAAATGTTGCTGAAACAGAGTTTTCGTACAAGATTTTCGTGAAAATTTTGCCAAATTATTGTAAACTTTTATAATTATTAGCAACATTAAGCAACACTACAAATTTATGTACTCTAAGATTTTTTGTTTTTGGAAAAATTTTGGTCCAATTTGTTATTTGTAAAACTTTACAATTCACCCCACAAATCTTCTAAAACGTTTTCATCATTTTCATAATTACACATTTATAATTAATTGGGAGAAAGTTGCAGAAAAATTTCGTGTTTTTTTTTAATTTCTACTATTTTTAAAAATCACACAAAACTACATATCGTTCGATGGTCTACTTGCAAAAGGACTAAGTCTGATTCGTGAAATTGAGGTTTTGGTTCATCTCGTTGTAGATTTGTAGATTGCGGTGGTGACTTGTACTTCGACCTTCATAGATCTATTGTACCCCACCGTCTTCCTCTAATCATTGGTATTTAGAGCTCCTCTAGTTAGAGCCCATTTAGAACCCATTTAGAGCTCCTCTAGTTCTGATTTAGGAATTTCATCTCGTTGATCTGCACGTCCTGAAACAAACCCAATGTTGAAGTCTATATTTCGTCCTGGCTCGATAAACATATGTCTAAAATTGCTAATTGTAGCCTCATTAACGTCATTTTATACTAGGTACGCAAAGTTATTTGTACTAGGTACGCAAAGTTATTTAACACTTGTCTAAGAAGCATTGATCATACAAAGCTATGCAATTGTGTGATCAATGCTCAAAATCAGTTTGTTTGTCTCTCCTCTAATGTGTCATGTTCTGGACTTAAATCTTTTTGAAAGTAGACCGTGAATATGTTACCTTTGCAAATCTCATCTAAAACTAGTTACAAATTGCACATTTATAACATAATTTATGAAGAAGTTGTAAAATCAGCCGCAAATTATTGGGGTGTTCCTCAAGGAAATGTAATAATCTACTTATTATAATTTAGATAAACTCCTAAAGAATCTATAATCTCCGGCAGGAATCCGAATCTATTAGTTCCTAAATTATCTGGTGGTTTCTCATGCTATCAAATTAAACAGAATTTTAGAAAATATTTTGGGGAATTTTTGTTAAGATATTAAAGTTGAGCAAAATTGCAAACTTTTACCCTGCATCCCTCCTAATCTCTCCTAAAACTTGTTTCTAATGGGACATTTTAATGCAATTTAGATTTAAATGAGAAAATTTGCACAAAACAAGAATTTCTGAAAATTTGCAGCGTTCATCAAAATTATCTTTTTCACATTTTTAATATAATTTCATGAGAAGTTCCGGAAGGTTCCTATATAGTTCAGCGGTTCTTCAAACCTCTCCAGTAAACTGATTTTTTTTAAATATTTTGGAGAAATTTAAAAATGATGTTAAAGTTGAACAAAATTGCAAACTTTTGTCTTATAAATGTCTTCTAAAACTCGTTTCTAATTGGACGATTTTTAATGTTATTTCGGTTCAATTAAAAAAGTTGCATATAACAAGAATTTCTGGAAAGATTTACATGGAAATTTGCAGCGTTCATCGAAATTTGCTATTTGCAAAATATTTTCTGTTCATTTGAGAAAAGTTGCAACATAATTTTTTCGAAAGATTTTCATTAAAATTTTAAATTAAAATATGGAAAATATTCTGATGAAATTTTGAGTTGAACAAAATCACGAACTTTTTGCCTTACAAATCTCCTCATAAACTAGGGCTTCACACGAGAGTCTCGTTTCTGATCTCGACTTCAATCTTTGACTCTGACACGGGCAGCCGTAACATTTTCTTCATAAATTTGAACTGCTTGTTCTGGGCTCGGGCAAGTTCGAGTTGCTCGGGTTCAAATTTATGAAGAAAATGTTATGTTTCTGGGCTCGGGCATGTTCGGGTTGTTCGGAATCGAATTTATAAAAAAAAAATGTTACGGCTGCCCGGAACGAGATCACAAACGAGACTCTCGTGTGAAGCCCTAAATAAACTCGTTCCTAATTGGGAATTTATAAAACAATGACCCTAATTTGATGAAAATTCACAAAAATAGGAATTATTGAAAATGCTTTGGTCAAAATTTTTAGGTATTGAAAATTATTATTATTAAATCATTATGGAATATGTTTAGGTAAACATTTTCAATTTTATTTATTTCTCGTGGCGGAAACATACAAATGTAAATTTTGTATACATATAAGGGTAAAACTGTCTAATTATATAACACGTGCCCAATACTGAGCAACTTCCAAGGCGCTCAGATTGGCTAACAGGAGATCCTCCTCTCCACAAGATGATGGGCACAGAGGGCAATGAAGCATGTGTGTTGTAGTTTGTTCTTGTCCACATTCGCAAGACGTGTGACATGTACTGAGGCCTCATCTCCTCAGATTGTCTCGGGATCTTCCAACTCCTGATCGTAACCTGTTAAGGGATTTCCACACCAACCATCTTTCGTTGTGTCGGGGTGGTAGTTCGTCAGCTACTGGCATCCAATCGCAGGGGTGGGGGGTCGAGTTCTTCCATTTATTCAGTCTTGCCTTCTCCGGTGAGACAGTTGACCATCATATCATTGAACATTACAATGAAAATGAAAATTATTATTATTCGTTAAAAATTAGAGAATTAGCATTGAGTAGTCAAGATTAGAAGAAAAGGGTTTTAAAGGGTTGATAAGGGATTTTATAGAATAGCAGACTAGTTTTGAAAGGTAAGTCAAGATAGACAAAAGTATGTGGATATGGCATGACCAAACTTATAAGAACATATATACATGGAAAGACTAGATAGAAAAGGGCAAATGAAAATACAGGTCTGACTAAACCAACAAGACTAAATACCAACACCTCAAAGCAAGTTCTCTTACTCTATTACTAAATCATTTATTGTCCACAAAAAGAATATACAATATCCGATTTACACATTTATATACAAATCTACAAATATCAAAATAACAACATCTAAAATCATAATTGGATGCTTTAATATTTGTAAACCATACTACATTATAGATAATCATATAAACTTAAGAAGTCGGAACACAGCCTGAATATATAAATATATTCAAACTTTCCGGAGCTCTATATATTTTTTGACTCTTTAGGACTACCAAAGCAAATCTCATGTGAAACTGTCAGTTATTTACTAAACTGTCAGTTAAACTGTAAGTTATTTACTAGTTTTCAGTCCACCTCAAAAAAACCAGAAAAATAAAATTATATTTTAAGATCATGTCTTTCTATTAATCTATGTAAAAAGCCTTCTGCAGACGCGTTTCGAGATTTATCTCTAATCAGTGCAGCTTTGTTTTATTGAACAATTACTTAAAAAAACACTTACTTGAAGCCACGTGGATGACTAAGGGTTAGATATTTTTAATTTGACATTTCGTAAGAGAGACACACGAACTTAGTAGGTTATTGATTTAAATTATAAATTTAGAATTGGCAAAACCAAACTACATTATAGATAATCAAATAAATTTAATAAAGTCGGAACGCTGCCTGAATACATAAATATATTCAATCTTTCCGGAGCTCTATAATATTTTTGAGTCTTTTTTAGGACTACCAAAACAAATCTCATGTGAAATTTGTTAGTTGCCCAAATTACTTATTCAAGAGAATAGAAATTTAATTAAACAAATTTTTAACATGTTAATCGTTTAGATTGAATTTGGCAAAAAATGCAAAGTTTTAAGGTTGTTGGAAATAGAAATAAGTAGGTTGTTATGGATCCTTAAAGAACTTCGTGTAATCGAAGTTTTTATAAATCATTGAGGAACTTAAAATCATCAGAAATTTGCAGCCAACCCTCAGCAACCTTAACCCACCGCTGATTATTTTGTGTTCCTCAAGGATTCATTTGAATCTACCAATTTCTACATCTACAAGAGATTTGTTGGTTCTTCAAGGGTCAATAACAATTTATTAAGTTTCGAATACATATTTTCTCATACATAGAAGATTCGCATGAATTAAAGTCAATTATGTCGAGTTAAAGTTTCTAGATATCATCTATTCTTAGGAATATTTGGGCTAAATTATCTCAGACGAAGAATTTGCAGTTTCTTAAATATATTATTAACAGTTCTATGTTTTTTTTCTAATTGGGAACTTGAGGAACTTGAGGAACCAATAATTATAAATTTGCTGCCAGCCCTCAGCAACCTTAACTAACCGTTCATTCTGATGTTCCTCATTGATTCATTAGAATCTGCGAATTTATACATCTAGAAGAGATTTGTTACTTCTTCAAGGGTCTAAAACAATTTATTAAAGTTTTTAAGAACCCATAATCTAGAAGTTCATAAACGGGTACCTCAAGGTTCCTAAATATCTAACTCTTCCTAAACAGGTTCCCAAACTTCCTAAATATATAGCTGTTTCTAAACAGGTTCCTCAAGGTTCCTAAATGTCTAGCTGCTCCTTTAAATTCCTAAATTATCTAGCCTTTTCTCCACAATAATCTACTACTAGTTCAATTTTGTTGCAGTCCCTAAAATAGACAGTTTGAAGAAGCTTTTGGTCAAAATTGAAAATTTGTACAAATTTTAAATCTCCTTTGACTGTATAATATGATTTTGGTTTCATTGGCAAAAAAAACTACATGAAATATATGAAATATTCCTCAAAGTTGCCAAATATCTACCTGCTCCAGAAGAAGTTTTCCAGCAGCCCTCAGCAACCTTAACTCACCGCTGATTGTGATGTTTCTCAAGGATTCATTAGAATCTGCTAATTTCTACATCTAAGAGATTTGTTGCTTCTTCAAGGGTCTATAACAATTTATTAAAGTTTTTAAGAACCCATAATCTAGAAGTTCATAAACGGGTACCTCTAGGTTCCTAAATATCTAGTTCTTGATAAACAGATTTTCCAAACTTCCTAAATATCTTGCTGTTCCTAAACAGGTTCCTCAAGATTCCTAAATGTGTAGCAGCTCCTCTAGATTCCTAAATTATCTAGCTGTTTCTTCACAATAATCTAATATTAGTTCAATTGTGTTCCAGTTCCTAAAATAGACAATTTGGAGAAGCTTTTGGTCAAAATTGGAACGTTGTGCAAATTTTAAACTTTTAAATCTCCTTTGACTTTATAATATGATTTTGAATTCATTGGCAAAAATACTACATTATATATAGGTTCCTCAACGTTCCTCAATGTGTAGCTGTTTCTCCACAATAATCTACTATTCAAAGTTCAATTCTGTTCCAGTCCCTAAAATAGACAATTTGGCGAACCTTTTGGTCAAAATTGTGCAAATTTTAAACTTTTAAATCTCCTTTGACTTTATAATATGATTTTGATACCATTGGCAAAAAACTACATGAAATATAGGTTCCTCGAAGTTCCTCAATGTGTAGCTGCTCCAAAATAAATTTGCCACCAGCCCTCGGCAACCTTAACTCACCGCTGATTGTGATGTTTCTTAAGGAATCATATTAATCTGTTAATGCCTACATCTAGAAGAGATTTGTTGCCTCTTCAAGTGTGTGTAACAATTTCAAGAACCCATAATCTTGAAGTTCAGAAACAGATACCTCAAGGTTCTAAATATCTAGCTCAAACTAAACAGGTTTTCCAAACTTCCGAAATATCTAGCTGTTTCTAAACAGGTTCCTCAAGGTCCTAAAATGTAAACCTAACCTAAATGTCTAGCTGCTCCTCTAGTTCCTAAATTATCTAGCTGTTTCTCCAGAATAATCTACTACTCGTTCAATATTGTTCTAGTCTCTAAAATCGGAAATTTGGAAGAACCTTTTTTCTCAAAATTTGAAATTTGTGCAAATTTTAA
Organism: Phosphuga atrata; assembly: GCA_944588485.1. Lineage (NCBI taxonomy): Eukaryota > Metazoa > Arthropoda > Insecta > Coleoptera > Silphidae > Phosphuga > Phosphuga atrata. The sequence continues at coordinate 26,011,507 of OX155904.1, forward strand.
ACTTTTAAATCTCCTTTGATTTTATACTATGATTTTGGTTCTATAGGCCAAAACAACATGAGATATAGATTCCTTAAAGTTTCTAAATATCTAGCTGCTCCTGAAGATTCTTGAATGATCTAGCTGCTCCTGTAGATACTTAAATTATCTAGCTGTTTCTCGACAATAACAACTCGTTTTATTTGGTTTCAGTCTGTAAAATAGAAAATTTGTAGAAGCTTTTGGTCAAAATTTGTAAGTTATGTTATTAAATCTCCTTTGACTGTAAAAATCTCCTTGTATTCTATTGGCATAAAAAACTACATCACATGCTATTTTTTAAAAGTTTTGTAATTTTACTGAAACTACTAAAAATCTTGACCCATCATTTTCAAATCTTTCCGAATCAAGCAATTTCCTAATTAGACTTAAATCCAATCAGCGTTTCTTTTCCAGCGCCTCCGTGAATATTCAAATGGTAAAAATTTGAAACTCTTATAACATAATCCAATTACTTCTTAGTCATCTCTCGATTCATACACTAATACAACCTTAGCATTATTGTCTGTCTGTCGTTCCAATTATAATCCGTCTGGCCTTCCAATTACATCATGTCTGTCCGTTAATGTACCTATTATCGCCATGAATCCTCAAAAAAAAAAATAAGAATTGAAAAATGAATTTTATTTGAGATTACTTGAGTTTCTGACAATTTTACAAAGGCAAGTATTTCAATTTCAAGAATTTTATATTTTCGCATTCGTAGAAAATTCTTATTAATTAAAGTCAATTATGTTGAGTTAAAGTTTTTAGTTATTATCGATTGTAAGGAATGTTTGGGCGAAATTATCTCAGACGAAGAATTTGCAGTTAATTAGTTAATTATATTACTAACTGTTGCAATTTTTATTTAGTTGGAATAGTATTAGGTTAAATGGTGGTTAGTGTTTAAAATTAGTACGATTTTACAACAAAGAGTTAGAACTTTTTAATTGCAACGAGTTCGTGTCGATGTCGAGGGCAAAGTGGAGCGGAATGTAAATGCGGTTGGGGAATTAGTAATTCTGGTGCGACAATACTAGTTTCGCGAAACTCGTTTCACTTTTCTCTTTGTTTCGTAAGATGGTGTTGTCCGGCCGTGGAAGCAGGAATGGCAAGAAGAAAGAATAGGATCAGAATTAAAACAGGAGAGGAAAAAAATAATAAAAGGATGAATGTGTGCGATGCGAGAGAGGAGTGGAGGGGGCGCAGAGGGGCGATCGCGCATCGAGAGAGGAAGGAGAGAAATAAAAAGTGGTCAGTGCGCGCACTACATGACAAAACTATAATAAAATCGGCGATCGGTGGGGGGAATTATAAAAGGGTTATCGGAGTGGGAGTTGCCGATATCGTACTAGACACTCCTTCAGCTCCTCCCGCTCCTGATATCAGATAGATGCGTCCAACAGCCTCCAACTTTTACTCAATTTTTCCCCAAGCAACCCAACGCCAATTTCCCCCCGACTACACCAACAAAAAAATCTCCTCCCACGACCCAATCGTCCCCCACGAATCAATCAACCGGAAAAATCGGCACCCTCCAACACAACCACCTGTTAACCCCCAATCAATTCATTTTTTCTTTTAAATTTATAACGCCGCACCCGATTTCTGATTCACGGCGCCCACTCCATCGGACAACCACCCCCTTGTCTCCGGCTCTCCCGTGATACCCGGACATGACGTTGCCCCCCGAAAAACACAAATACACCCACGCTTTATTTAATAAAACAGACGACAATAGGACCAAAACGATACACAATGAACATGTGGGACGAATATATATTTTACAAACGATCGTTACGAAGAAATCTATCGCTTCTACTTCGTCTAGACCACTATTGCTTTTTAATCAAACAAACCCACGACTAACAAAAATATGTATATCAAAATTATACGTGAAAATATACTGCTGAACCTACCCTGTCTTATATTGTCTACTTCCATTACGTAGAACACACATGAACATAAAGAATACCATTTGGATTACCATTAATTTACATATAACTAAAATTATATTAAAACCAGATTCTGGAGTTAATAAATTGCAGTCATTAACTCCTCATCTACTTTTCCTTATTTCAAAAATAAAATAACACTGTAGAATACCATGTGGATTACCATCAATTTAAATTTGCATGAAATTCTCAACATAGTCAATTATCATTCAATCATCATTTTGTTTTAATTATAGACCTACCCTTAATATTCGTGAAATTGAATACTTCTTACTAATTAAATATTTCTGATAATTTAAATTCAATTCAATAAATTTTTTTGAGAAGCTTTCGGTAAAAATTGTAAATTTTGTACATTCAAATCTCCTACAACATTGTAATGTGATTTGGATTCTATTGGCAAAAAAATACATACAATTTTGTTATTTTGATCGAAATTTGCAATTTTATTGGTAATACCTTGTTTGAAAATCCATTATTTTCAAACCTCTTCCAGAATACTTATTGGACCTAAATACATTCAGAGTTTTTTTCGAGCGATTCCTATCAATATTCAAAGTAAATTTGAAATTCCTATTTAGTTAGATTACGCAGAAACCATATACCATTTGGATTACCATCAATTTAAATATAGTTGAAATTATCTAAAAACCGTTTTAATTCATCAACTCCAGAATCAATTTTCCTTTTCTCATTCCCATAGCCTAGAATTAAAAAAAATATATGGAATACCATTTGGATTACCATCAATTTAAATTTGCATGAAATTCGCAACAAAGTCGATTATCATTCACCGGTTTAATTATTAATTTATCCTTAATGTTCGAGGAAATTGAATACCTGGAATGTTTTTTTTTTTATGAAAAATTCTATTATTGAATCTACAATTCAATCATTAGAAAATTATATTATTTTCAAGATTGTTTCGTCTAGTTTTGAAATAACTTGATTGGACCTCCTGCGGTCAAAATTAGTCGCTGCTCGTTTTAAAGAATCTTTAGTCGCTGCTACTCGTTTAGAGTAATCTTTGCTGGTCGTTGAAAGCTTGATGTAATCGTTTAAGTGTCGTTTGGTATTTAGTTATCTCAAAAGTTAGTCTAAATTAGTTTAAATTGTCTAAACAATTAAACACCCACATTAGTTATCTAGCGCATCTTGCTAAATAATTAATTTAAATTAAGCTGTTTAAATAATTAAAAAGTTAATTCAATATTTGGAGAGAAAAAAGGCTGCGAGACTTTAGTTTTTAAAGAAAACATGTGTTGGATGTTTATAATAAAAAAATAATTCGTGGAATTTTATATAAATATTCCCAATTTGTTTTTAATATTTCATTTCAATCATATTGTTTCGAGAAGGTGAGTTACGTTGGGGCGGTTTCTTAAATACATAAAAAAAAATTGAAAAATGCCCCCAATCTCCATATATATTTTTTTACGGCGTATGGTAATCCGGAAAATAGTGATTACGCTCTTTTCCGCCCCCATTCCCCCCCGCGCGTGTATCATAAGAATCATTATAATCCGCGGCGGCGGCGGCATCGGAGCCTCGTCCCCGCTCGCCGCCCCCACTGATAAAACCATAAAACAGTGTCTGAGTTTTGAATTAAAAATCAAAATATATTGCAGCCCCGCGTATCCGACCACAGACGTTTAATAAGCTCCAACACCCCATACAGGACCGTAACCAATATTTTTTATAATAAGGAGAACAGCGAAATTCTTAATAAAGGATCCAAAGGCAAAACTAACTATTATAGATAAAAGCGTTGCTTAGGGGAAATTAGCGAAAAGCTAGTGAATTTAAAAAAAATCAATATTTGTTTGGCAGAAAGGCCTCTAGGTCGGTAGCTATTTGTTACATTTTCATCTTGAAGGAAATTAACCAAAAACTAGTAAATTTAAATTAATAATTTTTTTGTCAGGAAGACTTCGAGTTCGGTAGCCTTTTGTTATGTTTTCATATAATTATTTAATAATTTGTTAATTTTTGAAGTTAATTTTTGGCTAAAATATTGGAGAAATAAAATGGGAAATGTCTTATTTAATCATAAATTATGATCAGCTAATAATGGACACCCTTAAAGTACCGTCAAAGTCTTAATTGACTCATTACCTATTAATGCAACTTTAGGTTGTCGAACTTTAGATCATTAATAGGCAATTTTAAGGGGTCTATGAGCAAAAACTTTAACAACTAATCATCAAACATGTTTAGGTCGATGCTAAATTTTAAGTTTACATGCTAATTCTTTTATACCAACCCTTTAAAAGACATTTTTTTACATATTTTATATCAACTTTTCTTTTTACATAAACCAAATTTTAAAAGTACTTATTAAAAACTAGATAATACTAAAACCATCTATTAATTTCGTAATTACCTCTTTATGGATTTTTTTTACATCGTAGAGTAATTTACGTTCAATATTTTTTTATTGAAAATTTTATGTTTCCAAATAATTAAATGAAAGTTGTAAATGTTGATGGGAAGCATTGCAGGGGTGCTTGCCCTTACAAATTGATTACCTCAAAAGAAATATATAAATAATCTTGGTAATGCCACCCCTGGTTGTGGCATTCGGTAATGCCGTTTTTCGCGAGATGAAAATGGCTATTGTTTTTTTTTTATCCGCCCTCCGGTTCTTATAATAACATTGAGATATTGCCCTGTGCGGTATAGAAAGGTGGCAATGAACATATTTCACGTAATAAGGGTGCGCATTTTAAAATTGAACTTTACGCGGGGGCCCTTCTGATTATTGAGAGATTTCGGGCCGGAAACGGTTGGCGCGGCGGCGGGGGAAGGAGTGTATGTGATCTTAAAAAAAACAACAAGAGACGCGCGTGGGAGTGCGACTTATTGTTCCTCGCTGACAGTTTGATTCTACAATGAGGCTTTAATTTGCATAGGGGTCATTCAATACTTTTTTTCAAATTTTTTTTTCGGGGGGCATTTAAATAAAAATTATTTATTGTTCGGCGGAAAAGGAAGTGTGAATGCGATTAGATGTCGCCTGGTATAGCGAGATATCTTTACAAATCGATTCTACACATATGCGCGGCCTTTTGTCCCTAGAAATAATATGTTAAATAACGAGCGGTGGCCCCGATTATGTAAACGAGTTTTAATAGTTTGAACGTTAAATAAATAAATATATGAAAAAAAGAGCCGCGATACTCGTGGGAATTCCTATGTTTATTTGTTTTATGCCGCACCATGCACGATATATAGATTGATTTTATTCTCTACTTTTCGCTGTTAACTTTTTTTTATTTATCTTTTTTTTCGGAGCAACAAGTCACACACTCTTCTCTCGTACATATGGTTTGTGTTTTAATGTTTTTTTTTTCGTCCGTTTGCGGCTTAAAACGTGGGGGCTCTTTAAATAGCTGCAGCTATTAAGGTCCAAATTCCCTATAAAGACATTGATTTTCGAAGCATCTGGTATTTATTAAGTTTGAAATTGAAATGTTTATGGCTGTCTTGTCTCTCCCTTGGTCCCATAATGTACTCTGAATTTTATAAAAAAAAGTTAAAATATGTTTTTGAAAAAAGCCGTTTCGCACGTTTTTTGAGGAACACGTGAAATCGAAACATTTTTTAGTGGTTTAGGAAATGGTTTACGATTTCCTTCTACTAAATAACTAAACAATTATTTAAATCGTTTTTTGTTTTAGGAGCAATTTGCTTTGTCCGTATTCCTCCATATCAGTTCGTCGCAACAAAACAATTCCAATTTTTCTTACAGCGATTAATATTATTGCTCTATTTATAAATATTTTCGATTGAGTTTGCATTAAATGTAACCGGAGGACCTTTTCTTGCGGACTTTTATCAGTGATACATACCGATCAGCAATTTCTCCGTCTCCCCGCCACCTCTGTGAGAACATAAAGATAAAGAAATCCCAAGATAAAACTAGGAACTAATTGTTGGATCATCTTACATACGAATAATCCGTTACTGAATCATTTCCAATTACAATAACAATAACGCTCTATTATTGCCTTATTCATTTCTCACTTAATACGACGCCAACAAAATATCACATTATATAATATAATCTTCTATGGAAAGGAACCGAGTATTAATAAATCATAACTCGAATCGTAAATTTTCTTAAATTCCTATAAAAAAGTAAAATATTTTTTTCTGTATTGGGATTTGTTTGATAATTCATGAATAAATGGATGAAACGGATGAATGTAAAAACTGATTAATAACTTCTTGTCTAATGAGTGACACGGGGAGAGCGTTATGCGGAGATCAATAAGAAACATCGCGAGGGTTGCGAGATGGGTCGGGTGGCACAAGGGGGGTGGGTGGTTCGGATGCCACGAGTTGATTTAAAACGGATAGAATACATTTCGATTTCAATAACTTTCTGTTGCCGCCGCGTCCGACCTGAGGGGGGATTCAATTAAAAGGCCGCAAGGCCCCCCCGGAAAATCCGAGATCATTAAGCCAGCTGCCAATTAGACCAAAATCGCGGATCGATAGAAATCCCCAATATATCCGTTGCACCAAAAACTTACGAAATAGTAAAGTTGTTAAAAGGGTCGCTAAACGGGGGGGAATTAAATTTCTCGTTAATTAGTTACACTAAAAACAAGGGGTGGAAGGGGTTTTATAAAGATTAAGAGAAACACTATTCCGCTTCGAAATAGTGATAGGTGAGACGTAGGGAAAAAGATTAGTTTCTCTGTCGTTCTAAATCAAAAACGTTTTTAGGGGGGTTGCAACCGGGGGGTAGTAGGGAAAACGGGTTGAAAGAGAAGAGTCTCTAGTCGGGGATTAATAAAATTAACAGATAGAATTACTTCAGTCAGATACCGTGTGCGCGCTCTGCGAGAGAGCGTGTGTTACTTCAGCCTGGCCCCCCCCGACTCCTCTCTCTCTCTCTCCCGCATCCCCCAAGCTTTGGCCGTAAAATTAAGCGAAAGAGACAATGGCATAATTCGGTTTAATGTTAAAGGAAAGTCGCCGTAATGGAATAAACGTATATATATTGTGAGAGTTCGATCCATACAGACTAGAAGCAATTTTTGTTGTATTTATTTTTTTGGGGGTGGGTACCCCCTCTTTCATATAGTCGTCTTCATAAAGCAGGACCCACCCCAAATATATGCGCGCAAGTGGATTTATGACATGACACATGGACTATAAATTCTGATCAAAAAAAAATTATATATTCAAACAATATCGTGGTTAAGGATGTCGCGCTTTTGTCTTGTCGGAAATAGGGGCGATTTTCGCCCGTTTGTATTTAAAGTAGGGTTGCGATATTCATCATTCTCCCATATATATCTGCTACTTTGCATATTGGACATATATCTGCGGTTTACATCTAATGTCAATGTCAATAATGCCCTTTTTCCATCTACTCTTACTCCCCCCATCCTATACAACCACCACATACGATTAAAAATCTCTAAAAAAAACTCCTCAAACTCATCCACTAAAAAAAATCCCTGCAACGAAAATTCCAATAGAAATACTTTTAATTAACCCTCTACAAAAATCCTTTCTATTTATATATTCTTATTTTGTAACATCTATAAATTTTGGGAAAAAATTATTAAGACACAGAAATGTTTTAGCTGGAAAATTTTACTGTAAATGAAACAAAAACTCCATTAGTTTACTGAAAATAAGTAAATAAAATTTATTGGACCAAATTTAATATTCCTCTGATTTTAGCTATATTTTTTGGGGGGAATAAAGTTATTGGAAAAGAGATGGAAAAAACCGATGGGGATGCTGTAGCTCCAGAAACTGTTTAATTAGGTAAAACTTTTGAAAGGCAATCCGCTTAAAGAAACCGATAACTTTATTAGTAATCACATCTGTTAATTAACTAAGTAACTTAGCGTTTTCTCTGTTTTGAGAGACGGAGAGGTTTTTGAAAGGTTTACAAGGCGCTCCGGAAAAGTAAATAAACATCCACGACAACCTACAGATTCTCACAAAATGAACAATTTATTATACTAAATATCTATTTTTTTTTTGTCTTGAATCATTAAACATTTCGTTCTCTCAAGAAATTATTTAAAAAAAATATCCCCCCGTCACTAATTCTCAAATAAACAAAGTTAAATTGAAACAATATTCGTCAGAATATTTTAAGATTTTTTTTGTTTAGTTTTAACTGGGGTAGTTCAGTGTGTGGAGGGTGAGTTTAATGCACTTTCGCTTTCGCGCGACACACGTGTGGGATGGGGAGGGCGTACACAGCACCAACTTTATCATTCCTGATGGTATTATCGCCACAGTTTATTTTTTGTTTCATTTTTTAATTTCGCGTTTTTATATAGAAAAAATGAATTGGGGGGTTGGAAAATTTTTGTTGCTTTCAATCAAGTGATTTTTAATATCGCTAACTGTTGCTGGTGCAGTTCCAACAAGATCCGACCCTTTCAATTTACAGAGGAAAATCGTATTAGGTGTAATTTTTGTTGCCCTTGGATTAGGCCAGGGGTGGAATTTTTTTTTAAATAGTCTGTTTGGGTAATAAGAGCAAGCAACCCTTTTTTAAATTACTTGATTTTTGTGCAATTATTTGTCACTCAACGTCTAATTTGAGGTAAGGAATTCAAATCTTAATTTGTGTTTTGAAAGGAAATTTTCGTCCAAAAATCGCAATTTCAGTTTCACCGCGGGTTTTTTTTTCTTTTCTTAAAATCCAATTAATATAAATGTTAAAAATAATACAAAAATTCAAAACCAAATGATTCATTGAGTTGTAGTAATTAACGATTATAACAAAAATATTTTAACAAAACTTATTTTTAATTGAAACCAGGGCCGTTCTTGGATTATAAAGCGTCAAGCAGCAAGAATCACAAACAAAAAGTCTTTTTAAACATCAATCCAACTCCCAAAGAAAATGTAAAAATATTAACTACAATGCACCTCCAAATAATGAACTTATATAAATGTATTGGATTAGTTCAGGATTCAGAGTCCAAATTTCATTAAAAGAATTTCTATGAGTTATGAAAACAAGAAAATCTTTCAAAAACATAATTTTAGAGTAATTAGTTGAATGACAACGTCTAATTTGTGGTAAGAAATGAAAATCTTAATTTGTTTTTCGAAAGAAAATGTTTGTCCAAAAAATCGCAATTTAACTTTGACCATAGGTTTTCCTCTTAAAATCCATTTATAATCTTCTATTTTTGTGTGAAATTCAAGAGCAAATGAGATTTTGTGCAAAGAGTAGTGGTAATTGACAATTAAAATCATGGGCCTCTCTACAACAATAAAATGCCCATAAATTGGTACCTCGTATGCGAGGGCAAATGTTACACACCATACAGGAATAGCCCAGGCACGAACTTTGTTTTCAAGTAAAAACCATTTAAATATTGATAACCATGATATTCAAAAGACAATAAAAATGTAAATTTTGCGTAACTCTTTGTTACCCAAAGTTCATATTGAATTAAGAAATTTAAATCTACATTTTCGTTTGGAATGGAAGCATTTGCCCAATAATCGCAATAGACAGACAAGGCTAGAGAGACAAGACTAAACAAACAATACTAGACAGACAGGGCTAGACAAATGAGACTAGACAAACAAGACTGGACAGACTAGACTTTATTTGATTTGATTTGACTAGACAGACAAGACTAGAGAGACAAGACTTGACTTGCTGGACAAGACTTTTTTTTACATTAAAGTGGTTCCGGGGAAGCTCTCACTAAACCCCCTATTCCACCTTGGCATTTAGTATGCGCCACCCCGGTATCGCATAGTTTGCATTCATTCAGGGTGGGCAGCCTGATTGGACGGTTAGTGAAAACCGCCCTAGTTGTTGTCTCCCCGACCAGGATTCGAACCCGGGTCTCCCGCATTAAAAAGCGGGTATGTTGTTAACTACACCACCGAGGAGGACTGATAGACAAGACTAGGCAGACAAGACAAGACGGAACAGACAAGACAAGACGGAACAGACAAGACTAGGCAGACTAGACAGACAAGACTAGACAGATAAGACTAAACAGACAAGACTAGACAAACCAGACTAGACAGACAAGACCAATCGACAATAATAGACAGGCAAGGCTAGGCAGGTAAAACTAGACAGACAAGACTAGACCAACAAAACTAGACACACATGACTAGACAGACAATACTAGAAAGACTAGACACACTAGAGAGACTTGGACAAACTAGACAAACTAGACAGACAAGACTAGACGAACTGGACCAGGGGTCGGCAACCAGTTTTAAGTAAAGAGCTATTTTCCTCAAAAATATCACAAACAATATCATAATGAGTGAGATTTTTACGAGTGAATTGTTTCAGCGATTTGTTGTAGATCAGGTTCATAATTTGAGGTCTTTAAGTCTAAAGTATCTTAATATATGTCTTAAGTCTAAAGTATCCAAATAGTGCGTAAAAGTCAATTCTAAATCAAATGGAGTTTCATTATTAAACGATTTCTGTTTGTTCTTACTATGGCAACATCTCGCGTCACTAAACAAAAACATAGACGCAGTGAAAATAAATTTTCTGACGTATATTAAAATTGAATTAATTTTTCTTATTTTGAATCAAGAAGTCTCGGCCTCTCATTCTGGATTCATCTGGTTCTAATATAACTTAACGTAACCATAAGCTAATCTAGATTTTATCTAGGTTAGGTTAGGCTTACCTAGATTACATCGATAACGACCAAATAGTGTTCCCGTCACTGTGCATTATTACTAATTAACATTTTTTGCCCTGAAGACTCATTCCGATTAAAGCATTTAAACTTCGTAACTCATGCACAAAGGTCCTTCTTCACACACTTGTATCATAAACTACTATATTAATGTTGACAGGAAATGTTTGCTTACATAACAGCACCTCTTGATGTATAAAGTGCAATGAAAGGTGAAAATGTCAAAGGTGTAAATGAAAGTTTGATTTGTTTCAATAAACTTAAAATACATGTTATGGACGAGTTAAAGAGCCACACAACTTAAGGAAACAGCCGCAGGTTGCCTACCCCCGGACTAGACAGACGAGACTAGACAGGTAAGACTAGACAGACAAGACTAGACAGACAAGACTAGACAGGCAAGACTAGACAGACAAGACTAGACAGACTAGACAGACAAGGCTAGACAGACAAGACTAGACAGACAAGACTAGACAGACCAGACTAGACAGACCAGACTAGACAGACAAGACTAGACAGACCAGACAGACCAGACAGACCAGACAGACCAGACAGACCAGACAGACCAGACAGACCAGACAGACCAGACAGACCAGACAGACCAGACAGACCAGACAGACCAGACAGACCAGACAGACCAGACAGACCAGACAGACCAGAGAGACCAGACAGACCAGACAGACCAGACAGACCAGACAGACCAGACAGACCAGACAGACCAGACAGACCAGACAGACCAGACAGACCAGACAGACCAGACAGACCAGACAGACCATACAGACCCAACAGAGACCAGACAGACCAGACAGACCAGACAGGCCAGACAGACCAGACAGACCAGACAGACCAGACAGACCAGACAGACCAGACAGACCAGACAGACCAGACAGACCAGACAGACCAGACAGACCAGACAGACCAGACAGACCAGACAGACCAGACAGACCAGACAAACCAGACAGACCAGCCAGACCAGCCAGACCAGCCAGACCAGCCAGACCAGGCAGATCAGACAGACCAGACAGACCAGACAGACCAGACAGACCAGACAGACCAGACAGACCAGACAGACCAGACAGACCAGACAGACCAGACAGACCAGACAGACCAGACAGACCAGACAGACCAGACAGACCAGACAGACCAGACAGACCAGACAGACAAGACCAGACAGACAAGACCAGACAGACAAGACCAGACAGACAAGACCAGACAGACAAGACCAGACAGACAAGACCAGACAGACAAGACCAGACAGACAAGACCAGACAGACAAGACCAGACAGACAAGACCAGACAGACAAGACCAGACAGACAAGACCAGACAGACAAGACCAGACAGACAAAACCAGACAGACAAGACCAGACAGACAAGACCAGACAGACAAGACCAGACAGACAAGACCAGACAGACAAGACCAGACAGACAAGACCAGACAGACAAGACCAGACAGACAAGACCAGACAGACAAGACCAGACAGACAAGACCAGACAGACAAGACCAGACAGACAAGACCAGACAGACAAGACCAGACAGACAAGACCAGACAGACAAGACCAGACAGACAAGACCAGACGGACAAGACCAGACAGACAAGACCAGACAGACAAGACCAGACAGACAAGACCAGACAGACAAGACCAGACAGACAAGACCAGACAGACAAGACCAGACAGACAAGACCAGACAGACAAGACCAGACAGACAAGACCAGACAGACAAGACCAGACAGACAAGACCAGACAGACAAGACCATACATACAAAACTAGACAGACAAGACCAGACAGACAAGACCAGACAGACAAGGCCAGACAGACAAGACCAGACAGACAAGACCAGACAGACAAGACCAGACAGACAAGACCAGACAGACAGGACCATACAGACAAAACTAGACAGACAAGACCAGACAGACAAGACCAGACAGACAAGACCAGACAGACAAGCTCAGAAAGACAAGATAAGACTAGACCAGACAGACAAGACGAGACAGACAAGACCAGGCAGACAAGACCAGACAGACAAGACCAGACAGACAAGACCAGACAGACAAGACCAGACAGACAAGACCAGACAGACAAGACCAGACAGACAAGACCAGACAGAAAAGACCAGACAGACAAGACCAGACAGACAAGACCAGACAGACAAGACCAGACAGACAAGACCAGACAGACAAGACCAGACAGACAAGACCAGACAGACAAGACCAGACAGACAAGACCAGACAGACAAGACCAGACAGACAAGACCAGACAGACAAGACGAGACAGACAAGACGAAACAGACAAGACTAGACAGACAAGACTATACAGATAAGACTAGTCTAGACAGACAAGACTATACAGATAAGACTAGTCTAGACAGACAAAACTAAACAGACAAGACAAGACGGAACAGATAAGACTAGAGGAACAGGACTAGACACAGAAGACTGGACAGGCAAGACTGATCAGACAAGACTAAAGGCTCACTAAACCCCGTATTGCACTTTAGTAGCGCCACCATGGTAGCGCCTATTTCGCATTTCTTCAGGGTAGGAAGCCCGGGAGGTTAGTGCCGCCCTGGTTGAAAATACCTCTGCCTCGGCGGTGTATCTAGCCCCGGTTTTCCGCTTGTCAAGCGGTTGTGTTGTCCACTACTCTTCAGAGGAGAACAGACAAGACTAGATGGACGAGACTAGATATATGTGATTGGACAGACAAGACTAGACACACAAAAATATTTCAAAGAAACTTAATCATTTTTTTAATTTAAATTCAGGGCCGTTCTGGAGCTTTTTGTTCGCTCAGGTGCATTTCAATCGTCAATTCGTGTAAATGTTAAAGGAATTTCAAAGAACGTAACTTAAATAGCATTCCATAACATTTAAAATTTATAAAATTGAAATTTGAATTACAATAAGAATAAGACACAATAAGAAATTAGAAATTTGTTTTAAATAAAACGGAAGGAATTTCAAGTAAGGGAATATAAGTGCGTTCTCAAATTTGAAAACCCAGAAAGAATAAGACACAATTAGGAATTTTAAACACAAAAAACTAAATTTTGTGTAATTTAAAGTCTTTAAAGAATTTTTTGTTTTGTAGCAAAGTTTTTGTCCAAAAATCTTAAATTAACATGTACCTCCGATCTTCTTCTTAATATACAATTAAGATGTTCTAAAGAAAAATTGAGGACCAAATGAAATTATATCCTTCCATTTCTAGTATTTATCTTTGAAAATAAAAATATTTGAGCGACACCTTTTATTTATTATTTAATTTTGGAAATAGGGGCTGAAATAATCCTGGGCTACATATAATATTTAAAAAATGCCGATGACAAATCTCAAAAATCCCACGTTCTATCCCTTTCGCGAAAGTTCTGCAACACGTGTTGCACTCTCTCTCGAACGGTACTGATTAGAAGGTTTTTGATTTTTCTTTAAAAAAAACATAACTAATTTATATAAATGTCGGAGGAACTTCGAAGAAAAGAATTTCAGTTCGTTCCAAATTTACCAAAGAAAAACCTTGGACTTGAATTCACAATAAAATTTAATTTCTCATTTTTTTTATTAACTACAATATTTTCTGTTTTTATTTTTCAGAGAGCCACGTTGGCTGAAAAAGAAGTATCAACATTAAAGGAACAATTGGCGAACAGTTCGACGCCGACGTCCGAAATCAGAGAAGGAACCATGGACAGACACAACTTCGAACCGGAAATCATAGCCAAAGACAAAGAAGTAAGTTTACTCGTTAAATTAAGCAGAAGAAAAAAGACCAAGGATATTGTTTTTTAGTCTAAATTATCTAGAAGTAATTACTTTAATGAATCGTGTTTCTTTTTTTAATGTTTTATTTTTGATCTTTTGGTATCATTGCCTAAGCCGTTCTCCCTTGGTACATAATTAAAACATGGGAACTTCGTCATGTGTTTTGCAGAAGAAAACTTCGGCTAATTGTGCCGTTAGGAAAACTGCTTTCCGCGATTCGCGCCCTAAAAATGTTCCCCAAAGAACATCTTAAGTAGGATTAGGTGCTGTTTCGATGCTGTCGATACGCGACAGTTTGCGCCGCGGGCGCTCTTTTTCGCTCCTAAACCGATTACAGCCAAAACTAAATCCGTTAAGGGCATTATCTCTGTTCGAACACAATTTTACACGGATTTTCTGTCCGTTTTTTGAGTTGTTTTTGTAATCAATACTGTGCCAATGAACTTAGGCGATAAGCCAACTATCGGGGGGCTTCGATTCGTTGAAGAATTCCGTACGGCGGAAACGGAAAGGACTTATCGCGGCCCCCTTATCTCTGTCATTGTTGCACGCTTTTATTTTTTTTATGATTTATTTTTGTTTGGTAAATTATTTTTTTTCGTTCACGCCCTGGCCAGACAGGTGTTATTATTTCGATTGTTTCTTGTTTTTTTGCTGCTTTCTGATTGGTCCGCGGGGCAAAAAAATGAGTTGCGAACGGATGTGTTTAATGGACTATTCTAGTGAGGTTAGAACAACGCGTATTGATGAGTGCTCGACGGATTTACATTTTTATTGTGCGCCGAGTGGAATGTTCGGCCATGCATATTCAACTTCCACGCTGCGTTTTATCATAATTTCTTTTGTTTTAATTGCGCCGTTACGCACAAACTGGTCCTCTTCGTCCGAAGCTCTGAACGAAAAAAGATATTTCGAAACGCTATTGTTTTCCGCGATCGTGGAACGCGTGCGTTCGGCCAAATTCAAAGTTCTATTTCCAACGTGGTCTTCATTAAAACTAAATTACCGCGGGACGGCGGGGAGCGGCAAGGTAACACTGGCGGTCCAAAATAAACAATTTTTGTCGCGCGGACTCGCAAGAGATGAATTGTAAATTTCGTTTATTGGAATTCTATATTTGTGTCCCTGCTACTGTTCTGGTTGCATAAAAATCTATTAGTCACTAAGTGTCTAGCTACTTAACTATTTTTAGAAATTTTTTTTAGACGCGTTGGTATTGTTTTTTTTTTCTTAAACCGAATTTCTATCGCGGGGGTTGAACACATTTCACTCAAACAAAAATCGAAGTCTCAGAAATCTAAAACCGTTTTAAATAATTCCAACCCCTTTATATCTCGGAAAAAAACTTTTAAACAGAAACTGACCGTTAGGGGTAGTTTTCCATTGAATGTAAAGAAAAGTAAACATGCTACGCTTCTCGCCAGACTAACCCAGGGGTCCATTTTTGATTTCCCATACAAGAACGCATTATTTTTTTCTGTGTATGTAAAGAGGAGAAAAAATAATTACCCTTAAAAATTTGATATGGATTTTCCGCCGCCCCTGACTCGCGCACACATTTCGCATCTCCACCATCATTGTCTTTCTCCCGTCCATAATTTCTCTAATTTATTACTTCATATCGGCTCTGTATATCCCCCTTTCTAACTCAACCCTTTCATCTCGCAGTCCATCCCCGCCGCCTCTATCCCTTCCACACCGCAGGGAGGAAAAATTACGCGCGCGAGGATTACGTCAAAACCCCGGATTATCTAATGTATTAGGGAATATTTCTCTATATGTGTGGAACCTAATAAATAATTATTGATATCCGCATTGATTTCAAACATTTCTTTTTTATCTTTGACTTTTATCCCATTACACTCTTACAAAAAAATATTTTTAACATTTTTTTTTCTGTCCACTGTTTCACAATATTTACCGAAATTTCTGAAACTAAGGTGCGACACAGAAGAAAACGTGAAATATCTTTTTTTTCTTGTTTTTTCACCGGTGATATTTATAGGTGCTCACAGAAATAGATCGAATATATTGAAAGTATGCGGGGCCGTTATTCTCTAAATAAAATTTAAAAAAAACGAATCTTATTTAATTTTAGAGTGTACAAAGGTTATCAATATCTAATAGTCACTTCGATTTTGATAAAAAAAAAATGTTAGTTCGATTCTTGACGTTGTATTTGCGGTAAGTTTCTCTTAGATTTCGATTTACTTTTTTTTCTGCATCCGTTAAATTCTCCTATTTCGTAATAATATTGGGGAAAAAGGAACGTTCCCCGGGGGAGGCATTGCAATTAGTAGAACGGGTCCCTTATTATCCCGATCGCATCGGACATGCAAATCAGTTTTTAAGGGCCGCCTTCGTGTGACATTTGAAATAAGGACGGTTTTTCTATAGGGGCGGTAAGCAATAAATTGCGAATTAAAAATTGATATGAGCATGCGAGATAAATATTCCTCTTCATCCACGTATTTTCCCCTTTGGACCTTCAATAAATCAATTTTTTTCTGCCGTTTTTTTTTAATTCGTATCTTATCTTCGGCCCGTTACGCGGAACCCCAATTTTAATTGGACATAAATTTAAATTAAAAAAAATAAAAAACACAAATATTACTTATTCTTCCTTTGTTTCCGCCACCCCCATACAATTTTTTACTAGTAATCGCCGTGATTTATACTCCTTAATAAAATTAATCTTGGAATTACTTTTTTTCTTTAATTGAATGCGTATACAGACAGAGTAACATACGCGGTTTTAAAAGTTTCCGTGGGGGGTCGGCGATGCGCAACGGGCCGTGATGGGAACATGGACAATCAGTCACTGCAAACGAGCCACCTGACATCACGTGCATATATGGGAAAAATGTGTTTTAAGTGAACCCAGTTTTTTCTTGGAAGTCGATGTCAGGTAAAAGGTTGATTTGGGGGGAAATTCCTAAATTTATTACTTACAATAAAACTCAAATATATTACCATCTATTTCCGCTCCAAGAAATCGAATTCTCCAACACGTTCTTCAACATGTTCTCCAACACTCAAAACCTTTGATTTATTTATTTTTTCATTCAAGTATTATGTTAGGTTAGGTTTGGGTCCAAGACAAAGATTTTAGATCCCCATCCCCCGCCGTATATAAAAAAAGAGAATCTGTAACCCCCACCAAGACGTAAGAGTTTTTTTCTTACGAATTTTGTTTGTAATTTTCTATATTACGTAAGATTTGTAATATCCTTGGACTTGAATTCCCCTCGCCCTAAACCTGCTTATGTATTACTTGAACGCCCCCTTCCTACATAAATGAAAAAATACAAATTTTAGATGAACAAATAAGTTTAACAATAATATTATGCACAAGAATATATTTTGGATAAGTATTGTACAAATACCTGAGAGGAATATAACTTAGAAATTATAAAATATTATTATTCTAAATTGTTTAACCAGGATTCAAGTAAAGTTTTATGTTGTTATTGTAATTTTGGGTAATGTTCTTGTAGCACCTAGGAGCTAAATTCGTTTCAAACTTGATTCTTTTTCGTTTTTAATTGGATTGTTTTTAATGGATTATTTTTAGGATATCGGAATTAGTTATGTGTGGGGTGTTTGGGTCCCGAGTGAATTTAGTTTTTGAATTGTCTTCCCGACCTTCGTCGGGATTAAGGTGTGTGCGCGAGCGGAGCGATTGGGTAAATTGTAAACATTAACCGGCGAAAGGCGAATCACGTATTTCAGGTGCCTAAGCACAACCAGATTCCCTATAGTAATTCGAGATTTAGTAGTGAACTTTGGATTGAGTATGCGAGATGGAGCAATTATGCGTGCAATGGCAGCCATTTTGATTCAATCTATTGAGATGACACTCGAGGGATTTTACTCGGATCTTAATTTGTTTTAAGACGAAACACACACAAACCCCCCTAAAGCCAAGACCCCCCAAAGAAACAAAAAAGAAACAAAGATGGAATCGTCTTTGTTGTTTGTTGTCGAAAATACAATCTAATTGCTGCAATCACGGAATAAAAATTGAATAATTCAGCGAAATCGTATTCCTTTTATCGGATCGCAGCCGGCCGTGACGCGTTATTATTTTAATGATGGAAAGAGCGCAAAGTCTAACCCCACCGCCTAGGTGCAAGAAAGACGCAAAGCGGACACGTAAAGATGAATATTCAAAAGTTTTTATTATAAAAAAGAATCGTTGTTGTGTATTTATTATATATTGGACCATTAAATCGTATTTATTATAAAAACCGGAATCACATGTGACGTCACATAGTCTCCTTGAAAATTTAGTTTGCAATGCACACAAATTAGATCTAATTTTAATATTATTCTGTTAAAGATTTAGTGTAGTTTTTTTTTCCAGTAAAAAGATTTTTGATACGCAAGCTTAAAAAGCTCCGTACATTATCTTAAAATACGAAATGTTTGGGGGATGGTGTGGGTGGTCGGGTTGGGGGTGGTTGTGCCGTAAATGTGCAAATGAATAATCTGTACGTGCATGTGCCCGAGCGAGACCGGGCGATGATTAATAAGCGCACGAAAGACAGAGACGATATGTAAATCAATCGATATTGCTCAGACTTAGTAGTATCACTCTAATTGTCAGTTCTGATGAGTAGGAAGGGGTGGATATTCGGAGGGATGAAACCGAAATGTATAGATGGGATACACGTATATCGGGGATTATATTTCTGAAAATTTACATTCAAATATTAATGCGGGACAACGCACTCCAACGAGAATTCCACAGCGAAAAATCCCCCCTTAATTTTTTTGTTTTTGTTTTTTTCCTCGCAACATCTGTTATTGAGACTTTCTGCAAAAAAACAAAAAAAAATCTAAAAAAAATCGTGACCAAACATTTTTTTCTTAATTCCAGTGAAATTTTCCGCATCGTTTGATCGCTTCCCCCTTAATTCCGGGGGCCTTGATTTCGCGTGTGTCGGCATCGATTTTCTATTAGAAAATATTCCGAACTACTAATTTAAATATTACATCTCGTATTTTACCCCAATCAGTCAAAGCTCCCCAAAGGAAAAGGGAAAAGGGGTGAGAGAAGCATATAGCTTAATCACCTCCTGTACGCCCCCTCCGCATCTAAGCTCCCAATAATCAATAATTATACTCAAATATAAAGAGAAAAGAGCGAATGCTGATTTGCAAAGCGAGCGCTAATGAGTACGACGGAGACCAAAGTTCTCTTTACTCCCTAACAAAACATACATCAACCATCCCCTAGAATCAAAAACCCTTCGGTATCTTGTACGACCTTTTTTTCACTTCCACTGACCATCCTGCTAATCGTAAACAAACATTTTTTTGCAACCCCTACAATTTTAGACCCTTGACTTATTTTCCCTGGAAACCCTTTTCAATTGACCAACAAAAAAAACAAACAATTAGTCAATCAATTTTTTCCCTTTGTTTTCCGACAATTAGGGCACATAAATCTCGTGAAATTTGGAACAAAACTCCATTGTCTTCCAACTTCATAAAACACGTTAAAAGTTTTTACACACTTACCTCCAAAATTTTCCTAGATTTAAACAAATTTAATCTCAAATTATTAATTTCTTACAAAATTTTCTCCAGAGTTTTTTTATAACAAAATTTATGCGTTTAACTTATCAAGTATCACCTTGATATTTTAAATTAGATCTTTATCTAAACTCGTTAAACAAATATGTAAAATTCCACAATTCAACAATTATTTCAAGGAATTTTCATTATGTAATTATTTGATATTGTGCAGATATTGAAATGTTTTGCGGGGCAGGCGGCGGGGTGTATAGTTTGGGATTTCTTGCAAAGACTCGTCAATACACTCGCGGAAATATATACAAATATCGTTCGGGTTTTGTCTGAGGGGGGTGTTGAGACTGTGAGGGTTGGGATGGGGCGGCCGGGTAGTCGGCGATCACATTCTGATCGGATGCGGCGGCGGGGCATTGTGAATATCGCAATATCGGCTTTCGCATTATTGGAAATTTGATTTAAAATGTCTCAGCGCCGCCGCCGCTAAGTTTATTATAGAGATTTGTGTGTGTTAATTCAATTAATAATATTAATAATTCAATCAGAACTCGGCGAAACTTTCCGAACAAATCCCCAATCCCCCACACCGCCAATTTTTTTTCTTTCCGTTTTTTTTATCTTTGGGATGTGTGTGTAACTCGTGATGTATTGATATTAAGTAGACGAGGGAGAGAAGCGAGAAGGGGTTGAATCGCTAATATGAGAAGGGTAAAAAGGAGAGCGGTGCGGTGCGCGTATATATGCAAAGTATGAGATAATTTTCGAGGGGTCGAAAACATTTTTTTTTTCATTTTCATTTCAACTCGTATCGATTGCATGCATGGAAAGTTACTTACCAGCTTCCCCCGAAATATACAAAAAACATCCCCAAGGCTGATTACACGTTTTACTGTATTGACTAATTTCAATCTGCGCTTTGAACAGCTTACACCAAAGAAATATCTTTATGAACTACAAAATCTTAATGAATCCAAGTTTGTTCAAAATTATAGAAAATTAACCAAACCTTTAGAAATGACTTAACATTACTAAGGGTTATTTGACTATACGTTTTATTGTATTGACTATTTTTAATATGTTCCTGGAACAGATGTCTTTATGAACCAGGAAGTCAAAATCTTAATGAATCCAAATTTGTCCAGAGTTATAGAAAATTGACGAAATCTCTAGAAATATCTTGATATTACTAGGGCTTATTTGTCTATACGTCTTATTACATTGACTAATTTCAATCTGTTCCTTGATCAGTTAACTCCAAAGAAATGTCTTAATGAACCAAAAAATAAACATTCTAATGAATCCAAATTTGTCCAGGGTTATAGAAAATTGACCAAAAATAGAATTGACTAATAGAAATACAAACTTAAAACAAACGGAACACAGCCTAAATATATAAATATTTATTTATTTAGTACTACCAAAACAAATCTCACATGAAATTTGTAAGTTATTTTATAGCTTTCAGTCCACCTTCGTGGCACTCAACAAAAACCATAAAAATAACATTATTTTTAAGCTCATGTCTTTCCGATACCTTAAGTGGATAGCCATCTGTGGACGCGTGGATCTCTCATCAGCACAGCTTTGCTTCCATGGACATTTTAAGGGAGTGGTTTACAAATTATTGTTCATGGAAGCAAAGCTGTGCTGATGAGAGATAAATCTCGAAACGCGTCCACAGATGGCTATCCACTTAAGGTACCGGAAGGACATGAGCTTAAAAACAATGTTATTTTTATGGTTTTTGTTGAGTTCCACGAAGGTGGACTGAAAGCTATAAAATAAGTTACAAATTTCATGTGAGATTTGTTTTGGTAGCCCTAAAAAGACTCAATAATTGTTAAGCGGCTCCGGAAAGGCTGAATATATTTATATATTCAGGCTCTGTTCCGTTTGTTTTAGGTTTGTATGATGTTCTATACCGTAGGATGGTTTCATCAATTCTATCTTATCAATTCAATCAATAACCTGCTAAGTTCATGTCTCTCACACAAAATGTCAAAATTATAAACATCTAACCCTAAACACCACATGGGTTTTCAAGGGAGTGGTTTACAAATTATTGTTCATGGAAGCAAAGCTGTGCTGATGAGAGATAAATCTCGAAACGCGTCCACAGATGGGCTATCCACTTAAGGTATCAGAAAGACACGAGCTTAAAAACAATGTTATTATTTATTATTTTTATGGTTTTTGTTGAGTTCCACGAAGGTGGATTGAAAGCTATAAAATAAGTTACAAATTTCATGTGAGATTTATTTTGGTAGTTCTAAAAAGACTCAATAATTGTTATAGAGCTCCGGAAAGGCTGAATATATTTATATATTCAGGCTGTGTTCCGTTTGTTTTAAGTTTGTATGATTTTCTATAACGTAGGATGGTTTCACCAATTCTAACTAATAGAAATGTTTAGATATTACGAAGAATAGTTTGATATTATTTAAATCTTAATATTATTTTAATTATTATTTAAGTAAAGTTTTCTAAATCAGTTTATGCTTGATCAGATATTCGTGGAGACAGATGTCTCCAAGAATTTCAAAAAATTCAACAAACATCAAAAGCTGCTGTAATTTCATTTTATTGAGGAAATTTTTCTGTTCAAAATTTTGATTCAGTCAAAGATGTAAATTTTCTTCAATTTTGAACATATTGTGAGCCATTTGGATTTTCAAACAATTTCTTTGTCCAAGATGAATTGTCTTGGTATCTCTTTAATAACTATTTTTTATCAACAATGTTCGAACAATTTTCTAAGCTTGAAAATAAATGTTTTCTGTGGCACTTGGACCAAGTTAACCAACACGAAATTCAAGAATTTTATCACTTTGAACCAGTTTTCAAATTGACCTACAAAACAATCAACTAAGCAATTTTGTTCCAATGCTTTCTAACAAATTTTTCCAAAATCTTGTAAAATTAGGCAAACAAATAACAAAACTCTATTTGGTTTCAACTTTCCATCTTCTTAAAGAAATTATTATTAAAAGCTTTGACACATTTTCTTTCAAAAGCATCGCCAACTAAGTTTCCTAAACCAGTACAAATCACATTTGTAACAGCTTTAAAACCTTTAAATTTACAATAATTACATTTATTCTTATAAGAAATCTTGAATCACACGAAACATTTTTCAAAATTGTTGTTCCACGCATTTGGGACCATTTGTAAAACGTTTTTGCGAGCTCATAAAAATTGATCCAAAGGCGTTACTTTACTGATAAATAGTGCTGCGATCATCCTACCCACTTGTCCAACATTAACGCAGTTTTCCTACCACTTCCTTCCTACCATCCAACGCTACATCGTTCATTCGGCAAATACATCAAGAAGTTGTATCAAATATTAAGATATATTATCTTCGTCGCACATTTCAATAATGTTTGATAAAAAACCGGCCAAAATGAAGAATCAATTTTGAAAACAATTTTGAAGAAAATGAAAACGTGAATTTCATAGGTATTACCTTAACACCCTTGACATGAATCAACTAATAAATGCATAGACTGAATGTAGAAGGAGGTGTGGCTGGAGATTCAATAATTTTCTACAAAGAAAAGTTCATTGTTGGTCAAATTGTAAAATTAGTTAGCTGATACACCAAGACTAAGAGATGTAGATGAGCAAGATATTGCGGAATTACTGCAGGTTTGTAGTTACTTCGTTGGCCAAATTATAAACCTAGTTGCTACATCAGGAGTAGGAGATGTATATGAGAAAGATATTGAGGAGTTCAAGAAGTGGCAGAACATCCTAAACTTGCTGCAGATATGATTGGTAACAGTTTCGTTACAATAATAGAAATTGATCGTTGATCAAATTGTGGTATAGTTTTTGTTAGAGATGCAAACGCAACACAAACCTCCAAAAATAAAGAGAATTGTAAAAGTCGTATAAACTGTTTTATTAAGGACATTTTTCTGTTAAAAATTTTGATTCAGTCAAAATTTATTATTTTTTCGAAGATGAATTATTTTACCAAAGATGATTTTTTAATGGAAATTTGTGTTTTATATTCTTTAATTTTGCTCATATTGCTAGCCATATGGAATTTTAAAACAATTTCTTATTCTAACTTTGTCAAAAAATTTAACAAAGTCTTAGTATCTAATATATATATAATATATAATATACTCTTTTTTATATAAAAAAAATTGCAAGAATATTCGAACTTGAATTGAAATTTTCGAAATTTAGTAATAAAAGTTTTCTGTGGTACTTGAACCAAGTTAAGCAATTCATGTATTAGGTATTATAACGGGTGTTTTTGTAGAGGCGGAGAACTTTAAATTGGAATAAAACACAGAAAAATGTTTTTGATATCCATGCAAATGGCTTTATTTGAAAGATAATTTTATTGGCATTAATGCTTGAATATGATTTCGGGCAGGTGGCCACCCTCTCTGGCGCGTACATGGCGTAATCTGTAAGTGTAATTTTCACACACTCTCCGCTGTAAGGTTGTATTTCGGCAATAACGCATCACGGGACATATTCCCAGAGAGAAAAATCTAATGGCATCGAATTGCACAACCGAGGTGGCCAGTTACCGGGTCCATTTCGTGAAATTAATCGTCAGAATGATCATTATCAATGTTTCTTTAAGTAAATTTATTGTATCGCGCGCTATGTGCTATAAGGTGCCGTCGTGCTGAAACCTCATGCCCACGAGTTAGTAATCATGTCTCTGTATCGCTCAAAGTTGACTGTAACGTTCCGACCATCATTTTAGAAGATATATGACCATTGTTTCCACCATTCCATTGTAATGATGTTTCTACAATGGTTTGTGGATTATCATCGCCCAAAATGCGGCAATTCTGCTTATTTACATAATCATTTAGCAAATTGTTTGCTTGATTACTGAACAAAATTTTCAAATGAATTTGTGGAGCTACTGCAATGCTTTCCTATTCACCAAATGTACGGCGCTAACGATGATCGTGTGGCTTCAATTCCGGTTCAAGTTGAATCTTGTAAGCACGTAAACCAAGATCTTTACGCAAAATTTGTTATGCCATAAAGTGGATGGACATTACGTCAATCATACGCTATCATCAACACTACACTGCACACCATCAATCGCTTGTTGTGTGCGCACTATTCGACGTCTTGCGGAATGCGTATTATCGTTTAGAGTAAATGTATTAGAAGACAATCCATTCTTTTTCGATTTAATCGTGCTAATAGACGATTATGATCACCATAAAATGCACGTAAATTCCGATGAGTTTTTCTAAAAATAAATTTGAACAATTTGCAAACGTTGCTGTGTTGTGAGTCTATTCATGATGATTTGCCAAACCAAACCAACCCCTAAACATTTGAGAACTGAAAGTCACAGAAAACTGTGTTGATAATTTAAAGTTCTCCACCTCTAAAAAACACCCTTTATAACACTATGACCTAGTTTTTGAATTTACCTACAAAGAATCAACCAAGCAATTTTGTTCGAATGCTTTCTGACAATTTTCTCCAAAATCTTGCCAAAAAATTGACAAACAATAACAAAACTCTATTTGATTTCAACTTCTTCAACAAATTATAAGTTTGCACAAACTTCCTATCAAAAGCATAGGCAACAAATTTTCCTAAATCGAATTCGTAACAGCTTGAGAGCTCTACATTTACGATGATTAAATTTGTATTTATAGGAAATTTTGAATCACTAGAAAGATTTTTCGAAATTATTGTTTCACGCATCTTTATCCATTTGAAAAACGTTATTGCGAGCTCATAAATTGATCCACAGGCGTTATTACTGATAAATACTGCTCCAAGCCATCTTACCCACTTGTCCAACAATTAAGCAGTTTTCCTACCACCCAACACTACGTCGTTAATTCGGCAAATACATCAAGAAGTTGTATCAAATATTAAGATGTCTATCTTCGTCGCACATTTAAATAATTTTTTTATGAAAAACCGGCCAAAATGAAGAATCAATTTTGAAAGCAATTTTGGAGAAAATGAAATCGTGAATTTCATAGGCAATACCTTTACACCCATCAGGACTAGGAGATGTAGATGAGCAAGATATTGAGTTAAAACAGGTTTGAAGTTACTGCTGGCGCCTTACCAACGATGAATTTCTAGAACTAGCAGAACAACCAAAACTTCCTACAGATTTGCTTGGTAAAAGTTTCGTTACAATAATGGAAATCGGTCGTTAATCAAATTGTGGTATAGTTTTTGATAGAAATGCAAATGCAAGACAGGCCTCCAAAAATAAGGATAATTGTCTAAATCGTATAAACTGCTTTGTTTACGTTTAAGGAAATTTTTTTGTTAAAAATTTTGATTCAGTGAAAGATGAATTAATTTACCAAAGATGAATTTTTTAATTGAGATTTGTGTTTTATATTCGTAAATTTTGGCCATATTGCGAACCATTTGAAATGTTGAAACAATTTCTTGGTGCAACTTTGTCCAAAAAGAATTGTCCAAAAATTTAAAGTATTAGTATCTCTTTAAAAACTTCTTCTTCCTTCGATTTTGGCCTACTATGGACCACGTGAAATAACTTCTCATGATTGATTTTCTCTCTTCTTTCTTCCCTTTCAGTGCTCTTTCATTTTTTCTCCAGGCTGTTTCTTTCTCTCTTCCGTCCATTTTACTCCTGTTTTCTTTTTTTTGCCTTCTCTTGAAAACCCTGAAATCCTCTGATCTTCTTTCTGAATTCTTCTCTTCTCTCTACCTTTTCTCCATCTATTTCCATTTCTTCCATGTCTTTCCTGACCTCCTTGATCCATGTCATCTGTGTTTTGGAGTTTCTTTCGATGTAGTTGAATATTATCTTCGTCAATCTTCCTTCGTCCATTCTTTTTATATAGTGTCAAAACCTGAACAGATGTGGGTGGCACTACATTTCTGAAATAATTCTAACTATTACAATATTATCTCGATAATCCGACACATTTGGAAGCAGACAACCGCCGGATTATAAGGAAGAGTGGTGGGAGGGAAGAGCGCGAGCTGTCTCCAGACCGCCGGATTACTGAATGTGTTGTCCGATTAACCAACGGCCGAATTACCGGGATTATTCTGTATTTATAATAAAAATTAACAAAAATATTCGAACAATTTTCGAAATTTAGTAATAAAAGTTTTCGGTGGAACTTGAACCAAATTAAGCAATTCATGCTTAAGTATTATATAACACTATGAACTTGTTTTCGAATTTACCTATAAACAATCAACCAAGCAATTTTGTTCCAATGCTTTCTGACAATTTGCTCCAAAATCTTCCCAAAAATTTAACAAACAAAAAAAACTATTTTCTTTCAACTTGTTCAGCAAATTATAAGTTTTCATATAGTTCATAAATTACTACGTTTCAATTCACCCATGACATATAACATAAATTAATATAATTATAAGCACAAACTGACCTCTTGCACTTTCATGCCATGAGAGACCATGTGGGTTGCTAAAAACACTATAACCTGATAAAAATTAATAATAATGAACATCCATAGACGCGTTTCTGACTTTTGGCTTTATTAGTATAGATTTATTATTAATCTCAATATAAAATTAAAATTAAAAACAAAATTCAACGTACTCTGCAATCTATAGAGCTCATAAAAATTAATCCAAAAGCGTTATTACTGACAAATTGTGCTTCAAGCCATCCTACCCACTTCTCAACATTGAAGCAGTTTTTCTACCACCCAAGAAACCTTAAAACTCTTGACATCAAACAACTCATAACTGCATGGGCTGAATGTAGAAGGAAGTGTGGATGGAGATAAAATTCAATAATTTTCTAGAAGAAAAGTCTATTGTTGGTCAAATTGTGAACCTAGATGATATACCAGGACTAGAAGATATAGATGAGCAGGTTATTGAGGAGTTACTGCAGGTTTGAAGTTGCTACTGGTACCTTAGCAGCGATGAACTTTAAGATCTGGCAGAGCAACCCAAAGTTGTAACAGATTTGCTTGGTAAAAGTTTCGTTTTAAAAACAAAAATCGATGGTTGATCAAATTGTTGTATAGTTTTTCATGTATTTGAGCAAGATATGGAGAATGTACTGCAGATTTGATGTTACTTTGTTGGCCAAATTGTAAATCTAGTTGTACATCAGGACTATCAGATGTAGATGAGCAAGATGTTGAGGAATTATTATGCGGGTTTAGAGTTACTGCTGGTCCATTAACAAGGGCAAACTCCATGAATTTGCTACTACCCAAACTTGCTACTGATTTGATTGGTAAAAGTTTCGTTACAATAACATACATTGATCGTTGATCAAATTTTCTGTGGTCCAGTTTTTGATAGGAGTGTAAAAGCAAGACGAGCTATTTAGGATGTGGTCTCCCGTTAACTATAATTTCCTAGTGAGAGAAAAAGGAAATAAACGACTTGATTAGCTTCTGGGAACTAAGCTTAATACCTATTTCGAATAAAGTATAGTAGATTTTGTAACTAGGGCGAAAGTTTGTCAATATTATTCGAGAGCGAAAATGTGCGGACGAACGATTCAACACAAGCACATTCGCTCGACAGTGAAATTGATAATTTCGCCAGTGTTACAGGCAATATTTTTTATCACTCATGCTAGGGGGGGTATCTTACAAGTTTGGGATTCAGGTGCCATCCAAAAAAATTGAATCAAAAATGAAGGATTTGCTTTTTCAATTGTCTTCGGTGGTGTGGATTCGTCATAAGAACTCTCCTCAGTCTCCGGTATCACCATAGAATTTACACTCACTGTAAAACGTTTTTTCTTTAATTTTAATTTTTATTTTGTTATGAAAAAAAAATTTTACACTTCACGTTACTTTTTTAATACCGAGATCTTGATTGTATTCATTTTATTTCTATTTATTTGTTTTATTTTAATGTAACCTTGCGATATTGAATATTTTCGTGCGTTATTCAAGTTATGTAAAATACAACTAATATTGACAATTTACCGCACTAAAAAACGTACACCAAGAGAATACTACTGTGCATGAGTGATAAAAATTTCATATTGTGTTTAATATTTCAGATTTTTTAAACAAACTATGATAGATCTACTAGGTGACTATTTTGCAGAAATTTTTTCGATTTCGATAGCAATTTGTATTAAATGGGTGATTTCTAAATGACTGTGAATGAATTTTTACTTGAAAATGACCGCCAAACGTCGAAACTTAAGTCGTGATATGTGTAGAAATTTATATTACTGTGAATAACAAGTTGAATAACATTATTTCATAGTATAAGTGTGGTAAAAACATAGTGAATTTTTCAATTCAACGTTTGGGTTTTGATAATAGAAAAAAACACAGAAAATTTGCAAAAGTGAATAAAAACTTATTTAGGCCGATAATGAATGCCTGCCATTTACTTTTTGGAGATAATTTCATGCGAGCTGAAATTTTGGCATACTTTTTCCAGCATTTCGGTCGGTATCATCAATGGCTGCTGTAATGTTGTCTTCCAGGGCTGGAATTGTGGCTGGCTTGTCCCTGTACACAAGAGACTTCACGTATCCCCACAATAAATAGTCTAGTGGGGTCAAATCTGCTTGACTGACTGCTTGACTGGTTCAAACGTGATATTAATTGCTCACCACACTCGCCTCTCAATAGGTTCATGGTATCGGGAGCCGTGTGGCATATGGCACCGTCTTACTGAAACCACATATCAACCAAGTCCACATATCAACCACATATCAAAAAAGTCGGAAATCATCGCACCGTACCTTGCTCCATCGACTGTAACTTTGCGAATTTCATCGTTGTTTAATAAGTACCAATGATCCCGCGGCCCACAAACCGTACCAAACAGTGTATCTTCCAGGGTGCATTGGCAGATCTTAAACTGCCTGGCTACTCTTCACACTAAATTCGGCAATTCTGTTTGTTGACGTACCCATTGGCCCAAAATTGAGCTTCGTCGCTGAAGACAATTTTTCGATAGAAAAATGGATCTTCATCCAACTTTCCTAAGGCCCATTCACCAAACAAACGACAAACGCTTGTGGTACGTCACCAAGTCTCAGTTCTTGCAGCAGCTGTATTTGAGCTGTATTTTGTATGGTATCATACCGAGGTCCTTATGTAAAATCTTCCAGGTGGTCGAATATCACAAGCCCAATTGTTGACAACGTCGACGAATTGACATATTGCGATCTTCATTGGAACTGGCCGATACAGCAGCAATATTTTCCTCGGTACTCACTCTTCGCATATGGGTTGGTGGATTAATGTCTAATTTCAAAAGTGAAACTGATGGGAAATTTGGTCACAACAGCTTGAATAGCCTGTTCGGTGGGTCGATTATGACGACCATAAAATGGACGTAATTTACGAAACACATTTTTCACACTGCACGAATTTTGATAATACAATTCAATGATTTGCAAGCATTGTTCATTTATTAGTCTATTCATGGTGAAATGGCAAACCTTACAGCATTTTTGACATTGCCACATGTCATGAATCTTTTTTTGCACTGAAAAAAATTACTTTGAAAAACCAAATAGAAAAAAAATCACCCGTTAGTTATATTTCTGTTGGCCAATTTTGAATTGAATCGAATGTATTTGTCCGCATATGTTCAAAATCCAGAAAATATTTCAAAACTTTAATAAAACCTTGATGGGCGCTTTATTAACGTTTATATAACAGAAATTTTGTCAAAAATTTCACAATTTATTTTGCTCTTAACCAAACTTTGAACGATCTAGGCATTTATTTTGCTCTTCCAAACCAAACAAACATTGAACGATCCAGGCATTTATTTTGCTGAGCGTTTTGATTTAGAATATCTTTTCCAAGCTATATATTACAATGTGCAATAGTAATTGCGTTTCCTATTGCAGTTTATTTGTTGTAATAATTTGACCGTGTTTGCCAAATTATAACATTAAACCAATTTATTTGTCTAAATTTTTTCAAAGTCCAGAGAAGTATACAAAACTTCGACAATGACTTTATTAACAATTGGTAGCGCTGTATTAACCATTATTTTACAGAAATTTTGTTAAAAATGTAACAATTTTATAGAATTGGTTAAAATATAAAGTAAGCGAAATATAAGTTTTTTTTATAACGCTTTTTGTATGATAATTTTGACCAACAATATAACAATAATATTGTTGGTATTGACCAATTCGTATTTTATACAAGATTTTTATTCCAAATATATCCAGAAATGTGGGTGTAATCTCTTAAATATTCTTTTAGTAAAAGGTAATAATTTTAAACAAATGTTTGTTTTTGACACCAGTTCAAGTCTAATTAGATGTTTAATTCAAATTTTGAACAAAATTTTAATCCAAAATTTCACCAAATATCTTGATAGTGTCCATGAACGTCATTTTTCCGTTATACATTTTTATTTTTTAAAGTTCAGTATTATCTAGATTTCCTAAAACCAAAATAATTCTATACCAGTATTTGCCGTAAGTTCCCATCCTTAATTACTTATCAGCCGTTATAACTCTAGTTCAGTCATCTACAACTCCGCCATTCCTGTCGTTCCTGAACTAACGTTCGTCAATTTCCGACTTCCAAGAGCTTCAGATCCGCAGTCCCGCCATCATTTCTTTGGCGTTCCTTTCGCTAGGGCATTATCAAAATCCCAGTCTAATATTATCTAGCATTTTTTTTTGTTATTTTGTCGTCCGACAATGTTGTTCTTATCCGTTGCATTATTTCTAACTTCAAACCAATTTATGTGTCCGAATTTGTTAAAAATCCAGAGAATTACACAAAACTTTGACAACGCTTTTATTAACGATTGGTGGATTTTTATTAACCATTAGTTTTTAGAATTTGCTGAAATAGATGTTTTTTTTATCACACTTTATGTATGACAATTTTAACCAACTTAACCACTCTGCACGTTACCCTTATGAATATCAACAATATTGTTTGTATTGACCAATTCGGATTTTAAAGAAGTTTTTTATTCCAAATTTATCCAGAAATAAGGGAAATTATGAATGTGTTGATATCTTGATACTAAAGATCATTCGCTGAAATATAATTTTAGTAAAAGATAAAAAAGAATAATAATTCCCCCAAACTAGTGAGAGTAGTGAAAATCACGATAACAAATACCAAATGCCGAGTAAGAATGGAATTTGGATGGATTTATTTACGATCCAAATAATGGCTTCCCATTTGCGAACTCGCAGACGAGTTTGACTCTCTTGCGGGCCTTAAACAAGGTGACGGACTAGCCCCCACATTATTGAACCTAGCTCTCGAGCATATGATGAGAAGGTCTGGAAAGTATCTGAGCGCAACCATCATGAACAAATCCGTCCAAATAGTAGGCTACGCAGATGACCTCAATATCTTAGGCAGGTCGGAAAGTGCAGTAAAAGAACTTTCACAAGGCTCGAGGTGGCGGCTTTGGAGATTGATCTAAGGATCAACGAAGACAAGACCAAATTCATGCTGCAATGTTCCCATTGGCCATAATAGAATAATCGGGAAGCGCAATTTCGAGAAGGTCAATAACTTCAACTATCTGGGCAGCAATGTAAACGCACAAAACGATGAGGGCCTAGATATAAAAAAAAAACGAATCTCGGCATGAAACCTAACGCTCTACTCCATGATGTCAATTATGAAGTCTAGAAGCTTCCATACATACATTAAACTCAGGATATACAAAACCCTCATCAGATCCGTAGTATGTTACGGATGCGATACGTGGACGATGACCGAAAAGTCGGCGGATCTACTAAACCGTTGTGAGAGAAGAAAAATATACGGAGCGATAAATGACAATGGGGTGTAGAGGATGAGGTACAACCATGAGTTGTACCGATTGTACAAAGAACCACCGATCACATTACACATAAGTCTAATGAGACTTCGCTGGGCTGGGCATACAACAAATGCCAGGCATACGAGTCCCAAAAATGGTGTTCCAAAAACTACCAGGAGGAAAACGACCAGCTGGTAGGCCAAGGGCAAGGTGGGCGGATAAACTAGTAACAAAACTGGAGAGGGGCAGCAAACGACCGCGAAAGTTGGAGGCAGGGACTGCAGGAGGCCAAAGGGCCCCATACACTAGCAACCTAGTCAACCTTGTCGTCATCTTGCTATGCTGATGACAAGGTTTAGTAGTGTATGGGTTGATTGAAGACAATATTTTAGTTTGAGTACAAAGTTGAATAAAATCAAATTAACTTGGATTTTTGCTGGGCGGAGTCTGATGTTGGCAACCATATTGAGGAGTATGCGGGGAGGTTGAAGACATGATTATAAACTGAAATCAGTTGTGAACTTGTGAAGGTTTTGGAATTCTTTTTTGTGCAGGAGGCTTGTGTTTGCGATTTTTATTTTTTCACTTTTTTGTAATTTGTAATTGCCCGTCCTAATAGTTATGGCTAATGTACCAAATATACATTTATGGGTGGAATTTTTTTAAACGTTCCGATAGCTGCCCGAGTTGTTGAAAGTAAAGTCTGAAGTTTATAAAGATCGTAATAAGAAAAAGATTGCCATGGAAAAATTGAGGCGTTGCGAATACGAAGGGCGAACTTAACATCATCATCATCATCATTTTTTTTTTCTTTCACGGATTGCATCAGAACCCTTTTGAGAATCCGCAGGTATAAGTTTCATGTTGAGTTCGTCATAAGTTCATCAAAAGCGACATCAGCCTTTGCTGAGTTCGCCCTTCATTCGCAATCGATTAAAAAAAATTCAAATGCGTTTTTTTAGAAACCATCATTTTTTGAGTTCGCCCTTCGTATTCGCAACGCCTCAATTGTTACTCCTACGTTTGGAATTGAGTTGCTGGATACCTGCTAGTGCTCTCGTTCTATTTCCTGCTGCTTCGGTTATGCGTGCCATGTAAGATAGTCTTTTATCAATTAATACTCCGAGGTATTTGAGATTTTCTTTCGGCGTTATTATTGCCTCTTCCACTTTAAATGTTACGGGGCTAAGTTCCTTTAGGCCTGTGAGGAGGACCGCTTCAGTTTTTTTCTAGAGCTAAACTCAGTTTCTTCGATTTCATCCACGCGCTGACCATTTCTGTTGCTTGATTTGCCATTCGCATCAACCTTTGTTCTATTCTTGCTGTGACAACTAGTGCGATATTATCTGCGTAGCCATTTACGGTGGTCCCAAAGGCAGTCTCATTATAAGTTCTCCGTCAATAGATCGTCCCACAGGATGGGGTCTAGTATCGAAACCTGTGGGCATTGCACTTTTTTCTTCTTCAAAGAACCCATATCGTCCTCACACAACTCGTTCAAAACTATATACATCATCAAATCTTCATTCATTATTTTTAAATTCTTCGTACAAACTCTTACACCAATGAATAAACCGAAAAGCAACGTGCAACTGATACTAATGTTTTCAACTAGATTGTCTAGTGTGTGGGCAAGAACCTGAATCTTGTTGACGACAAGGTTGATGATTACGTTGCTAGTGTATGGGGGCTCACTCAAGGCTCGATTTGGGCTGTAGCGCCATTCAAGAAGAAAAGATAATTTTTTTTTTAATGTTTTTTTTTACACCAGTCCAAGTCTAATTAGCTTTTAAATTCAAATTTGGAACAAATTTTTTTACCTAAAACAAAACTAAATATCTTGATAGTGCCCGTGAACGTCGTTTTTTCCATTATTTTAATCTTGAATGAATGAAGTTCAATATTATCTAGATTTTGGACATCCAAAATGCTTCTAAATCCTGTATTTGCCTTAGATTCCAATGCTTATCTACTTATCTGGCCTTACAACACTAGTTAAGTCATCTACAACTCGCCATTGCTGTCGTTCGTGAACTAACGTTCGTCAATTTCTGACTTCCAAGAGCTTCAGATCCGCTTTCACGCAGTCCCCCTCGGGTATTATCAAAATTTCAGTCTAGTATTACCAAGCGGTTTTTATGTTATTTTGTCTTCTGACAATTTGTTCCTATCCGTTACATCGTTCCTACATTTTTACTTCCACAATACATTTTTCTATATCCGATAGTTTTTCCCATTATTTCATTTACAAATAATCTTTGAACCGCAATTGTTTTAAAACCACTTTTGCAGTTTTGGTCAAAAACTGAAGAAAAAATCCAAAAATTCATTCTAAAATTTACCTTCATCATTTTTTTATTTGTTAGAAAACTTTTATTGCGATTTCGAAACAATTTTTCCACCACCCAGTATTTATCGTGGGTTTTGCCACTTGATTTATTTACGATCCAAATAATGGCTTCCCATTTGTTTGCTCCGCATCAACCGCGCGCGCACTATTTTCTAATCTTATCGCATTATTTTATCTAAAGATATTTATTAATACTATTCCATTATCAGCGGCAGATTTAGTAAATAAAATTCCATGTTTGATTTTCTGCCATATCGAGATGCTGTTTAACGGCTATTGTTTAAGACCGCCCCCCCTCGACCCGATCCACATTATGTTTACTCAATGGCGACAGCACGTTTTATTTATATCTAATTATTCACAATTAAATCTTGTGATAATAAAGACAACGAGCGATTATAGATTCAGTATCGCATCTGAAAATGTCTGATAAAGATGTAAGTTTTTATACCACATATTTGTTCCCTTACAGTTGCTTTAAATTTTGTGTTTTGTTAATTATTTTTTCGGTTGTTTCTAAGGCGTCAGCGGAAAGCGATGCAGCATCCCCTGTCATTAGGGGGAGTGCGGCAAAAAATAATTATATATAGATATCGGGGCGAAATAACGGCGTGAAGGAAACCACCCCTGTGTGATGTACGTTCGCCAATAACTCAAATAGATAGTCGTGCGAAGGTTCCTTTTTTTCACGAAGAATTTTTTTGTGCGCTTTAAACAAGGGGATGCAAAAAGTGTGAAATCTGGCTTTGTTTTAAAAAGAACGTGTAATGAATTTTATTGCGAAGAACTAAATTACTTACAAATATTTGCAGTATTAGTCAACTTTAACTAACACAGTTTGTAGATCTTTACTTTTTGACGTAGTCTTATAAACAAATTTTGTTAATTTCTTCTTAATTTTTAAATAATGTTTTATATAAGAAATGTGTAAGATTAAAATGTTCTCCGATAATTAAGCTTGTCGGTAATCTGTAGAATTACTAAATGAAAATTAGACATCCCTAAATCCATGGGGCCTGCGGCAATCGCATCGTTTCCTGCGAATCAATCAATCGCTATCTATCGCTAAGGGAGATACGAAGACATTAACCCCTTTTCGAACGCCACCCCTTAAACTAATCCCTGTTAATTTCGTTTTTTACAGATTGCACAGTTAGTGGATGAAGTCCAGAGGCTGCAGAACAGTTTAACGAAGCTGCAGGAATCCTCGATGGCTCAAATCTCGCGACTCGAGGACGACCTCGAACAAAAGAAACAATATATTGCCAGGCTGGAATCCCAGCAGCGCGACCACGATGACCTCAAACGAGAAATTAGGTATTTCATTTAAAATCTTATTGCGACTCTTGTTTTGTACGTTTCTTAATCCAAATTTAAATATTATTATCAGAAAAACATTGGGATTTATTTCGGATTTTTTGTTTTAGTATATTAAGGTCGGATTTTTCGAGTAATGCCGAAAAGTCTGACATGTTATTGGAACGTCGACAACAACACCATCACCAAATCGAACGGCCGAAGAGCGTGTCGTCTGAAACCGAAGGTAAGCTTTTTAAAAACAACATCTCTTCCTTGTTTCCTCTCTTTTTTTTTTTCTCCGCTTTTCCGGTTTTATTTATAACTCCTTGAAAGACACCTGGCTTCTGTTTTCTGCTTGTAATAATTTTTTCACGGAATTGCCTAATAGACGTTTGACAAAAATGAGTGAGAGAAGTAGTAAGTAATAAACGTGGAATTGTGCAACGGCTAAGTACACTTTGTGAAATATTATAACGCGATAATAAAAAAAACTGGTATAAAAATAATGGTATTGTTCTTATTTGTTTTATAAAGCCGGTTGCGACACGTCATGTGAACTGGATCCGTTTGTGAAATGGTTTTTTATTGTAATGGATATTTAGAGATTCGTGTCAAAAAAAATGTATAAATTTTATTGCGCAATGGATAATTTCTAATTTTATATATTAATTTAATTTTTTTGAGGTAAAATAACTTAATTTTCCCCACTGCCTAGTTTTTTTTAAACATTAATTAACCACTCTGTCCGTATAAATTACTTTCGTTGAACCGTAAAAGAAGGAAGTTATACATCACACACATTCGTTGATGAACTCACCAGATTATTTCATACGAAAAAAAAATGTTTTACTCCCAATTCTGTTTTATTTTTTATTTTTTCGGCAGAATTTTTTTTTTTTAGAACAAAAAACAAAAAGTTTTCTTTACAAAATTCTTGAAAAGAAAATGAAATATTTTCCAGGTGTCGAACCACCGAAATCACCCCAGACACCCTCCATGCCCCCGAAACTCCCCTTACAAACAGTCGAGACCTTCGGCTCGCTTCTCGGCGAGGAGATCGTCTCCAATTGGCGACTACGCACCACCCAACAAATAATCTCACCCGCAGATGTTACTAAACCGACGACGCCGCAACCCCCCGCGGATTCCACGGAGAAGAGCGCGGCGTCCACACCCCAACCGATCGAACCCCAACCCAGCCCGATCCACAACGGCAACCCGAAAAGCCCGGAAGACAACAACAACCACCATCTCAGTAATAACAACATACCCTTAGCAGCGACGATGTTAAACGTTAACAACTTCTTAAGAGGAGATGAGCTGAAGAGTCCTTACAGGTTCGATGAACACAGATCGCCTCCTTTTCGTTTTGCCGAAGAACTTGGCATGGCGCCTGGATCCATGGTTTCAAGGCTGGGAGAAAGCTTAATACCTAAAGGCGATCCAATGGAAGCGAAGCTACAAGAAATGTTGAGGTACAACATGGACAAATACGCTAATCAAAATTTGGATACGTTACACATATCGAGGAGGGTTAGGGAACTCTTGTCGATACACAACATTGGGCAGAGATTGTTCGCCAAATACATCTTGGGTTTGTCACAAGGCACAGTTTCCGAGCTCCTGTCAAAGCCGAAACCTTGGGACAAGTTGACTGAGAAGGGGAGGGACAGTTACAGGAAGATGCACGCGTGGGCTTGCGACGACCATGCGGTCATGATGCTGAAGTCCCTGATACCAAAGAAAGGTGAGTTTTTTATATTAAAAATTAAAAATTTGTGTTGGATATTTTTAATTTTTCGGGGGGCTTCGCCAAGGATGCGTCCACCCGACCGAGAACAATAAACTTTTGTTTGGGAATTCGTTTGTTCATGAATTATTTAAGTATTTTCGGGTACGGAATCGCCACCCATTACCAAACTAATAAATTAATTATATACATTTTTTGTTGTTATATATTAAAGTTATTAATTATTCATGGCTGCTAGCAATTAATTTCGGTTTTTCATGCATAAACATCATTTTGATGATTCGAGTTCTATTTTATTTTTAACTATTCTTTTTTTTTGTTGTTCGAAATGAAATTGAATGATTCACTTCCGTCGGTTCGATAAATTAGTTTTCGGAACGTAGATAAGTCACCGCTGATAGGTTATTAAGCGTAATTTGGCGCACGCGGATCCAGTGGGCCGTGCAGAATAGAAATTTCTGTCGTATTCCGCGGGTTATTAGAGAAATATTGATAAACACAAACCGTACCCCCGCGGTGTCTCACCTCCCCCCTGGAAACGGCGCCGCTGTGTGTGTATACAAAAACAGGGGCGTGCGGGGCGAGAAACGAAGAAAATTCGATTCCTATCACGGCTTTAGAATTATAAAAAACTTTTACGGTATTTTTACACATGCAATATACTCGACACGCGAACCTATTTTGTACCCCTTTTTTTATCGCCCTTTAAGGCATCGGATCAATCCAATTTTATATATTTTTTTTAGAAACATTGCTTCGAAAACAAAATCTTACCACAAACTACCATATTTTTTTAATTGATTTTTATTTAATAAAAAAAAAACGAGAATTACCAGCAAAAAACGCCTCTAATAATATTTAAACGTCATAAATCTGAAACTCCTCCCGCTTGCCGCTGCCGCTGCTTTCACGACCAAATTGACGGCTAAAGGATATAACAATAATTATTTTAAATTGATACGAAAAAAACGCCGTTAATCGTGAGAAGACGCGACGTGGAACTCGTTCTTTCAATCGTTTTTCGTTTTTATTAATCGGACAGTCAAATTAAAAATCTTTTATGACATGTCAACCACAAAAAAAGCACATAAACTCATCTCAACACCACACGAATTCTTGATATGTTGATGGTTTTACTACCAAAATCAATGTTTTCAATATATTCGACGAAATTAAAGAAAATATATATTTGATGTTTAAAATTAAAACTTCAACTTTTATCCGGTAATAATCCTAATTGCTAAGTTTCAAAACTTTGCTCTTTCAACAAACTAATTAACATTTAACAAGGTTCACATTGTTTTCTTCAAGTTTTAACAAAGACCAACAATTTTATTCCATTTATTGCGTTTATCTACTTTAATATTTTAAATTTGATCAAAATGGTCTTAACTAATTTAGTCAGAGAACCCAGATTTTAAAACATAACATGAAAACTAAATTAGCGAACGCAAACAAGATTGGATTACGATTCTTCACCCTACATGTCACGGATCATGGAAAGTTACTATTAGACATTGGTTTACAACATGCACTAGCCTCTTTGTTTCATCATCATTCAACCCATCCGAGTCCACTGCTGGACACAGGTCTCCCTTTCATTCTTCCACATCCTTCAGTCCTGTGCCAAGTTGATCCAATTTCCGGCTACACGTCTAATATCGTCAGACCATCTTGTAGGAGGTCGGCCTCTGCTTCTTTTGGACTCCCAGGGTCTCCATGTCAATATTTTCTTTGTCCACCTGTCATCAGTGGCTCTTGCGAGATGCCCTGCCCAGTTACATTTTAAGTTGGTTATGCCTTCTACTATGTATGTAACTCCTGTTTTTTTTTGTCTTAACCATTCATATGTCTTCCTGTCCCTTCTGGTCACTCCTTCCATCGATCGTTCCATTGCGCTTTGGGCAATTGGTAGTTTATTCACTGTCTTCTTGGTTTCCGTTAAAGTTTCGACTCCATAGGTTATAACAGGCAACACGCATTGATCGTAGAGTTTTCGTTTTAAATATATTGGATATTGACCTCCTAGTATGTGTCTTAATTTTCCAAAGGCTGCTCATGCTAAGCTTATCCTTCTGATAATTTCGCATGTCTGATTATCTCTGCCAACTTTGATGGTATGTCCAAGGTATTTGTATTGTAAGTTCTTCGATTATTCCATTGTCGATCATTATTGTCCCGCCCAAGACAAGGGTCGTCATAATTTTAGTTTTTGACATATTCATTTTTAGCCCTACTTTTTAACCTAACCTAAGCTTATCCTTCTGATAATTTCGCATGTCTGAGTATCTCTGCCAACTTTGATGGTATGTCCAAGGTATTTGTATGCGTCAACTTCTTCGATTGTTGCATTGTCGATCATTATTGTCCCGCCCAAGACGAGGTTCGTCATAATTTTAGTTTTTGACATATTCATTTTTAGCCCTACTTTTTCTGAGGCATGTTTGAGTTGTTCTCCCATTTCTTTGGCATCTTGGAGGTTATCAGTAATTCTCATAATATCATCTGCAAGTCGTAGATGATTTAGTCTTTCTCTTTGGATATTTATGCCCTTGTCGCCCCAATCGAGTTCATTCATAATGCCTTCTAATACTGCCGTAAAGAGTTTTGGGGACAGCGCACAACTTTCGATACTGAAGGTTTCTGTTTCTGCGTGTTGTCTAACTTTTTATGTGGCGTTTTTCATATATGTTACTTATTAGATTTTCGTATCTATAGTCGATTATACTCTCCGATAATGCCTTCCTAATGACCCATAACTCTAGGCCTTCGTCGAAGGCCTTCTCGTAGTCTATAAACGTGAGTGTCAGTGGCAGATTATATTCGATACTTTTCTCAACCAGGGTGTTAATTACTTGCAGATGATCTTGGTTGTGAGAAGTCGAGTTTTGTTGTTATTCTTTTGGTAATTATTTTTGTGAAGAGCTTGTACAAATATGTCAACAGGCTGATCGGCCTATAATTTTTTAAACACAAGTAGCGTCTCCCTTTTTGTATGTCAATACCATTATTGCATTGTTCCACTGTGTGTCTGTGCCTGCACTAATCGTATCAATTTTTCGCCTCCCATTTTTACGGCTTCTTTGCCTCATTGCCCTCAGAGCCTCATTGCCCTCACAGCCTCATTGCCCTCACAGCCTAATTGTTTAATTACCTACAATTCTTGGGCCTGCGATGAATCTGGCCAAAAATCTATCAGATCGAGATGTTTTGTAGTCGAAATTTTAAAATCTGAGGAGAAACAAGAATGTATTTATTTTTTATAAAAGCTTCCAATCCAACCCTATTGTCATATTCAATTTATAAATTTGCTTTAAATATGTTATTTTCAATTAATTTAAACGTTTGTAATTAATATATAATTTGTATTAAAACTTGAATTAGTTTATGATTTGAAAACAATATACGAAAGAACTTTGTATCGCAAAATGTCGACATTCTTGTTTACTTGTGTGCGTATAATTTTCAGAATGAATGGTGTATTCTGCGCGCCGTCCGTGCTCCGTTTAGAATTTCAAAGATATTATTAAATGCATTCTCATATTGATATTGATATGAGTGGCCCATCCCTTCGCCCAAAGTTTTCTTCACCAATTTTTCTTCGATGTCGATAAGTTAACAGAAAAACTAAATTCGCGAACGCAAACATAATTGGATCAAGATTCTTCGCCTTTCAGGTCACTGATCATTGAAAGTTATTATTAGACAGGGGTGGTGTACAACATGTACTAGCCTCATTGTTTAATTACTGACAATTCTGTGCAGCGATGAATCTGACCAAAAATGCTAGCCTATCTATCATATCCAGTTGTTTTGTCGTCAAATTTTTAAGATCTTAGGGGAAACAAAAAATTATTTATTTTTAATTTAAGCTTCCAATTCAACCTTTAGGCCATTTTCAATCAATTTGCTATAAATATTTTATTTTCAATTAATTCAAAACTGTTATAAACAGTATAGGGAAGAGTTGCCCAAATCGTACTGGCTAAGACATTCTGTGATATGTTTATAACAAAACATGTTTTTATAAGGTCTTTTAAAGTTTTGTTTTTTTCATTAATTGGTCCTTTCTGCTTCTCCTAGTTGCATTTTTACTGCTATGTCTTCTTTATTAAAAATAATATAGCTTCCTTTTTGGGAATTTTGGAATCAGTACGACTTGGGAAACCAGGTGCCTAAATCGTACTAGTCGGTTCCCAAAATCGTACCTAACAATTGTGCATAAGGAAATTGAAGTATTTTTTTTTTTTAAAGTTTAATTTCTAAATATTAATATATATATATATATATATATATATATATATATATATATATACATATATTTTACAAAATAAAATACAAATTCAAATATATGAGATATATTTTAATAAAGTTAACATCTTGGACAATAATACATCTTATTCTCCTTCAAACCCCTGCCGCAAGATCATGTTTTCCAAACGTACTTTTTACACAAAAAGCAAAACCAGTCTTCTTCGTTTAAGGATATAGCAATGTGTGGAGCGGTGCATGTTGATGGACTCGGTTGGTCACAATTACGTTTTTTTTTTATACTCTCTTTTGGAGATATCCTTTACATTTTGCAATTTGTTGTTTTTGGCACCAATCTTTGCTACCGTCCCTTTCCTTAAGAGCCTGGAAAAATTGTTTATGCGGGCTACTAGTCAGCACAGTTGCTGGTTGAGGCCCTTTTCGTTTCTTTTTTGATGTTCAAAAATTGATTGTTCATTTTTCGTTTTGATTTTTGATTTTGATTTGATTGGTGATTTTTCATTAACAGAAACTTTTAAGGAAGAAATATGTTCCAAATTTTCATTTGCTTCATCTGTGCCCTCAATGTTGGTTCCAATTGCAACCTCAGGAAGTTTAACTTCAGCATCATTGCACTCATTCTCGGAAAAAAAATGTATTGCTCTTCCCTTCAACTATCCCTTCAACTGGTTCAATTTCATATCTTAAACTAGGAGCAAAATCGGCATCACTAAGTACGAAAGGATTCATGGGTCAACAACCACTACTTTTAAAAGCATTCACTACATTTCCAATAGTAGCTGCTCTTTGATAAGCAGTAGTAATTAACTCACATATTTCATATTGAGTAATGCATTGGCCTGTATGATTCATCATCCAGTGGTCAAGACATTGATCATAGAATGTTTGCATGGGCCCAAAAACACCAACATCCAGCGGTTTTCTGTGTGTGGTGTGCCCTGGTAACTGTAGAAGTATTACTCGATTTGCATGTGCCAAAATTAATGCCTCTATTTTTTGTATGAGTCGTATGGCCGCCAAGCAATAATATAACTTTGATGTTACGGTCTAGTTTAATAAAGTTAATAAAGTGCTGCAACTATTTCAAAAGTTAGTGGTTATAAAACCATGTTCTGCAACTTCAATCAAGCTACCTGCTGGTGCTCCTCTACCTATTTGTGGCGCTGCCTGCTTTCGTTTGAAAATAAACATAGGCGGAACAAACATTCCCGCGGCACTGGCGCAGCAAACAAAAGTTGCGTTGGTTCACTTTTCACCACTAACTACCCTTCTAATTCGTTTCTCTCCTTTATGGCCCACTATTTTTCCACATTTTTTGTGCAATTTTTTGGAAAAACCACTTATATCAACATTAAATATCATTTGAATATCTATTTGGCGTTCTTCTATCAGTTGTTCCAATAACTTGCAAAAATTATCAACAGCTTCTGTATTAAAACCGTTGCACGTGCCATTGAGGTGTTTTCAGGTTACCTAACCAAGAGATTTGGATGTCGCTTCATGGGATTATAAAACCATTTCTTTCCAGCCAATTTGGATGTTAAACTTATGGTTAATGTTATTTTTAACCGCTACTTGGAACGCGTCTTCTTATGTCAGTTATAGAAAGGCAAAAAACGACGATTCAAATTATAAAATGTGTCCAAAAAGTTCATCTTCGACAGCTGGAGGTAATACTTGAAGTAGTCCATTTCTTTTTGGTGATTCCAAGGTTCGTTTAACTTTTCCATTAGGAAAATGGAAATTCGGAATTCTGAATAGAATAGGATTTAGACTAAGGATTTGGAGTCCTGAATCGTCGGCAAAATTCATTAAAGCCATATTTTCCATTTTTGTGTGCCTCCATGGCCTTCAGCATGGCTTCAGCACTCCACTCATTATATTTTCTTTTTTCCATGCTATGAAAACAACGAACAATGAAATATAACTCTAAAGTTATTAAAATTTACTAGAAAAAGAACTAGAGCCGAATTTAGAGCCTGGAGAGAAGGAAGAACAACACTCGAAAAGCTTCTAATGTACGAACTGTCGTGTATTTACAGTTATGCCAATAAA
Organism: Phosphuga atrata; assembly: GCA_944588485.1. Classification (NCBI taxonomy): domain Eukaryota; kingdom Metazoa; phylum Arthropoda; class Insecta; order Coleoptera; family Silphidae; genus Phosphuga; species Phosphuga atrata. The sequence goes on from OX155904.1 coordinate 26,055,908, forward strand.
GGATTATTAGGTATATATATATATATATATATATATATATATATATATATATATATATATATATATATATATGTATATATATATTAAAATTTGCATATTAGTTTCTTAAATCGTACTGGTACGATTTCAGAAACTCGACTGGAGTACGTTTTATGAAACTGCTGCCTTTTTTAATAAAATCTACATAACCTATACAAAAGTAGCGAGATTTTGTAGAACAAATATAAATATGAATCCAAATTAGTTTAGTGATAAAATTACGGTAGTAAGTTATAACAACAGGTTTTTATGCGCTTGATATCATCTATTGAAACAGACTCAAGACTTACATCGCGCTTACCTGATTTCTGACTTACCTGTCTTCTTTGCACATGAAAACGCAGGCATAGTCATTACATTTTTTGTCTATAATGTCCGAGCAGGGTTTAGTTTACCTAGTTAGCGTTAGATGACAATTAAAACCTTTGGATGATTCAAAATTGAGAAGGTACGATTTAGTATACCATTACGCTACAGGCAACTCTCCCCTATAAATAATCGGTTAAAGCAGTAGTCGGCATGAATTAGTTTATGATTTGTAAATAATACACGAAAGAACTTTGTGTTGCAAAAAGTAGACAGTCACTCGATTTTCTTCACTCAATTTTTTGTTTACTTAGCTACAAATGCTAATAATTTTCTGAACTAATGGTATATTTTGTGCGCCACCCGTGCCCCGTATGGAATTTCAAAGGTATTAGAAACTGCTTTCTCACATATTGATATGTGTGGTCCTATCACTCCGCCAAAGCTTTCTTCGCAAAATTTTCTTCAATTTTTGCGAATAATTTAATAGGAAAACTAAAATCGCGAATGCATACATGATTGGATTACGATTGTTCACCTTTCAGGTCACGGATCATGGAAAGTTACTATTACACACGGGTAGTGTACAACATGCAATAGCCTCATTTATTAATTACCTACAATTGTATATGCTGAGATGAATCTGTCTAGAAATTCAAGCTTATCTTTCACATCGAGTTGTTTTGTCGTCAAATTTTAAAGATCAGAATAAAAACGTTTTTTTTTTCAAAACTTCGAATCCAACCTAACTAATACCTGATGTTATATTCAATTAATCAATTGGCTATAAATATTTTATTTTCAAATTAATTTAAAACGCTTATAAATAATATATAATCTATATGATTATTTGATATATATGATATTTAAGTAATACTCGAAAGAATTTTGTATCAAGAAATTTCTACAGCAACTCGATTTTCTCTACTCAACTTCTTCCTTACTTGCCGCAAGTGCGAATGATTTTCTGAACGAATGGTGTATTCTGTGCGCCACCCGTACGCCGTGTACAGTTTCAAAGATATCATATATTGCATTCTCATATATTGATGTGTGGCCCGATCCCTTCGCCAAAGCTATCTTCACCAAATTTTCTTCGATGTTGGCAAGTATCCATCAACATATTGACGGGATACATGACTGCAATATTGCAGAGTTGTTACATGTTACCGACAATTTATTATCTACTGTGAACCAAGCGTTTAGTTTCAATGGTGTGATAATTTTCATTTTGCCACTCAACTGTCTAGGGCTTCACACGAGAACGATATTTTTCTCGTTCTCGTAACGAGACGAGACCGCATGTGGTATCCCGCATGTATGTCTCGCATAGACCGCATGTATGTTTTGCCAGAGCGAGAACGTATGAGGTCTCGCTCTCGCGAGAGCGAGAGCGAGAGCGCATGTGGTCTCGTTCTCGCGAGACACGAGAGTCTCGTTTCTGATCCCGGTCATTCTTCAATATTTGATTCTAATACGGGCAGGCGTAATATTTTCTTGCATAAATTTGAACTGCGGGCTCGGGCAAGTTACATTTCATTATATAACAATTAAAAGAGTATATTTCGTAATATGAAATAAATGTCGTAGACAATTTCAAATGATGTTCGTTTTTATTATTAATTTTAAATCGTCAACAAAATAGAAGGTTTATATAAACAGACATTTATGGTGTGTTATCGCTACATTTTCATGTGGATGGAACAAAGCGAAATTAGAAGACATTAATAGTAACCAAATAGAAAATTTATGTAAAGAGACAGTGATTAGTTTACAATAAAATGAATGATTACCTCGTTTTGGACAATAAGTTCTATCAAGAACGATATATGCCGAGATTAGACGAGACGAGACAAACGATAACGAGAGCGAGAGCGAGACGAGACTAACGTTTACGAGAGCGAGAGTGAGACGAGTCTAACGGTTACCAGAGCAAGAGCGAGACGAGACTAACGGTTCCTAGAGCGAGACGAGATTTTTGAAACTCTCGTCCTATTTCGTCTCGTGTGAAGCCCTACAACTGTCGTACTTAACCGCAAATTTGAATCATTTTCCGAACAAAAGACGTACTCCAGGCACTGCCCGTGCTCTACAGTTTCTATTTTTTCTTGTAATAATCCTAATTGATTGTTTCAAAACTTTGCTCTTGCAATTAACTAACTAATTAACATTTGGTAAACATATAATTAAGTTCTGCATTGTTTTCTTCAAGTTTTAACAAAGACCGACATTTTGATTGCAATTAATATTTAGTTGAATTTGTCTATTTTGAAGTCTATTTTAAATTTTACCAAAAGAATTTGTACTAAAAACTAATTTAGTCAAAACATGAAATGGGAAAATGGGAATTGTATGGCATACTTAGCCGTATCAAAAACGGAAACATCTTAAAGTTTCTTAAAAAAAGGAAAAGAAAATTTGGAACATTTGCATAAGAAATTTGGTACTCGGTACGCCGCGTGTGCTCTGAGAGTTTTAAAGCTGAATTTCGCCGTGAAACAAACAGATTTAAAATTGTGGTAAATTTATATTGGAAAACTAAATCCGCCAACACGTTGCAATGCCGGCATATATTTTTGTTAGTTTAAAGTTCCTTAATCGCCAGCTTTATTTCTAGATTTTTTTTCTTTCTCGCTGATTAAATAAATTGGTGGAATTATCAATAAAAACAGTGAAGGAAATCCTTCTTAATAAAGTTCAAATATTTTCTTAACGTTTGGTGTGCTCAGTACGCCGCGTATGCTTTTAACGTTTCCATATTAAATTTACTAAAGAAATCTAGGTGCTTACCTATTAACGCCACCGCTGCGAAAAGTTGCACTACCGCGCGATATGCGTCTGGATTTGTCTGATCTAATGTAACCTAATGTAACCCTTATCCAATATTGTTTCTTATTTTGGATAGAGAGGTCGCGCTACCGCGCGATATGTGGTCTAGATTTATCTGTTTCGTTATAACTTAATCTAACCATCCATTTTGTTCAAATCTGTAGCTGCGGTGGCGGTACTACGTAAGTACCGAAATCGATGTTAAACTAAAGTTTCTTCTTTTTACCTGCAACAATCTTTTTAACGTTCCTCTTTCAACACTCAAATTAACATTGAAAAATCACTTAAGTTTTGCATTGTTTTAAAGAAAGATTTAATAACAAAGACTAATTAAAATTGTTATTCTATTTATTATAGTTTAATTTGATCAAGAAACTAGACCAATGCAGTCTAAAAAACGAGTTTTAAACGGGGTTAACTTGCCTGGAAAACTAAATCCGCAAACGCCGGCGTGATTAGATTAAGGTTCCTTAATAAACTCCTAGCGGCGAAAATTTTCTCTCTCGCTGATTGATAAAAAAACTGCCCTCACTTGTTGAATTGCCAATGAAAATCGAAATTTTCCTTGTTAAAAGAATTGTGGATTAAGTGGTCAATTTCCGATTAAACCGTAAATTTCTTAAAAATTGAATCGCAAAATTCCAAACCAAATAACTTCCGTCCAAACCGTTTATCAATTATCAGAATTATCGTGTGGTTGGTTTGATTGGATTCTCCAAGAAATGTTTCAGTTACAAATAAAAAAAGTTTTATTTTTTCAAATTTTGTAGATAAATAAATAGTGAATGTGATTTGTTCTTTATTGATATAAACTGTGTCAATATTAGAAACTCCATTTGCGCCATTTGAACGGCGAAAATTTGCTAATAATATTTTTGCGCAAAAAAAATTATTGTTTCAAAACAATCGAGCGAGTATTGTTTTAGAGTTTCAGAAAAGTCGCACACGATACGCAGAGAATGTCGGAACGGTTGCGAAAATCTAATGAAAACTGAATTGTTTAAAGAAAAAATATGTTAGTAAATTTAATCTAGAATGAGATAGAAGAAACTTTATTTAAAAAAGCAAAAAAGAAATGTTTATCTATCAGGACGATGCGCTCTGAATGAGCCGAGGAGGCGCAGGTTTATTTTATTTTATTTATAGTGAAAAAATAAACCAACATTAAAACAATGCTCAATTAACTTAAAATTATCAACGCCGGCAATCGCGGAAAAAGTAACAGTCTTATTATTATGAGTTTTAAGAGTTTTTTAAACCGTGTATGTTCCATTTACTTTATAATTGCGAATGTAATCTTTCATGACGCGCTCCCATTGTATTCACAGAATTTTAACAAATAATTACTCAATCGCAGAAGAACAGAATAATAGAGAAATCGTACAGAAAAAAGTATGTTTATTTTACGGACACAAAATTTGTTTTTCAATTCATTAGTTCACATCTCAAAATCGATTAATTCGCACGTAATTTTTTTTTAATCCGTAGTTGCTTGTTACTGTTTTATTATACCATTTTTTGTGTATATCGCATCGATTCCGTGCTTGTGTGCACGTAAAGCGTTCGGGGGTGTTTCAGGGCGCACAATAACAATATTTCAACGTATTTATTAAAAAAAAGTAACGGAGATTCTTTTTTTATTGGACCGGCTAGCAATTGAATCGTGCAATTTTTTCTGTATAGAAACGTCCGTCACATCGGCAAATAGATTTTTATGATGCACCAGGCAAACTTCTCCCGTTGTTATCCGACGCTTTTTTTAATAAAAAAATCTATATTTGTATGAAAGGCATTGTTTCCCACACCAAATAAAAAGTAATACGTCTGTAATTTGCATGTATATAATAAATATTTTTTTGTCATCGGTTTTTGTTCGTCTTGTTCGCGTGGCAGTCGATATTTTATTTGGAATATGGTTGAGGCTAATTAAAATTATCTTTGAAATATCTGTGTGTGTGTTTTGCGCCGTGCTCAATAATAAATTGTAACGGGAAGACAAAGAGATCTTTTTAGTCTACGGTTGCACATTGTGTGCGCGTTCGTCTGCATGTAAATATAGATACCTTTTTTATTCTCGTCCTCTCCGCGTCTCTCTCGCTCGTTTATTATTATTTTATTTAGTTTTGTGTGTTTTAAAATTGAAATAAAATACACGTTTGGAGATGGGATGGAATTATATAGTCAAGTTCCCATGACGTTGCGAAGACATATAAGAAGTAATTACTATTTGTAATGCGCCATGTTCGGCTTTTATTATTATATAAATACAGATATTTTCAGAACGACTTAAAGTACTGATATTAAATTGTCAACTGAGGAAAATATTGTCACACGGTTGTACTGGGACCGTTACGCCGGTAATAATTTCATTTTAATGGAGCCCAGCGTTCAAGAAAAAGTATATAATAAGAAAAAGAAATCGCTCCTTTGTCTCTCGACCATCTAATAGAAATTAATCACAAATCTTCTAACACACGCACATCTACAAAACGGTTTCCGTCAACAATGATCTTACATTCTCTCTCCACTGCTAACCATTCTCAACTACACTCTTCCAACTTTTTAAATCCCAAAAACATGGCTTTATAAATATCTTAATTTACACAAAAGTTACAATCCAAATACTAATACTACCATTTAGCAATCATAACATAATAACATTTTTAAGCAATTCGACTTTTCAAACAACAAATTTCGTACAAATGCCTTAAAAATATAGAAAATTGACTGAATCTTCATACGAATTTAGGCAGAATTAACACGAATATAACACGATTTCGATTATAAAACAGTATGGAATATTTTTACTATTTGTTAAAGAAGAAACAAGTAAGTAACCAGATTATTAAGATTTTAGAGCTTGTTTACATCTAAGCCTTGAGGTGGTGGTGGCCTAGTAATTAAGGAGTCAGACTATCAAGCCATAAGGGACCTATGGTTCGAATCCGAACACAAATAGGGAAAAATAAGCCACCGTTCTCTTGTGCATGACTCTTGCAAAGTCACAGTAAAAATCTGCCTCGAAAAGTACCTCTAATAGTGGCCGCCACACACATTTATCCTTCTTTTCTCCTCTTTCCATAAACGTCCTGGAGACTCTTTATCTGATTTTGGCGTGCAGTAGAAAGTGATCTCTTTTGCATCTCACGTCCAGCATACTTGTGGCGTGTCGACTGTCAATTAGCAGGTAATCAATTTGATTTGTTACACTTCCGTCTGGCGTGGTCCATGTCCCTTTATGGATGGGTTTATGTTGGAATAAGGTTCCTCCAACTCGGAGTCCAGTAGCAAATTCCACTAGTCGCAATCCGTTATCATTGCACTCCTCATGTGGCTGTGCGCACCAATTGCTGGCATATAACCTGTTTGCTTACCTTGGCATTGAGGTCTCCCAAGACGATTTTCATATCCCCGGGATTACAATTATGGATTGTCTCTTCGAGCTTGGTGTAAAATTGGTCTTTTTTGTTATCTTGTGCGTCTTCTTTTGGGGCGTACACACATATGAGGGAGACATTGTAGTAATCGCATCTTATTCGCATTTTGCACAATCTGCTGTTGATTGCAATGAAGTTGATAACTTTATCTAATATTCTGTTGTGGGCTAGGAAACATGTACCCTGTTCATGTCTTCCACCATCACCTCCACTGTACATTCAAGTATGTGTCTTCTTTTTTAATATGTCCTTACCAGGCCATCTTACTTCTTGCAGAGCTAATATATCTTATATCTTGCCATTTCGTTTATTACCTCAAATAATGCGCCGGGTCGGTAAAGGCTTAATATGTGTTCCCTGATCCGAGAGTCCAGTCCGTTTTCCGTTGCTTAGGTCGTTTTCGTAAAATCCGTTCATCGTTCCGAGGCTGTTGTCTAGTTTTCGCAATAAAGGTTTTCTTACATCATGCGATTGTTAGCTAACATGACAGCCCTCTTCCTTTACCTGGGCTTAGGACCTGCAGAACGCCGCAATACAACCGTCACGTCCTGGCGGAGTTAATAGTGGGCACCACCCACGTTAAAAACTGTAAGGGCTCCCTATTCTTGTGTAAAATTAAGACACCAAAACACAAGTGTAGGCAGACGAAGACGGTCCAGGTGCTGCTTAGGACTTTTTACATACCATCTAAGCTGCATTATGTGGATTATACAGTATGGATTTATGTAGGTAATTTTCATTAACGTTCACAAACCTCGATAGAGAAAACTTACATGGACAAAATTTTGTAGTAAAATTGTGCAGACTTTGATAGACATAATTAAATGGACGAAATTCAGTTGTGCAAACTTTAATACGCAAAACTAAATAGAGGCAAAATTAAATTGCCAAACCTTGATAGATAAAACTAATTGGATAAAATTGAGTTGCGCCGCATACCTTGATAGACAAAACTATATGTACTAAATTGAGATGCGCAAATGTTGATGGACAACACTAAAAGAGAGATAAAATCTCCATAGATAAAATCGAATTGCTTAAACTTTGACAGACAAAACTAAATGGACAAAATTGAGCTGCGAAAGAAAACCAATCAGAAATAATTGAGTTGTGCAAGCTTTGATAGATAAAAATAAATGGACAATATTGAGTTGCAAGAACCTTGATCATCATCAACCAACTGTTTGGGTTCACTGCTGGATTTAGACCTACCTTTGATTTTTCCACTCTTCCCTTTCCTGCGCTACTTGCATCCAAGTTTTGTTCAGACGACTAATATCGTCGGATCATCGTGTTGGAGGACTCCCTCTGTTTCTTAGAGATTTTTCATTGCCTTGGTCGTCATCCAAGAATCCGCTTTGTCCATCTACCATTTTCTACCCTTCCCTTTTCTGCGCTACTTGCATCCAATTTTTGTTCAGGGGCCTAATATCGTCGGTCCATCGTGTTGGATGACGCCCTCTGTTTCTTAAAGACTGCTGCCTTGTTCGCCATCCAAGGATCCGCTTTGTACATTTGCCGTCCGTCCTTCTTGCAGTATGGCCTGTCCAGTTCCACTTCACTGATACTATATGTTTTAGCGCGTCAGTGATTCCTGTTCTTTGACGGATTTCGTGGTTTGGAACTCTGTCTCTCAGTATTATGCCTAACATTGACCGCTCCATAGCCCTTCGGCAGACGCGTAACCTATTTGCTGATTCCCTGTTAGAGTGTGTGTTCCCGCTCCATAAGTCATCTCCGGCAGGACGCATTGGTTGTATACCTTGCGCTTGAGACACCTTGGAAGGTTGCATTTAAAAACTTCCCTTAGCTTGCCAACGCATGTCAGACTTATCTTTCGATAAATCTCGATCGTTTGATTGTCGTGACCTATTGGTGTTTCATGGCCCAGGTACTTATATGACATTAACTCTTTAATTTCAGTACTATTAGTTGTCATATTCTCATCATAACAATGTTGGTCATAAATTGGGTCTTCTTTGTGTTGATCCTAAGTCCGACGCTATCGGAAGCAGCTTGGAGCTCTTCCAACATTTGTCTAGCTTCGTCCAGCCGATCCGCTATCAGAACAATAACGGTTCGATTTGTCTGTTGTATGCCGTATATCATTTCTGGCGATTTATCTGCAAACTTCAGATTGTTCAGTTACTCGCCGTTTATGGTAATGCCCATTTCACCCCAATCCACTTTTTTACTCATGAGTTCTAAGAGAATAATAATAGTATATTGTTCAACTAGGGAGGTAAATTATCAATTGCCCACGAGAGCGAAATAGGGCGCACGAACGAAGTGAGTGCGCTCATTCGCTCGAGAGGAAAATTGAGAATGCCGCACGAGTTGCATATAATATTGTTTACTACTCATGCGAGGGGACGTATCTTACAAGTTTATGGTCTAGGGGCCGTCGAAAAATTTGCTTTTTCAATTGTCTCCGGTGGTGTGGATTCGTCATAAGAACTCTCATCAGTCTGTGGTATCACCATAGAATTTACACTTATTTTAAAACGTTTTTTTTAATTTCTATTTTTATTTTGTAATTCATTTTACTTTCACGTCACTTTTTTAATATCGAGGTTTTGATTGTGTTTATTTTATTTATTCTATTGTATTTTTTAATATAACTTAGCGATTTTTATTGAATATTTGCGTGCGCCAACCATAATTTGCGTGCGACAAATATTTTTTTCGCACTCAAGTGAATATTTCCAATGCGCTTAAGTTATGTGGTAATAATTGAATTGACACACAGCCACTTGTCGCACTAAAAAACGGACGCCAAGATAGTACTTATCCCGCATGAGTAATAAAAATAATTTTGTCTCACTCCACGCCTAATATTCAACTTGTCAGTATCTTCGTGGAGCATAACGCTAGCAGTTGCATTTTCGAAGATAACTTTTATTAGTGCTAAATATCTCTGTGCTCTATTCTACACGCGGCCAGATCTTTGAACATTATGTGCTTTTGTGCTGGTTTATAGTGTCGAACGCTTTTTCAAAGTCTACAAATATTAGAACGAGTGTGTTATTGTATCTAACACATCTTTCGATGAGCGTCTTGATAATTTGTCCAAACATCCGATCGGAATCCTGCTTGTTGGCGAGTTTGGTAAAAATCGAGCTTAGGTGTTAGTCGCTTTGGTTTACTCTTGGTGAACAGTTTATACATTTGTGATAAGAGACTGATGGGTCTGTAGTTTGCTAGGTCTGCTAAATCGCCTTTCTTGTGCATAATTCTAATACTGGCGTTGTTCCTTTTTGACGATGTTTTTCCTTCTATGCGGCATGTATTGAATAGTTATGCGTATAGCTTGTATCAACGGTTCTCCACCCGCTTGTATTGCTTCTATCACAATTTCGTCCTCGCCAGGGGATTTGTTGTTCTTTTTTTGCATTTCTTTAAGCGAAGCTCGTATTTCCTCTATTGTTTGTCGGGTATGTGCTAATAACCTTGATTTTGGACTTTCGGTATGTGGACCTAGCTATGTTGTCCCCCAATACCTATACTACTCGGCCTAGAAGTTCTGAATTACCTGAACGATATCGTCTAGATATAGGAGTTTACTGATGGTCTTCTTCCCGTGGGCTATCTTTTACTTTAGTACTTTCATACTCTTATTTTGTTCTATTACCTGGGCAAAATTGTCGATGTTGTATGCCGTATATCATTTCTGGCGATTTTGATGTATAAAGAAAACTCACTAAAGAGTTTATTTCTTAGCTCGTCCGATCCAGCGGTGCATTTGCTTTTTAGTTTTAGTTTTCTTCTAGTTTTCATTAGGCGTTTTATATGGTTACTGAGCCTCCCGTTGTTTTTAGTTTCTTTTTGGACACAGAAACTTTCTTGTGCGCTCTTTAGAACATTTACTATCGTGTTTCAATGCTGCATGTATGCTTCTGGTTCCTCAAGAGTGGTCAATTTTCTTCTATTCATAGCCTTAGGAATTAGATTAGGTTGGTTTAAGCCTTGAGGCGGTGGTGGCCTAAATAGTCAAGGAGTCAAGCCATAGGTCCCCGGTTCGAATCCGGAAACACAAATATGGAAAAATATGCCACCGTTCTCCTGTGCATGGCTCTGGCAAAGTCATCACAGTAAAAATCTGCCTCGAAAACTTCACCTGATAGTAGGCTTGCTAATAGGCTCGCCATCCACGTTAAAAACTGTAGGGGCTCCCTATAATTCCGTATGACACCAAAACACAAGTGTAGGCAGGATGTCCAGGACCTGATTAGGATGGTTTACATACCATATTTGCGCAAACCTTCGTTGATAGAACTAAATGGATAAAATTGATTGATAGTTTTGTTCTTTCTTTGCTCGTGTTAACAGTGATTTTCGCTCTTCGAAAAACCTTGATTGACAAGACTAAATGGACAAGATTGAGTTGCGCAAACGTTGATAGACAAGACTGTGTTGCTCAAACTTCAATAGACAAAACTAATTGGAGTTTGCTTGAGTTGTGCAAACCTTGGTAGACAAAACTAAATAGTCAATATTTAATTGCGCAAACCTTGTTAGACAATACTAAACGGACAGTATTGAGTTGAAACTTTGATAGACAAAACGGAATGAACATAATTCAGTTCCGAGAATCTTGATAGAGAAAACTAAATGATCCAAATTCAGTTGTTTTAACTTTGATAGACAACATTATGTGGACGAAGTTGGGCAATCCTTGATAGACAACAGTAAATGGACAAAACTTTGTTGTGCAAACCTTGGTAGACAAAACTAAATGGATAATATTAAATTGCGCAAATGTTGCTGTGACTCGGAAACATTGATAGACAAAACTAAATGGACAAAATTCAGTTGCAAAAACCTTGATAGACAAAACTAAACGGATAAAATTGAGTTGCAAAAACCTTGATAGATAATACTAAATGGACAAAATTGAGTTCCGCAAATCTTGTTAGACTAAACCAAATAGACATAATTGAGTTGCTAGAACCTTGATGGCCAAGACTAGATAGACAAGATTGAGTCGCACAAACCTTGATAGACAAAACTGAATGCATAAAATTAAGTTGCGAGAATCATGATATACAACACTAAATCGACAAAATTGAGATGCGCAAATCTTGATAGACAAAACCAAATGATTGATTTATAAAACTTTGGACAAGATTGAGTTGCGCAAGTTCTTAGACAAAACTAAATTTACATCATTACTATATTATGAGGATTATTTATTTGGTTTAGTAATAAACTACATAGCCAATAACAACTCAGTAATCCTTATTCTGTGTTCATGCACGGAAATGTCCGACAGACGACCCTTGTTTATAATATTCCATTTAATTAGGAGATTTTTTATTCAAAATTTTTATTATGTCAAAGATGTAATAATTGTTCAAATTTCATAGTAGAAGCTTTGAATTTCCATAGCAGTTTAAGGGTACAAAAATTTTTTGGCCCATTTAAAATTCTGACCCACATTCTTTGTCCAACTTTGTCGAAAATTCCAGAGAATTTGTCCGAAGCTTAAGGAGATTTTTTACAATTATTTGACTTGCCTTGACGAAAATGTAAAAATGTAGTCAAATTTTTTGGCCCATTTGACCCACATTCTATGTCCAACTTGGTCTAAAATTTCAGAAAATTAGCCCGAAGCTTTAAGGAGGTTGTTTGAAGTTATTTGACTTAAAAAATAATAAAAGTTTTAGAAACATTTTTTGGCCCATTTGAAATTCTGACCCACATCATCTGTAAAACTTTGTCTAAAATTTCAGAGAATTCGTCCGAAGCTACAAAAATGTAAAACATACAATATTAAAAGTTTTCTGCGGCACTTTTAAACTCATTTTTAAATTGACCGACAAGAAAAAACAATTAACGAAACGATATTGTTCTTCTGTTTCCGGAGAATTTTCAGCACAATCTTCCAAAATGTGGAATAAATAATTAAATTCTATTTGCTCTCAACTTGTCAAGTCAACTTTTCAATCTTTCGAAGGAATCAGATTGCAACAAATTTATATAAATTAATACAATGGAAGTACTGAAACTACAAATCAGTTACTCAAAATCAGTTACTTCACCAATATCAACATCTCTCAATCAACATTGTGTTAATGTTGACTATTGGTCATTGGCTTATTATTTCAGAATGAAGAAACAAACAGAGGCACAGTTTAATTCTATGAGTTTGTCAGTTATCAGGTGTTTCAATAGGCGAAATACTAAATTGCTTTGTGTAACAAGCAGATTACAGTCATTTCATCTATTAAAGATTGAAACTGTCCGTGTGTTTGTTTCTTAAAAGATATTTGCATAGTAGCTGGAAATAGTTTAATAGGAAATTAATTGTATAATTTGCATTACAAAACTTTTAAGATTTTTGTGCAAAAACATCAAGATTTCTTTAAGATATATCTAAGGTAATTTATATTTAAAATTTTAATCCGCGGCAAAAAACAGTCGTAATACGTAAAAAAGAAACGAAATAATCTTGAATCACCACTTGACAAGAAAAAAAAAACACCTAAAATATTAGTTTTCTACGAATTTCTATTTATATTTACACGTTTTTTTTTCATGATTGGGACCGTGATAAAACCCGATGCCAAAAAAATAATCTTCATTCGAACAGACTTCCCAATCATTTTATTTGTTCACTCTTTCTCCACTTATAATTGCATTTTTTGTTTGTTTTCAGGCAAAGAAATCCCGACGTTCGGTCGTACGGAGAACGATTTAACCGAGGAACGTCTCGCCCACATCCTTAACGAAGCCTCCCACTTGCAAATGAAGAACCAAATGGAAGACAGCCACAGCAACGATGATTCGAAATCGCCTCACGGCCAGTGCCAATCACCTTTCTCCAAAGATTCGTCTCAAAACCGGCGATTGAAAAAGTACGAGAACGACGATATTCCCCAAGAAAAAGTGATGAAGATCTATCAAGAAGAGCTAGCGAAACTCATGGGTAGAGGGATCGAGGATTACCGGAATCCCCGCGAGGCTTTCCCAGGGTAATTAAGATATTATTTTAACATTACTATTTTTATTTTTAAATTCTTTTGGGGCAGTTGGCTTATCTAATGTGTAGCATGTTTTTCCCTCAACTCTTTAGTGGGAACCAAATGGATCGCACCCAAGACGACATTCGGATTGCCCTAGACGCTTACCACCGAGAAATCGTCAAACTCAATCAAGGATCAATGCCGAACTTGGGATTGTTGGCTCTTCAACAGCAAGTTATCGCCAGAAATCCAGCTCTTAACGGAGTTGTCCAAGACCTTTCTATTCCAAAAGAAAAGATGAAGATGATGAATGGTACTGATGAAAAGGACAGGGACATTGAAGATGGTAAACATTCCGGCAGTGCGTTTAGTTTAGTACGGCCAAAAATAGAACCAGGAACGACGCCCCAAACAACGAGCTCGACAGCTTCCAGTCCTTTGGGCAACGCAATTCTTCCACCCGCCAACGAAGAATTCCCAACATCAGCAGTTGCCAGTCCCTTACAACGAATGGCTTCCATCACAAACTCTTTAATATCACAGCCTCCCTCCCAACCTCATCACAACTCCAACCAAAGACCCCTCAAAGCTGTCCTTCCACCAATCACCCAACAGCAATTTGACATGTACAATAACCTCAACACAGAAGACATCGTGAAAAAAGTCAAAGAACAATTAAGCCAGTATTCAATAAGCCAGAGGCTATTCGGTGAATCCGTACTAGGTCTTTCCCAAGGCTCAGTTAGTGATTTGCTAGCCCGCCCAAAACCTTGGCACATGCTCACACAAAAAGGTCGCGAACCCTTCATCCGAATGAAGATGTTCTTAGAGGACGACAATGCCGTCCACAAACTCGTCGCCAGCCAATACAAAATCGCTCCTGAGAAGCTCATGCGAACAGGCGGATACGGCGGTGCCCCTTGTTCGACAATCAGTAAACCAATGCCTCCAAAAATGGTCAGCGAAGCTGTCGGTCTTTTCAACAAGATGCAAGAATCACAAAACCTTTTACCTCCGTCCCTACAACTTGGGCCACCCCAACCCAACCCGCAACCTCCACCACCTCCAATGCTACTCACACCTCCCGGAGTACCACCGCATCACGCAATCAATTTACAAAATACAGAACATATGAAAAAATCCAATCATAGTCCTCATGGTATACCACATTCACCAATGGGACAACAAGCAGCACTTAGAAGTTTACATCAACATATTTCTCCAAGTGTTTATGAAATGGCTGCGTTAACACAAGATTTGGACACGCAAGTCATTACTACAAAGATTAAGGAGGCTTTATTAGCGAATAATATTGGCCAGAAGGTGAGATCTTAAGTTTTTAAATTTAATTTTGGTGTTAATTTGTTTTATTGTGGTTATAGATATTTGGAGAAGCTGTTTTGGGTTTGTCTCAAGGATCTGTTAGTGAATTGTTGTCGAAACCGAAACCATGGCATATGCTGAGTATAAAAGGACGAGAACCCTTCATCAGAATGCAGTTGTGGTTGAACGACGCGCATAATATTGATAGGTTGCAAGCGTTGAAGAATGAACGTAGAGAAGCTAATAAAAGGAGGAGATCCTCAGGTCCTGGAGCTCATGATAACAGTTCAGACACTTCTTCGAACGATACAAGTGAGTTTTACCATTCAAATTCCCCTGGACCCGGACCCCCATCCGCTAAGAAACAAAGGGTTCTCTTCAGCGAAGAACAAAAGGAAGCGCTCCGATTAGCCTTCGCTTTGGATCCTTACCCGAATGTAGCCACCATCGAATTCCTCGCTCAAGAATTGGGTTTGGCTGGCAGAACCATCACAAACTGGTTCCATAATCATCGGATGCGGCTGAAACAACAAGTACCTCACGGCATGGCCAACGCGGACATCCCGCCCCGCGACCAGTCCGGCAATCAAGCCCCCTTCGATCCCGTTCAATTCCGACTGTTGCTAAACCAAAGACTACTAGAGTTATCGAAAGAACGAATGGGATTAGGGAGCGTCCCCTTGCCTTACACCCCTTACCTCACCGCAAACCCCAATATAGCCGCCCTTATAAGTCGAGGACTTTTACCCAATGAAATGGACCTATCCGCTTTAAATAACGCTGTTAAAGAACAGATGAGTGGACTGGATTTATCCCTGAAACGAGAACCTGGTGACTTCGATGATGAAGATGAGATTGAAAGTAACGCAGGTTCGGAAGATTCAAACATGTCAGGTAGTTTGCATGGTGAAGTTAAAGTAGAAACTAAAGAAACGCCTGTACAAGGACGATCGAGGAGGAAACCTGCAGCGCCGCAATGGGTAAATCCTGAGTGGCAGGACGAGAAAGAAAAGGCTGCACCTAGTGGAGACGAAGTTATCATTAATGGGGTTTGTGTGATGCAAACTGAAGATTACGGTAGGAGAAATAGTGAAGAAACTGTGCTGGTGGAACCCACTCCCGTCATGGACAGGTTTGAAGATGATCAAAGTGACGCGTCTTCAGTGAGTCACGAGGAAAAAGAAGAGGAGAAAGAAGTAGAACCTGAAGTAAAGACAGAAAAGGAAACTGAGGAGGAGCGGTGGGATTATTAAGGTGTTTGTGAGTGGACGATCGGACTTCTTAAGTGAAGATCGGAATCGCGAATTTCTTGTGCAATCATCGAAATATGAACCCTTTAAACCCCCCCTTAAAATGTGATTAGGTACTATACCGATTAATTTTCTTTGAATTTTTGTTTGAATTTTTTCAATTTCTGTTTCTATATGTAGTTATTATGAGAAAGACTGTTACCGTATTTTAAAAAAATGATATATTAGCCAAAAAAAAATGGAAATTTTTAATCAAAAAAAGTGGCTACTGCAGAGCAAATGTTTGAAACATTGTGATATTGCTTATTTATCGTGCTTTATAAATTTATGGAGAAACAAGGCCAAAACGCATTTAGTTATTAAGTTTTTTTTTAATTATTTTTTTCCCAAGGATTTAGCGTACTACCCCCATCGAAAATTAAGTAAAAAAGTTTTGAAATTGTAAATAGCACCCAAAATTTTAGGCTTAAATTAGTTTCTAAAATGTACTCCGAAAGAAAAATGGTTCAATTTTTTTTAAGGAAATACAAAATATCCCGATATCCAAAAAAATAAATAGTTCACCTTCTAGTCTTTTGTTTGCATAAAATATTATATTAAAGAAAATCGGGCATCAAACAACAATAGGCCAGTATGATAAGAAAATAAAAACAAGTTTAATTAAAAAGTATGAAAAAATCTTCCTTTGTAAATATTTATTATATACGAGAAATTTCTTTAAGATCTCAAAAAATAAAATGATAAATCGTTTTTTTTTTTTTTTAATAAAATTGTTGAATCGAAGATGGAAAAAAATACATAGTTCTATATATATTATAAATATATAAATACCAAGCATATCGTAGGTAATAAAAAATAAATAAAATAATTTAACAAAATAAAATATTTTACAAATCGAGTCCACCCAGAGAATCAAACCAATTTTTTTATTACTTTATTAATTTCAAATTCGTTAGTTAAAAAAATAAGAAAATATTTAAAAAAAAATATTACGTGGAGGAAGAAGTAAAAAAGATTTTTTAGTGCAATATAATATATTTTTTTGGCAATATTCATGTGACTCTTCCAAGTTGTATCAATGTGGCGCGCGCATTGTAAAATAAAACAAAAAATGAGAAATACATTTTAAATTATACGTAAACAAAACAAGAAATACATACAAGAATTATACCAATTTTTTTCAATTTTTTTCTTGGTCTCACCGCCAAAAAAAAAAACAAAAGAAAAAAATTTTAGCTAAATATGTATAAAAAAAACGAGAATACTTGCACATTTTTAAATAATGCATGTAGAAAAAAAATTATGATAGTTATATAGAACACGAACTCTTATTTTATTATTACTATTTTTTTCTGTGGCAGTAGGAGGATGTTGTGGGAGGGCAGGTTTCGTCCTCCCCGGTTCCGTTGTTGTTTTGGAATGGGAGGACGATGCGTGTCGTCTTGTTTTTTTATTTTTCTTTTTTAATGTAAAACTGTTTTATTAATTTATGCTTAGAGAGATCGTAGATCTTGGAATCATTATTCTGTATATATTTATATTATCATATCATCTTTTAAAAGTTTCTAAATTAAACATTTCTCTGTATTTAAAAAAAAATATACTCAGTTTTTCTTTCCCAGTTTCCTTATCGAATTTCGAAACAAAACAAGGTAAAATTACAAAGGTAAGATAAACAAGGTAAGATTATAGATTACAAAGCTGAAAATCGTCAGGGGGCGGCCCTTTTTTTAAGAACTAATAAAACTTTGCTTCTTCTTTTTATAATTTTGTTTTTGTGTTGAGCTTTCCTTTTAGCTCATTATTGCCTCATCCTAGGAGATCTTGCTTACCTTTCTTCAGCAGAGATGTGGATCGTACGATTTTGTTTGATTTTAACTTGGAACCGTTGCTTCTTATCCTTGGTCATGATTTTGGCTGTTTTGTCTTTGAGCATGATGTCTGTAATTTGTATGTTCTACGAGATCTATCTCAATTTCCTTAAACCAAAGTTTGTTTTTTTATTACGAAAGTGGTCGAAGATTTTTGTGGTAAGTCTATTTAAATTCATTCGGAAGATGTGCCCATAAAAATCAATTTTCCGTCTTTTATTGTGTCCGAGAGTTTTTCAGTCTTATTTTAAAGAGTTTCGTTCCTCACATGCATTAATTTATTGTTACGAAATTTGGGACCCAAGATTTTGGGTAATATCTTTCTTTCCTTGGCCTTCAGCCTCTCAAGCGGTCCCTGGGTGGTGAGATACAATGTTTCGGCTGCATATAAGGCTACTGGTTTAATTACCGTGTTCTAATGTCTTATTTCATCTATAATGTCTAATTACTGACCCTGAGCTCGCGCCATATGTTCTACTACCGCGAAGGCCCAAGGCCCGGTGTGGGAGGAATCAGCTTTATGGTAAACAAAACCATAAAATAGTGTGTGATTGAAGTAAATAGCGTTTCGGATCGTCTTGCTTACATTGTACTAATACTCAGCAAAATGTACAGACCTAAAGTTATCCAGGCTTATGTCCCAACATCGTATCATCTGGATGAAACTGTAGCAGAGTTCTACGAAGACCTAAGATCCATGAGTGATAAAGTAAAGACCAAGAATACCGTAATAATGGGCGACTTTAACGCGAGAGTTGGTAGAAAGGAGAACAGCGGTGAAACTAGCATAGGAAATTTCGGACCCGGAGTACAAAATGCCCGAGAACAGATGCTTCTCAACTTCTTACAAGCAAATTAACTGTATGCTATGAACACCTTCTTCAATAAACAATAGCAACGTAAGTGAACCTGGAGACACCCTGATGGCGTACACAAGAACGAGTACGACTATATCATCACAGACACTAAACTATGGTCGAGGACGTCAATGTGCTAAATAGGTTCACTACGGGCAGTGACCATCGCCTGGTTAGAGCGAGCCTATACGCGAGGCTTAAAACAGCGTGGAAAAATCTTGTTGTAAGGAAACCCCTACCATCTGATACCAAACTCAAAATACGAGCGAACGAGGATCTGTACAAGAATGCTGTTGCGACAAAACTCAAATGTGAGCATCTAGCAAACAAGACTGTGGATGCGATTAACGATAGGCTAACGGCGGAGACTATAAAGATGATGGAACAAAGACGGCCACTATGCAGTGAAGGAAAAGTGGGTAGTCAAGAATACAAACACCTATATCATATCATCATCACTATATCATCACAGACACTAAACTTATGGTTGATGACGTCAATGTGCTAAATAGGTTCACTACGGTCGGTGACCATCGCCTGGTTAGAGCGGACTTATACGTGAGGCTTAAAACAGCGCGGAAAAATCTTGTTGTAAGGAAACACCTACCAGCTGATACTAAACTCAAGATACTACGTGCGAACGAGGATCTGTACAAGAATGCTGTTGAGACAAAACTCAACCGTGAGCATCTAGTCAACTAGACTGTGGATGAGAACGACAGGCTAACTGCAGAGACTATAAAGATGATGGAACAAATACGGCGACTGTGCAGTTAGGGAAAAGTGGGTAGTCAAGAATACAGAGACCTGCAAAAGCAAATCCGCAGGAAGACCCTAAGCGATCTGTTGAGCCATAATACCGGTCTCATATAAGATGCTTTAGAAAAGAACAGCAGCCGAAGAGTTCTAAGGCTGAAGCTGAGGGAGGGCAAGAAGCAAGCTTCAAGTTTCTCAACGGGAATGGAGAAGTAGTTTCAAACAAGAAGCAGCTGCTTGCAATAGTACAGCACTTCTATGAAACACTCTACGAAAGCAACGTATCACAGAGTCAGCCACTGACAGCTCGAGGGCAAACACGACCTGTCGAATACATCGCATCCGAAGAAATTCCGGATGTCATTCCAGAGGAAATAATGCTCGCTATACAACAACTTGAGAATAGAAGAGCCCCTGGGGAAAATGACATTACCAGAGATGATCAAAAGCAACGACAAGGTACTTAGTGAAGTGCTGGCAATCCTATTCACAAAGTGCATCCTGGAAGGTAAAGTACCTGCATCATGGCATAACGCAGTAATCATCCTAATCCACAAAAATGGGGAATTAAGAGGCTGGGAAACTAGAGACCTATCAGTCTACTGTGGCATGTCTACAAGCTCTTTTCTTGGGTTCTAGTTAACAGACTTGACAGGAAGCTAGAATTCTTTCAACCCAGAGAACAGGCAGGCTTTCGCTCAGGCTTCAGCACCAATGACCACTTTCAAACTCTCAAAACAGTCGTGGAGAAATGCAATGAGTACAGGAAACCACTTATCCTAGCCTTCATCGACTACGAGAAAGCGTTCGACTCCATACAGTGGTGGGCCATAGAACAAGCTCTAGTTAAATGCCGTATCGAAGAAAGGTACATACTGTTAGGTACACCTGTTTTAATCTCAAAGGGGTGGAGAGTTTCCCCATGAATTTAACATTGAAGAATGTATTAGTTAGTGTTTCTCTGATTAGATTTGTAGTTTTGTTATCGAGGTCTAGTTCTTTCAGGACCGAGAATAAGGATTCCCTATCTATAGAGTCGTATGCCTTTTGGAAGTCAATGAAAGTGATAACATACGATTAAGCCCGTGATTTTTGGTAGTTCATGATATGATTGAGGGTGATAATTTGTTCCGGACAGGATCTCCCCTAAAAAACGATTGGTATTCCCCTAGTTGATGTTCTAGTTGAGGTTCTACCCTGTGTAGTAGGACTGCTCGGAATATCTTGTTACGTCAAGGAGAAATATCCTTCAGTAGTTGTTAGGGTATGTTTGGGATCCTTTCTTATGAAGTTGATGTATAAGGGCAGTCATCTGGGATTCTTTCATGAATCCAAATTTGTTCAAGGATATTTCTGAGAGACTGTATAGGATTTTCGTTAACTTTATTCCAAAGTTCAGCTGTGATTTGATTTTCTCCCGAAGCCTTATAATTCTTAAGGTTCGATATTATTGAATTGAGTTCCTCAATGGTTGGAGGTTCTGAGTCAGGTTTGGTTGATGTGGATATATGCAAGTTCATATTTTCTATGGGTTCCTCACAGTTAAGGATATTTTCTAAATATTCTGCTAATACTTTGAAGTTTTCTTTGTTGTTATGGCCAACATTTCCTTCTTTATCCTGGAGTTGTAGAGTTGGGGAATTGTACTTATTTAATTTCTTCATAAAATTCTTATAAAAGTTTCTTACATTGTTTCTGTGAAAGTCTTCATTAATTAGCATAAGCATGTGATCATCTTGAGCTTTTTTGATTCTCTTAGTCGCCAATTTTCATTTAATAAAATTTGTCTGTTGTGGTAGTTTTTTTGTAATTGCCACTGGTGCCATGCTTTCCTTCTTAGTTCAATGAGACTATCACACTCTTCAGTCCGCCACGCATGTTTTTTTTTTATTTTAGTTAGTGGAGCAAGTTGTTCTGCTTTAATTATTACTTTCTTTTATTTCATCCCAGCCTTGAACACTATCCCAAATCCGGGATTATAGAATCTGTTCTAGATTTTTACCTTGCAAGTAAGAAGGGAAGAAGGGTCTGTAATTATGTGTGATGAATTGTAACTTAAATTTGATGCAGACAATTTAACTTGATTCGAGGTTTTTAATAAATTGAATCTTGATGAAGTTAAAAAAAATGTTTTTTTGACTTGTTTTCTTATTTGTCTTTCTGGACATTTCTGGAAATTGGGCGCACAAATGAAGTAAGTGCGCACATTCGCTAGAGAGGGAAATTGAGAATACCGCGTGTTACAAATAATATTTTTTATTACTCATGCGAGGGGATGTATCTTACAAGTTTGGAATCCAGGGGCCATCCAAAAAAAAATGCAATCAAAATGAAGAATTTGCTTTTTCAATTGTCTCCGGTGGTGTGGATTCGTTATAGGAACTCTCCTCAGTCTCCGGTATTATCATTTTAATACGTTTTCTTTAATTTCTATTATTATTTTGTAATGAAAAAAAATTCTGACACTTCATTTAACTTTTTTAATATCGAGGCCTTGATTGTGTTCATTTTATTTGAATTTATTTGTTTTTTTTTTAATCTAACCTAGCTAATGTTGAATATTTGCGTGCGTTATCCAGTTAATGTGGACAGACAATGCGAAGTGGTATTTCTCATATTAAAAAACGTGCGTCAGGAAGTACTTCGCACGCATGAATAATAAAAAAAATATTGAACTCGAAATGCTTTATTTGAGAAACATCAGAGGAAAATCTGGAAAATTCGTAAAATGAATTTTACAGCAAAATTTGCTGAATTCGATTTTTTTAACAAACTGTCTGAGTTTTTTATTGTAAAAGCAAGAAATAATTTTTGAAAACATTTAAATGTTTACAAAGAGTTGACCAAAAGGTAATACTTTATAAAGTTGATTTTTTTACAAGTAGGTAATCTTAAAAATCACCAAAAACAGTTAAATGAAATTGAAAACATTTTAAAAATGTTTAAATTTGAAAAAATCTTATGTAAATAAAAATCATGGGATTTTAATATTTGGAAGTTTTACAATTAAATTTCTTAAATTATTGGTGCAACCAATTTTTGGAAATTGCAAAATGTTCTTGAACTAGATTTCTTTCCACATTAGAATAGATTTTATCAAATTTCGCAACATTTTCTTAATAAAAAAAAACCCAGATCATAATCTAAAGAGGTCTCTTTTGTTTTGCAAAACATGTTTTCTTAAAATAATCCGCGAATTTTCCATATTCAAATCCATTATTTTCCAACCATTTGAAAAATATATTTTAGCGCTTAATTAAATTAGACAAGTTTTAATTTTCTTTTTTTTCAATTATTTAGACAAATAATAAATTCAAAAATCTCTCATAAAGTGTACTAAATTCAGTAAAATTAAACAATTTTAATAAAATGGACATTTAAACCAAAATTAACTTTTTGGACTTTCTAGAGAAAATCTATAAGCTTCATTTAACCAATTTCATACGCTAATAACCTATTCACCCTGTCTCTTGCCTGAACACAGAAATTATCTTGCTCTTCAAGAAGGGCGATTGATTGTACGAATATCGAAAATTATAGACCAATTAACCTACTATCTACCCTTTATAAGTTGTTATCCAAAACCATAACCAATCGTCTTACCCAGAAATTCTTTGACATTTACCAGCCCATCGAACACGCTGGAGGAGATTCGGCACGATTGGCCATAACCAAACGGCTCGCACATAATCGAGAGATGCACGGAATATAACATTCCTCTCCAAATGACATTTGTGGACAATCTTGGTTGACTACTTCTAGTTCACGTAGCATTATCCCTAGTTTATCTGAGTCGCTGCTAGTAAGTTCAATATCGTCGGCAAAGAGTAAGCAACATTCGGTCCCAAGAAATATTTTTAAATACGTTCTCCAACACTAGGGTAAAAAGTTTGGTTGAGATGGTATCGCCTTGTTGGACGCCCCTCCTGCCCGATACTTCTCCCGTAACGCAATCTTGTTCCAGTTTGATATGCAAGGTAGCTTGTTCGTAGGTATATTGAATCAAGCTTGAATATCTAGAGTCTATACGAGAACTATCCATGGCCCAAAGCACTGCCCAGGTTTCAATCGAGTCAAAGGCTTTCCTCGGCGGCTTCCGTCGATGTCGACTCCCTTTCGCTCCCGAGAAAGATTTTTAAATACGTTCTGCAACGCTAGGGTAAAGGTTTGGGTGAGATGGTAACGCCTTGTCGGACCCCCCTCCTGACCGGTATTTCTCCCGTAACCCAAATCCTCTTCCAGCTTAACATGCAAAGTAGCATGTTATACGAGAACTATCCATCGCCCGAAGCACTGCCCAGGTTTCAATCGAGTCAAAGGCTTGACTGAAGCCGGAATCGACGGAAGCCGTAATCACCTACGCTTTGCCGACAATGTTGTACTTACCATCAGCGACCCAGATGAACTAGGGATAATGCGGAGGGGCTGGAAATGAATCTTCAGAAAACTAAAATCATAAGCCCGAGCAATATAATGGTCACCATCCATAATCATACTCTTGAGAAAGTATATGAGAATGTATATCTGGGACACAACATCAAGCTGGGAAAGGACAATCAGACAATCAAAATCGCCAAACGTATCGGTTTGACCTGGGCGGCATTTGGCAGGTTCAGCTATATTTTCCGACTACCACGCAACCTTATAAACCTCAAGGAATTGTTATGACTTATGCATTTTGCAAGTCGCAACATATGGGTTCGAGAGTGCAACACTAACGATGTACAGCGCAAATCGACTTCGAGTCTGCCAGCGAGCAATGGAACGGATACTGAGAATCAGCCTCAGGGGCAAAATTCGAAATAAAGAAATCAGGAGCAAAAATCAGGTGGTCGTGGATTTGGTGGAGCGAGTGGTTCGTGAATAGACGGGTAATATAGCGAAGAAGAACATAGTGGACAAAAATCCTATTATTATGGAGGCCGCGAAGATCGAAGAGTAGTGTTGGCAGGCCTCAGGCAAGATGGCCTGCATCCTCCTGCAATATGAAGGCCAACCAACGTAACGCGGAGAGAAGCTGGATGAAAGTAGCCCAGGAAAGATCGATATGGTAAAGTTTGGAAGAGGACTATGTTCAGGAGTAAATGAAAACAGGTTAAAAGAGAAGATAAAGAGATACGCTTACTATTAAGCTTCATTTTTTCCAAAATTTTTAAACTATCTCGGAATATATTTTTTTTCATTTTTGAGTAAACTTTAGATTATTTCCCTATGTTGGATCAAATTCTAAATAAAATAACATAAAGTTTGTATCCAAATTAACCTTTTTATTACTCATGCGCGAAAAGTACTTCTTGACCTAGATTACTTAATACGAGAAATGTCACATCTCGTTGTTCTTCCACGTAACCTGGGTAACGCACGCAAATATTCAATATCGCTAGGTTACATTAAAATAAAACAAATAAATGAAAATAAAATGAACACAATCAAGATCGCAATATTAAAAAAGTGACGTGAAATGTCAGAATTTTTTTTCATTAAAAAATAATAATAAAAATTAAAGAAATCGTATTAAAATGAGTGTAGATTCCACATCACCAGAAACAATTGAAAAAGCCAATTCTTCATTTTTGATTCCATATTTTTTGGATGGCCCCTGGATCCCAAACTTGTAAGATACATCCCCTCACATGAGTAATAAAAAATATGGTTTGTAACTCGAGCGACACACACTCACTTCCTACGTGCGCACAATTTCGCTCTCGCGAAATTTTTTTCGCCCTAGTTACAAAATATACTATTATCACACTTTTTTTTTTTGAAAATCTGAATCAATCAAGATTATTTTTTGTCGAAACTTAACTAAAAACTGTTTCAAAGTGGAAAAAATGAGTATAAAACCTTAAAAAAAGATAATTTTATTAAAAAACAAAAAAAAATAAAAGAAAACATGAAGGAATCAATAATATTGAAATAAAGTTCAAAACAATATCTTTGAAAGGTTTTTCTCTAAATTTTAAACACATTTAAGCTTAAATAAAATGAAATATAAAAAAACTTGATCCATTCTATCTACAAATCCACATATTACACGTAAGTTAATTGTCTCACACATAAAATAAAACTTATAAAAGAGGATAATTGAGCATAACATCTTGTCTGGCTAACTCCAACAACATAGGATCATCGAAGAACTTATTAATAGAAACGTCCTGACTTAAACCCTTCCTCCGTCTCGTCTTAATCATGAATTCCCTAGCTAAATGCGTTGCTGGTTGAGGCTCTAACGGCCTTATCACAATACTCTTGTCCAATGGATCACCAGGAACAATCTATAAACAAATAGTTTTGTTTTATATAGATTTTTAACAAAAGAAGGTCAAAATTTGCTTTACCTGCCAATGATGGAAAACAGACAGACAGAAAGCTTGTCCTTGGGTATGAGTCCTTAAATCCGTCTCAAATCCAAAACTGTCTATCGCTGGAATGAACGCTTTGATGGTGTAAAGAGGAGATCCAGGAACTGGAGCGTCCTGTGTAACATGTCCACTGCAAACAACATTTTAGATTTTCACTTCTAAACAGCATTATTAACTATTTTTACTTACCGTCTTTTAGCTAAAACTGTATAAACAGAAGAAACGCAATCAGCAGGTGCTTGGACTTCAACAAACAAATAAGGTTCCATCAACCTAGGTGTAGCCATCAAGAACGCTGAATAAACCACCCTTCTCGCCGTTGGAATGATTTGTCCTCCACCCCTGTGCAAAGGCTCATTAGCAATAACCGCGTCCAAAATTTTAAACTTCGTGTTCCGGATTGGTTCCTCACAAAGTGGACCTTCTCTCGTCCCCCATTGGAACCCTTGCACAATGGAATCCTTAACACTGCTCAACAACCCTTTATCAACTTCAGATGGGAGAGTGTCATCCACTAAGATATTAGGACCAGTTGCATCTGGCCCAAAAGCCCAAATGCTTCTAGCTGCTAACAAATCCCAATCGTATTTTGATTGGAAGAATTCTCCCAGCTTTTTCTTGTTCCAATTGATTTGCACGTTTTCGTTTTCTATATCTTCTGCTAGACCTTTTTCTAGAGGCTCAGCAATCATTGTGATCTTGTTCTTTTTGTTGGGAGTTTCAGCGAAACATTTCAAACTAGACGTTTCAACAACAGTCTCGCAGAAAGCTACAACAGGATCAGCAACTGAAACAAAGAAGATAAAATTAGGGAATCTTAAAGCATTTTGAAGGAGAAATTTTACCTTTAATGTCGATTTCTGAATACATTTTTCGCAAATCGTGCATTACGCAATCAAGGTATAATTCACCGGTTCCTAAAACGACGTGCTCTCCGGACTCTTCAACCCTTGTGGTCAACAATGGATACGATTTGTTAACTTTCCTCAGCCCGTCCAACATTTTTGGTAATTCTGATGGATTCACAGGTTCCACAGCAATTTTGATAATACTTTGCGTGTTGAACTTCAAAGGTCTAAATATGTAAAGGTCGTCGTGGATCACCAAATCTGTTATTGTTGCTGTTTTGACGATGGATTGATCGATACCCTCAATAAGCACCCAGTTGCCAGCTGGAACTCTGTTGAGCTCAACCTTATAACGAGATTCGTAAATCCAAAGGCGACCGACAGTCAAAATCCTGGAATCTTCTTCGTCTTGTAACGTGTAATTTTCTCCAAGTACTCTTACATCCGTTCCAGCATGTAAAGTTCCACTCATGACTCTGCCTAAGACTTGGAAGAAAGTGCAATCCTCTGTTGGATACATTTTAGAACTATGAACCTAATAAAAAATTAAAATTATTTTGATTAAAACAAGGTTTAAATTGAGCATTACCATAAGGAGCCCATCCTGGTTACATTTGACCATATCGTCATAAAGATTACTAGTATTTGGACCAGTGTAAATGTGATCAATCTTGATTTTGGCATTTTCCAAAGGAGAATTTATATGTTCCACACACATATTGACAAAGCCTGAGTTTAAAGATTTAGTTTTAAATTTTGACCAAAATTGGAAGACTAAGAAACTTACCACTAAAATCTCCAAGGAATCTGTTACAGACCAATCTCAGTAAAGGTCTGATGTTTAATTTCAGTTCCTGTTTGTTCAATTTGATGCCCAATTCGTCTAAAACTGCTGGAAGTGTACTGTCTACATCACCAACAACTTGAGCGAAGATTTTATACAAAGGTTCCAAAATGAATTCCACAAAACTTCTTTGGGCAGAATTGTGTGGAGCTTTCTTGGTAAACTTCCTCCTTAAAAAAATCAATAACAATTCCACAGAAACAAAACTAGGAAGTCTTAGTTACGTTTTGCTATTGAAGTAAATATCGCCCCAAAGCCTTTTGGAAAACTCTTCAACATTCACTTCACCATAATATTGATTGTAAATGTTTGCAAAAGACTTCAACGTAAAGCAAACACCATATTGAGCGCTAGCAAAACAAACGTTGCCCAAAACTGGAGAGACGATGTGTGGATTCACATCATCTGAATACAATCTGCAAACAATACAATCAATTTTTGTTAAACTTTCAAAGTTTTAATGGTTTCTACGTTAGTAATCCATTGATTTCTTCTACGATGTGTCTGAGTTTGTAGTATGCATCTTGGGGAGGAAGTTTTAGTTCCAGGATGAGTCTGTCGATCTTGTTGATGCAAATTGTGATTTGCATTCGTTCTTGGACAGCGTGCTTGAGGAGTCTTTCTGTGTTCAACATGACGCCTTCCGCTGCATCGACGAAGAGAACCACACCATCACAAAGTCGCATTGCTGCTGTTACCTCATCAGAGAAATTCACATGACCTAGTAAACAAAATTTTGAATTTAGAAATGAAATTAGATTGAATTACAAAACAAATGATAAACTGGTTAAAAATGTAATGGGAACAAGTGCTCCTATTCCAAAATTTAGGTGTTTTTTCTACAATTCTTCTCACGTTGAAACCCTGTTCTTCAATAGTGTTCACCAAGATCCTTTAATGGTTTCAAATGATATTTGAAGAAACAACCCTTAAATTGTCTTTGAACAGATACTTGTTAAACGTCAAAGTGGTTGGACCTATAAGGCTATCAACTCAAAATTGTCGACAAAAACTTCCTCAAGGTCTCATTATATGTTTTATCAAATCAATTTCCACAAAAGTCCTCCCAACATCCGTAAGAATTTAAAGAATATTTTAACCAATTTCCAGAATTAAAGCCAATCAATTTGTAACCAAAATGCATCAAATAATTCAAAGAAATTTTGAGGAATTTGCTCAAATTTTTAATCATAAAACTTGTTTGACCTTTAACCGGTGTTAAGAGGTCTCAGGGCGTCGGCGAAATAACATTTCACCCGTTTCCTCGCGCTTCCTTTGTGATAGTACCTTCGACTGAAGTTGCGTTCACGCTGTAGAGGGATAGAGAGGCGTCGTTAATTCCAAATCGGCAAGTTACAACGATTAAAAGTTGGGCAGCTATCTGTGAGACCCTTACGTAACTTTTTAACGTAATTGCTATATTGTTTTTGTCGTATTTTTAGTTATTATCAGTTATTACTTGCAATGAATAATTCCGGACCTCCAGAAAAAGAAACGTAGGGAGTCGGGAGTAAGGAACGAAGGGACAAACACCAACAAACGGCTTGAAAATCCTAAAATTGAAGATTGGCTGGCACAGGAAGACTCAAGTGGATCGGAAGCCGAAAATGTTCCCGAAAACTTCGTCCCAGAACAATGTAATCATGGCTCGGAAATCGAAGAAAGTGCTTCTGAAGATGAAGCACTAATTCAAAAGAATCAGCCTTCAGAAAGTAACTGTGATGTAACGGCAACCGTTATCAAAAGTAGTTAGATGTTTCTATGGCAAAAATCGGTTCAAATGACCAAAATATCTGCCAAACAGAGCTGTGGGAATAGGCCAACATAACATTATACAGGGTGCGGCAGCCAAACCTGCATTTTTTGAAACAACTGTAAGAAAGAAACGGTGGCGTTTTTTTTTAATTTTATTGATATCATTGGAGCAAAATGATCATGACTCGGAAACCGAAGAAAGTGCTTCTGAAGATAAAGAACTAATTCATTAGAATCACGTTCAGAAAATAACTGTAATGTAAAGGTGACTTTTATTAAGAGTAGTTAGGTTAGGTTAGAAAGGTTCAAGTGGGCAAAAGATCCGCCAAACAGAGCTATGGGAACCAGCCAACATAACATTATACAGGGTGCGACCGCCAAACCTGCATTTTTGAAATAACTGTAAGAAAGAAACGGTTGGGTTTTTCTTTAATTTTATTGATATCATGTTATCTACGTTCAAAAGCATTTAAGAAACTTTAATAATTCAAAATAACATACTTAAGGTGTGGTCCATCTCGATCGATTTATTCTTGCAGGCGATGTCTAAAATTGCCCATTACATCACGTAGCATCTGATGAAGGATTCTTTCGATTTCCTGACGGATTCTCGCCTTCAGGTCTTCAAGAGTACGAGGCCGTTCTTGAAAACGTTGTTCTTTAGATAACCCCACAAGAAAAAATCGCATGCGGGGAGATCGGGTGAACGGGCCAAGGAATCGCCCCGTTCCTCGATATCACCCGATTTGGGAAAACTTCAATGAAGAAGTTGGCTCCAAGAATTGTGGCTCCATTTTGTTAAAATAAGGTGTTATCAATCAGACCAATGTTGACGAACGCGAGGAATGAAGAATATTTATTTGTAACATTCTGAGTAGCGGTCCGCGTTCATGGTAACAGCTTGCTCGCTTTCGTTTAAAAAAAAAATGGGATTATGATTCCCCTTGAAGACATTGCGCACCAAACTGTTACCTTGGCCGAATGGAGAGGTTTTTAATGTAGTTCTTAAGGTTTTCATCACTCCAGTACGTAAAATTATGTTTGTTCACATAGCCGGGAAGATGGAAATGTGCCTCGTCGCTCATCCAGAGCAAAATAGTGGACAAGTAAGTAAGTAAATGTAAATGGACAAGTTCCTGGTTTTCTTCAATGTTTTCCGAAAATGTCTCATAAAACCGCCGTAGAGGAGCGAAATCGTTTTCAGTCATAGCCTGAACCATCTGAATTTTGTAGGGGTGATAGTGTATAGTGATAGTGTCAATATCCTACGGACAGTCCTATCTGAAATTCCTAGCGCAGCACTATGTCGACGCGCTGACCTCCGAGGTCTTTTTGTCACAGCGATTCTTACGCGTTCAACATTCGCGGGAGTTCGCACTAATCTCGCACTGCCACCTCTGTTATTTCTCGTTTCACCGATTTCAAAATGTTGTACCCACCCAACTTTATTGAGTTAACAAAAATTGTATATATACATATCGGGTTATAACGTTTTACGTCTTCCGATTCCTAATCGCCACTCCTCTCTGTTCATCCACAGCCCTTCTTCCAGATCCGTCTCTCGAATTTCCTTGTCCACTCCGTCTCTCCTGCTTCTGCGAGGTCTTCCTCGTTTTCGGTTTCCTTGGGGGTTCCAGTTTAATACTTTCTCTGGGATTCTGTGTTCTGACATTCTTTGGACGTGTCCATACCATGTTAGTTGTTTAGTTGTAATGTCATCAATAATGTCGTGTTGTATTCACATTTCTTGTCTAATGGTTTTATTTGGGACTCTATCTCTCCTGGATTTTCCCGCCGCTCTTCTCCAGAAGTCTGTGGCTTTTAGCTTTTTTTTGTTTTTTCTTTTATAGGCCATACCTCCGAGCTATATGTTATTATGACTCAAATTATGACAAAAAATAATGACTCCAGGTATCTTAGAAGAAATTTTTAAGTTGGCAAACGTGAAAATTCGCTCAAATTAAAGGGCAGCAGAGAAAATCCTACTGAACTAAATGATTTAGATATAATAGAATAGAATGCGTTCCTTGGTCTTCTTATGTATACAGCTGTGTTCAAGTTCAACCACGAATGTTGTGAGTTGTTGTGTTGTTAACCAAAGTTTGACCATTGCCAGTTTTGTAAAATGATACCTGTGATTAGAGCATTATTTCTTTTTGTACAGATTAGTATGTAAACTACATGGAGAAAAAGTATTTTTGTTATAATTTGTGTTTATTTTCTTCTTCTTCTTTCTTTCTTCGTTTTGCCTATTCAAAGAGCGCGTCTGAACTTTTAGCTGGTTTGATGGTTTAACCTATTTGCAACCGATGGGACAGGTAGAGATCAGTTATGTCATAGAAAAGGTTTCTGAATCTGTTACTATGCTTACGACTTGTTAATAGGGCAGACCGAGAAGAAAGAAAACAGA
This sequence comes from Phosphuga atrata, assembly GCA_944588485.1. Taxonomy (NCBI): domain Eukaryota; kingdom Metazoa; phylum Arthropoda; class Insecta; order Coleoptera; family Silphidae; genus Phosphuga; species Phosphuga atrata. Next base: position 26,087,760 of record OX155904.1, read on the forward strand.
GTGATAAGCTAGCTGCAATTTCTAACATATTTGTGAATAACTGCCAAATCCTATACAACATCAAAGAGTGTGCAACTATTGATGAAATCATAATAGCTTTCAGCGGTCGTTCTTATTTCGTCATGTATATGCCAAACAAACCATCCAAGTATAGTTTGAAGATGATGTGCATCGATGAGCATCGCACATAGCGATGCTAAGCACAATTATTTCTAAAATGGCTATATTTACTGCGGAAAAGGATCTGATGGTGAAACTTTGACAACCGAAGAAAAGAAGTTTTTGGTTCCATCACAAGCAGTGATTCGCTTGCTGAACCATCTCACGATGCGACGATTGACAGCCATACACGATAATAACCGTAGTTTAGCGTTCGACAATAGACCTTTTCATAGTTGAAATTTTTTTGTGCGCATGTGTCAATTTCCGCCATGTTATACGTCAAAAATTGCACGAACTTTTTGACGTATTACTAAGTGAGTGACCGAAACTTTCATATTCCCGCTTTTCTAACTTGGCGGATGCGCATGCGCTTAACTAACCGTAAAAAGGTCTATTGGTTCACATCGATTGAATTGATAGACGCACTGAAAAACCGAGGTCTGGCGTGTGTAGGTACTCAAAAAAGAAAAAAAACTAAAGAAAAATTCCCAAAGAGTTCTTGCCATCTAAATCAAAATATGTGGGATTTACACTCTACAGTGTGATCTCTCACGTGCCAAATAAAAATAAAGCTGTGTGTTTAGTTTCTTCAATGCATAATTGAAGAGCATTGTGAGCCTATTGATGAAAATACAGACAAACCTGAAATTATTGGCCGAAGGCGGTCTAAGGTGGCGAAAGTAGCTTAAAATACAATAAAGATATAATACAATGAACGCACATGTTTTAAAGCAAGATTACAAGCTGATGGTGCCAATGCTATTGATCGAGGACAGTTCATAAAAATATTGGCTAGAAACGCGGTATTCGTCGCCGTCGGGATTTTTTCGTTGCCGAAGATCCTTCTCCCATTGCCATCCCCGCCTACGCTCATGAGCCTGTTGGTAGCTCCAGAAACCGATGCGATATCAGATGGTACGCATTGAGAATACAAATGTCTCTATGCCGCCTGATCTTATGGTGGTGTTGCGTGTAGGGAATATGCCGGAATTGTGGCAGAAGTTACGTTAAGAACCTCTATCTTCACACACAGATTCCCAGGTGTCCTTTATCCGGCCTTCTTTACTACGGAGTGAATGACATGTTTAAAACTCTTCAGCTGGCCACCAGGGTATCGCTGACTATGAGATAGTTCACCAAAGAGAATTTGTTTTGGGAGCCGGATCATCGGACATCCACACATGCCCTATCCAGCGCAATTGATTGCGCGCCAATGTGTACTTTATAGAGAATCGCAGTTCGCTATTTCCCGGATTTCTTTGTTGGAGATGAAATATAACTCCCATGATACAGCGCAGCTGTCTCATCTGGAATTTCTCCAGCGCCTTAACGTGCTTTTTGTACACAATCCAGTACTCACTACCGTATAGTAGGATGGATAAGACAACTGCTTTGAAAACTAGGACTTTCGTGTGTATGGTCAGGTCACTGCAGCCAAAGACCTTTTCCCGCAGTTTAAAAAAACACATACAGCGCAGAGTTTCTGATTTGCAACCTGAACCACAAAACTTCGAGAACAGGCCAAAAACACGGAAAACCTTTGGCAGTTGTCCTCCTAAATTAAATCGCAAATCTAATTGGTCGGACACCAATGTAATTCGTGTAAAAAATATGAATGAAGGCAATGTGCGAAACTGTATGTTATGCCCTGACTGCCAATAAAAATAACAAAAGTTTGATTTTGAAAGCATTATTTCTTTTTGTACAGATTAGTATGTTAACTTCACGGAAAAAAAGTATTTTTGTTATAATTTATATTTACTTCTTCTTTCTTTCTTCGTTTTGTCCATTCAAAGGGAGCGTTTGAACTTGATTGTGGGTTTGATGGTTTTCGCCTTCTTATCCTCCCAAAATCTCTTCATGAATGCAGTGTGTTGTATCTTAAGTTCTGTCGACCACTTCCTACCAGTTTTCTTTTTAGGTTTCTCCAGGAATTTATGTTTGGCTACTTTTGTCCCAAATGATCCACGGTTTCCTATGATGTCATCTGTGATATTCATTTCTTGGAGGTCCGCCTTAGTTTCTTCTAGCGATTTTATTTTGACCTTCTTTGAGTTGATTACTTTTAATAATCTTTTAGTTAGTGTGTCGTCGTACATTCTACATAATATATGCCCATTGAAATTCAGGCGGCTCTTCCGTACGGCTTCAGTATACCTGTCAGTGAAGGAATAGAGTTCCTAACTGTTAAAATAAACATTCCATTTTCTATCGTGGGAGCATAAATTTTCCGTTCATGTTTTTCGATTTCTGTAGTTTTAGAGTGACCACTTAAGCATATGTATTCTGAAGGATATAAAGCTTCTGGTAAAACAACTGTCTTGTAGTGTCGTAATTTTGCATTACGCGATATGACTCTTTTGTTATAGTAATTCCATGTTAGTCTGTACGCCTTATGGAGTTTGGTGGCTCTTTCTACTTTGGCTCTACTGTCTAGCCCTGATGTTATTATAACTTCTCCAAGGTATTTGAAGGAGGACACTTGTGTAATTGTGCCGTTTTCCATCTCCTGCGGAGTTTTTGCACTACTCTGATGCAGATTTTCCATATACTGGGTTTTCTGGTATGATATCTGGAGGCCTGCCTTTGATGCTGTATTGGGTATATGCTATGCTCTGTATGGCATATCTTGTTTCATCCTTGGTTTAGTAATGACTACTAAATCATCAGCAAATGCTAAACATTTCACTTTGACCTTCTTTCATTAGTTTCAAATATTTACACCCTTCATGTCCTTTTCCCATTCTCTAATAACTTTGTCTAGAACTATGTTAAACAGAGTAGGGGAGAGGCCGTATATATAAGGCTCAGAGACTTACACAAGAAATTTCACTTTAGGCTTCGTCTTCGTGAGAGTCTGCTGGATAATAGCTCTGGTCTTCTTGTCCACTTCAGGTTCTTCTAGAGCGGTGGTGCGTAAACAAATGTCTACTTGTTATCCAGGGATCGCGATAAAACTTTACAACTAATATGTTGGGTCGCAAATTAAAATAGTTGGCGCTCCACTACTCTAAAGGATCGATGGCTGGTTCGATAGTATTTTTTAATGAAAAGCTTCCTAAAAATATGATATGTTTCACGACAATTTTGGGATGCTGAAACGATTGGTAAAAACTAGAAGTTTTTATGACGAGCCGTTCAAAAGTTTTGACAGCGTGAAATTTGCGGAAAATACGAAACAAAATATTTCCTTAAAATCATTATTTGTCAAGTGAATGGAAAATTTCAAAGTGTGTCTGGAAGTGATTGTCCTGCTGGAAGCAAATATGCAAATTGCATTTTTTTTAATTAGGACTTGTTATAATTGGAAAAATCGAGCGAAATTTCCCGAAATTTGATCACCCGAGCAGAGAACTGAGAAACTAATTCATAATTTTAAGGAAATCCGTAAGTGCATCCGTAGGAGAATGAATTCGAAATTCTGAAAATTTGTATTCAGAATTTCGCAAAAAAAACTTGAATTTTGAAACAATTTACACTTCGATTTGCTCGTCCAGACGTCTAGTTTCAGTTTGCCGAAAATAATTTCGCTGGGATTTGTAGTTTCAGATATGTTTGTAAAAAAACGAAAATGCATTTTTTTCTTGATCAAAACAATGTAGGGGAGAATGGGGCGGCTTCATACAGTTTTTATATTTTGCTTTGTGGAATGCTGTGTATTACGTATATCTCTTTCAATTTGCAGTATATTGATAGTTGAACTATTTCATAATTTAGTAGAAGCATAATATTAGCGAAAATCCACGTGCGCGAATTTACATAATGCTTTAAAAAAGGAAAATGTATGAATGTACCCCACTAATGGGGTACATTCATTCAACCGGAGGGGCACATTCATACATGAACGGGCAGGTTAATACACACTTGAAAAACGATAAAAGAAGAATTAAAATTATTCGTCTCTTTAATGTTTGTGTATTAAGTCCGTATTTGGTTGCTGTTTTCTGAAAAGAGAGTTTGTGTTCCAAAACATCAGATATAGCTGACCATATTGCCTCTTCATTAACCTACGTACTCCTCGCCCCCTTCTTCGTATAATTTCTAACCATGATCGTACTGTGTAACAAAAAATGATAGGTATCATTAAATTGCGAAAAAACACAAGAGTTGAGGCATATTATTACAGTATGAATGTGCCCCGTGTACTTGTGTATGAATCTACCCCATCACATGTAATTAATAAAAAAATATGCCAAAAAAAAACTGTCTTCATGTAGGATAATTTATAAATCAAATCAAAAGCTCTATGATATTAAGATTAATATTACATGACTGTGATTCATCCAAACAACTTTAACTAGACACAAAATACGTCCAAAGTAAGATTATGAAATTACTTAAGCGAGGCAAAAACACGTGTTGCACACAAGCGCCTTCCGCGGCGATTGATGCCGAACTTCACTAGTCAGTATACACACATAAAAGCTATGCACCAGCCCTAAAATCATTCTTTTGCTCCGTGCCTAATTTCAAATACGCTCGGTGTATGTAGGTGCCCCTTGTGTGAATCCGCCCCACTCTCCCCTATATTTTTTAAGATTTTTCCGGAAAATTTTAGGACCTTTTTACAGTTTATCCGAGTTAAATGTATATGCTGAATACGATTTACCAGTTTATTCGGTTCAAATATTCAAAATATCCAAGATATAGACTATTTTCCAATATTTTGCCATTTCCTATTATATCTTATTGCAAGTTCTTTCTATGGAAAGATTTAGCCGAAAACCGTACGCATCTTCCGAGGCTAAATTTGTGTAAATCGGTTGAAAATTGATCGAAAAGTGAATTAAAATATAAAACTCCTCCAGCGGATCGATGTATTTTTTAATTAAAAACTTCCCGGAACATGATTTATGTTTTTCGACTAATTTTGGGATGATGAATCGATTGGTTAAAACTAGAAGTCGCTGTGATAAGCTGCTCAAAAGTTTTGACATCGTAAAACCTACGGAAAATGCAAAAAACTGCGTTTCCTTCAAATCATTATTTATCAAGTGAATTGAAAATTTCAAAGTATATCTAGCCGCTTCTTAGCCGCTTCTAAACCGAGAAAAATTTCGCGAAATTTGATCGCCCGAGCATATAACTGGGAAATTAATTAATATTTTTAAGGGAGTCTAAGTGCATCCGTAGGCAAATGACCTACTGAAAACGATACCGCAATCCGTTTATAATTATCTGTAACCGTTCACGAGATATAGACTTATGAAGTCGAAATTCTGTAGCACTAAAATATCAATATAAACAAAATTAAAAAACGTCTACTTTCTATCCAAGGGTCGCGATCAAATTTTACACAAAATGTTAGGTCGCAAACGAAAATAGTTGGCGCACCACTGTTCTAGACTATCAAAAATTGTCTGTCTGTCCACAGAATCGCACGGCTGCTTAAAGTCCACAAAAGTGAAGATTGTACTGGTACTTCCTCACTTTTATTATGTTTATTTTATATTTTTTGTTTGTAAGTGTTGATCTCATCTCTGGTCTTCTTAAAGGAAACCTCTCAGGTCGTTCGTTACCAGTTACGTGACACAAAAACCAAGTCAAAGATTAAGCAAATGGAAAAACCAATAAATGGAAAATCCAAAATTCTTGAATAAGCTTAAATAACAAATTTAAGTTAGCATTTTCACCAAAATCTTCTGCAAGAATTTTATATTTTCACAAATTTTTTCAAAAATCCAAGCTCAATTTTTATCTAAATTTATACAAACCTGGAGTATCAAATATATTCATCAAATAATTCTTGTTCTTCACATCAGGCAACAACAGCGTAACTGGAATAGACTTGATAGAACATCCCCTTTCCTGTTCAGTAAAGAGGATGTCAGTATACCTCAAATTCTTCTCTTCATTGTCCTGATAGCCTGGATGAGTTTGCCTAATCAGACAATCTACAAAAGTAGTTTTGCCATGGTGCAAATGCCCAACCAGTGCAACATTCCGGATTAGGGAAGTATTATCCATCATATCAGCCAAAAACCTATGAAAATACAAGAATTAGAAATATTCAGTCCTGTGAAGTTAACAACCGAATTTGCAAAAATATAATATTACATCGGAGTTGCCGAAGATATGAAATAGTTCTAGAGTACTTTGTGCAAAATTTCAATAGTTCTGCAGAATTTCGCGAAAAAATGGAAAATACCAAAATTGAGCTAGCAACCATTTTTGAGGAAAAACTGTGCGTTTTTTACATATTCCTGCATCTCGACCATAGTTCTGGAGTACTTGACCATTTTTGCAAAAAGTTCTGCAAAATTGACATTTTGCAAAAAAAGAATTTTGAAAATTGCAAAAACAGTTCTATTCGCGGTTCTGAATAGGATCCTAAGAGTTCTATCGAAGATCACTTTGTCATTTTTTGATCAAAACCTTAGTTCAAAAGATATTTGCAATAAAGAGGGACCCATTATTTTGAATGAAAATTAGAAAAAATCGCACAACAGTTCTGTTTGCAGTTCCCGATAGAACTCTTAGAGTTCTATCGAAAACCTTATAACTTTTTTCTTTAAAGTTAAAAATTCGAAAGATATGCGAAAAATTAGACTTCACCGATGCGACGAATCAAAGATAAAATAATCGCGCAATAGTTCTATTTGCAATTCCTGGTAGAATTCTTAGAGTTCTATCGAAAATCTTTATAACATTTTTCTTTAAAATTAAATATTAGAAAGGTATGCCAGAAATTGGACTCCGATGCGACGAAGCAAAGCAAATGTTATAAGGATATAAGAACTATATACCTATACTCTTTTTTCTTTTCTCCACTTCGTCGCATAAGAGAAGTCCAATTCCTCGCATATCTTTCTAATACAGTGAAACTTGTCTAAGACGGAACCCGTAAAAGACGGAAACCTGCATTAAACGGAAGTTTTTTGCTAACCCTTCATTTTCCCATTTAAAACAACCCGTGTAAAACGGAATATAATTCTTAACACGGAAAATGAATTTGTCACATTTAATGGTAGTGGTAGACAATACTCAATGCTGGAAGATTTGTCTAACAAGGAGTAAGTAAGGGGTGAGAGTTCTCGTAGTCTGATTGGTGTTCTTGCGTCGGTATCATCTGGGAAAACAGATCAACGATAACCTAATAAATATTCCTAACTGTTTTCAATAAGTGTAAACAAAATTTTATCAATAGTTTTTGCTAGAAAAAAATTGTGCACATGTCACAAATCTAAAAATAAACGTTTGTCTGATTGGTTTCGTTTAGCTAAGGCAAAAAAATTCCAATTTCAGGCCCTCTTCTTAAGGCGCATGCCTAGACTTTAGCGGAAAATTGTAATATTTTAGAATTTCAAGCATCCAACGTTTGGCTTGATAGGATATGAGCCAAAGAACATAGCAAGCGAAGATCAAACGCCGCTTTTTTTTCGTGCTATACCAAATAAAACTTTTGCACCAAAAAATAAGAAATGTGCCAGTGGTAAGCATTCAAAAGAACGAGTCACGTTACTTCTTTGTGCTTTTGCTGCAAATTCTAGAAACCTTTGGTTATTGGCTAATCTTTGAAACCCAGGTGCTTTAATCAACTAAATATAAATGATTTACCAGTTGAATGGCATCCAAATAAGAAGGCTTGGATGAATAGAAGTATAATGCAAAGATCGTTTAGGGATTTCAATTTAAGGATGGTAAAGCAACAACGAAATTTTAGATAATGCAACTTATGATAAACTTAATGATAATTTTTTTCTTAGATAATGCAACATATCATCCACATTTGGAACTTTCAAACGTAAAAATTGTGTTTTTTCCATCTAACACAACCAACATTTTCAATCATTCAAAAGTTTAAAGTAAAATATAGAAAACTCTTGTTAACTAAATTGGTTGCTACAATTAGTGAGTGCATTAACGTCACAGAAATAACAAAAGCTATACTATTGTTGATGCCTCAAACATGCTGTTTCTTCAATTTTATGCATTGCTAATTGTTTTAGAAAATCTGGTTTTCCAATAGATGTTGTTTCGGAAGGTAATTATAATTCTAGCAATCTTTTACCTTTGCTATTCGAGACGAATATGGAAAATATTTCAGCTTTAGGTTATTTAAATATAGATAGTGAATCAATGACTGAGGATGACGTAAAGTTAGATCAAATTCTAAACGGTGCAGCACATGAAGCTGAACTAGATATGTGAAATATGTGTTAGTCTAGAACAGGGGTCTCCAAACTTTCCAGCCTTAGGGCCATACTGATTACTCCAATAAGTTCCGAGGGCAAAAACCATATTATCATTGTTGCCGGTGGTAAAAAGTGAAATAGTCCACTGATGAAAAAAAAAGTCCGAAAAAGTACGCAACGTTTAAAAAAGACTGCAAATCGGACAAAAGTCAGTTTTCATGTGGCTCTTGAAATTGCAAAACGTGGAAAACCATTCACCGATGGAGAAATGATCAAAGAATGCATAATTGCAGTAGCCGAAGAAATGTGCCCTGAAAAGGTAAATTTATTAAAAACTGTCAGTATGTCAGCAAACACTGTGGCTCGAAGGGTAGAAAACATCGCTGAAAATATATCCTCTCAACTGTTCGACAAAAATGGACATGTTGAGTGGTTTTCTTTGGCCTTGGATGAGTCAACGGATGTGTCAGATACTGCTCAGGTGTTGATTTATATTCGAGGAGTAGATAAAAGCTATGAAGTGCATGAAGAACTTCTTGATATGTATAGTATTCATGGCACAACTACTGGTACAGATGTTTTTAAAGGAGTTGAAATGGCCATTAATCAAAAGAACCTTCAATGGAAAAACTTGAAATGTATTACAACTGATGGAGGCAAAAACATGAGTGGGAAAGATAAAGGAGTGGTCGCTCTTGTGTCAAAGGCTGTAGAAAATGACGGTGGTTTAAAACCATTAGTCTTACATTGTATCATTCATCAACAGTCTTTGTGCGGAAAATGTTTGGATATGTCTGAAGTTCTGAAACCAGTCACATCAACTGTTAATTTTAACAGATCTTTTGGGCTGAATCACCGACAATTCCGACAATTTATTGAAGAGATTGGAGAAAATGACTTACCTTATCATACTGCCGTACGTTGGCTTAGTTGTGGGAAAGTCCTTCAGCGCTTTTTTGAACTTCGAGCAGTGATCGAAATTTTTTTGAATGAAAAGCATCGCCCTCTTACTGAATTACAAAACAACGCATGGCTGTGGAAGTTAGCATTCTATGTTGATTTGACAAAACATGTGAACGAACTGAATTTGAGATTGCAAGGAGAAAACCAGCATCTTCCTGATTTATACACTAATATCAAATCATTCCGGAAGAAATTGATACTGTTTCAATCACAACTACGAAGTAAATGTTTTTCACATTTTAAAACATGTGAAATATTCAGCCACACCACTGAGACTGAGTTTCCAAACGATTTTGCAATCGAAACTTTGAGTGCTTTGAAAATAAATTTTGATACTCGTTTCTCGGACTTTGATGTCATTGCGAATCAAATTAAGATCAGAATCCTTTTGATACTGACATTGAAACCCTAGCCCCAGATCTTCAAATGGAAATGATTGATCTGCGGTGCAGTGATATAATTAAGAACAAATATCAAAACTCATCTTTGTTGAAATTTTATAAGTCTTCCAGTGACACAATTTGATAATTTGCATAAATTTGCTCGTGGGCTGTTTTCTGTTTTTGGTACTACTTATTTGTGTGAGAAGACCTTCTCCAAAATGAAGTACACAAAAAATGTATACAGTTCTAAATTAACTGATGAGCATTTTAAATCTCTTTTAATAATTGGTACAAGTAAAATTAGTCCACAACTACAAACTATTGTCAGTGGAAAATCTCAATTACATAAATCTCATTAGTATTTCATATGCCATTATGCTTGTTATAAGTTATGTTTTTATTTAAAATGTATAAAATGTTAGTTGGATTCATATCAATAATTTGTTAGTTATTATATACTGAAGTTAAATTTTCTGCATATTAGATATTATACATGTTATATAGATTATACATGTCTTTACTCAATACAATTCTGTGTTTCTTTATCCAACTTATCACAAAAACAATAATAATAAGCCTACAAGAATGTTATGAGTAGTTAGCCCATGACCATATCAATGTAGATGTCATATTAATAATTATTCAACATAAAAATAGAATAATTCAGTAAACTAAATTTAATTTGCTATAAAAAATATGTTCTCTAAAAGGAGTTTTCAAGTATGCTAGCTCTCCGCGGGCCGGACAAAATCTGTCCGCGAGCCGGATGTGGCCGTCGGGCCGTAGTTTGGAGACCCCTGGTGTAGAAGATTACTATGTGTTTCGAGAGGAGAATGTTAATGGAAAAGAAGCTTTGGATATAACTCCTATAAAGTTTTTTATTCAAAGGGGCGATGAGAGAATGGTTGAAACTACCATAACCATAAAATCAAAAAATATTATATCATTGTCTCCAAAAAATAAATATCCTTACATATAAAATTTACAATTAAATTAAGTGTAAGTCGGAAACCTGTGTTATACGGGAATATTTCGCAGTCCCTTGAGGTTCCGTCTTAGACAAGTTAATTTTAAAGAATAATGTTATAAAGATAGAACTCTAAGAGTTCTACTAGGAACTCCAAACAGAACTATTGCGCGATTATTTTCTCTTTGCCTCGTCGCATCGGTGGTCTAATTTTTCGCAAAAATTTCTTTTTTTAATTTTACAGAAAAATGTTATAAAGATTTTCGATAGAACTCTGGGAACTGCTAACATAACTGTTGCGTGATTGTTTTAAATTTTAATTCAAAATAATGGCTCCCTTATTTTTGCAACTATCTTTTGAACTAAGGTTTTGATCAAAAAATGACAAAGTGATCTTCGATAGAACTCTTAGGGTACTATTCAGATCTGCGAATAGAGTGGTTGTTAGCTCAATTTTGGTATTTTCCAAAATTTTTTCGTGAAATTCTGCAGAACTATTGAAATTTTGCACAAGTACTCTAGAACTACTTCATATCTACCAAGAACTCCGAAAAATATTATATTTTTGTAAATTCGGTTGCTAACTTCACAAGGCTGAAATATTCTTCTAATTCCTAAATCTTAGGATCCAGCAGGATGTAAGAAGATTCAAGATAGAAGAAGAAAAGACAAGATAGTTTATCAAAAAGTCCTATTTTGAGTTTAAACAAATTATGTTCTTTGTGCCAGATCTATTAGTAAATGAAACAAAGTTTGTAAAACTCTTTATAGTTGTAAACATAAAGATTTTTGCAAAGATAAATGATAAAAGATACGTATAAAATTCGGACCAATTTGAACAAATATTTTCCGAAACTTCTGTGTGAAAATCCTTTAAAAAATTCTAAAATGCAAATTGTTAACATACTCCATGTTGTACATAGTTTCAGGCAGATCTTGTTCCTTAAGCTGAAACTTCTTTTTCTTCACCGGTTCGATCAAAGGCACATCGAGAGGTTGAGCATCTTCCTCCTGAACAATCGTCTCAACATCCGGTCCGTAAACTTGCAAGGCAGAAGGATAATAATTCTTATCTTCATGCAGCACTATTGCCATGGGTTGAGGCTCAGAATCTTCCATATGTTCGTCCTACAAGAGAAAGATTAGTGCATGTTTTGGTTTAGGAGTTGTTTTGCTTACATCATATTCTTGGTGTTCTTCCTCATCTTGAAATGTTTCTGGCTCGTCGTCCTCGTCATCGTCGCTGTCTAGTTCGGGGCCGACGTAATTGCCGAATTCGTCGTATAAATCTGTGTCCATCACTAATACTTTGGGACAAAACTGAAGGATTAAGCTAATACCGCCAACGTTTGCTAACGCATTGGTTTCTATAGGTTAAGTTTATGTTTATATCTCCCTCACTTAGCTACTGGAAAACAAGGAACTAAGTAATAGAAAATAATTCCAAAGCTGGCTTTGAAATTACTACAGAAAACTGTAGAAATTGTTTTTACTACAAGATTTTAAAGCTAATTTAGTGATAAAACCAACAAAATTTATAAATTTCTAAATAAATTTTCGTTTAAGTACCAATTTGTGCGTTTTTAAAGAATATTTGCTTTAACTTCTACTTGATAATTTGTTTTTGGAAGAGTTTGTGTTTGTAGTAGCGGTTCGTAGATGTCGCTAGGTTTGGTATCGATTGCGCAGCTTTTCGTTGGTTAATTTTATATTCAGGGCTATTATAGGGCGTTGCCCGCGCTCGGGTGGCGAACATAATAAAATGGCCTTGTAATTTCGACGACGTCCGTTTGTTTGAATTCCTCGTTTTCGTGTGGAGTTTTTGCTGCGGATGGACAAAGGGACAATGGTGGGAAATTCTTGGTCTTTTCACCGAAAGCGTTTGTTGGGCTCGGTGGGATCCACAGGGAATTCGTACGAAAATTTTGTTTGGAACAAAGCTAATAAGGGAAATTAACTGTTGATGCAAAAGAGATAATTGTGGGAAATCTTTGGCTTTTACGTAAAATTGTGTTTTGGTGAAAACCATAAGAAATGTCTATGGAAATTAAAAATATTTAAATTAATATGTTGTTTTCATTTGAACAAGTATTTTTTAAATCTGTAAAAATGCTTTGAAAAACCAAAAAAATAGAAAATTGTTAACATTGGAGTATGTTAACAATTTGGTGTTAACATACCGAATACCTACAGTTACGGACAATTTGATGCAAAAGCCAAAGATTTCCCACAATTGTCTCATTTGCATTCGGTTCGTTTAAATTTGAGAAATGAAATGAATCTTTGCTAAAATTGGATAATTATGGAAAATGTTTTGGCAAATACGTGAACTGTTGCAAAATGCAAATATGTGAACTGTTGCAAAACGAGATATTTTGAAATATTTTGTTCGAAACGAAAAACATACTTAGAAAAACATATTTTAAATAGCATTGTCAACAAAATCTTCTTCGAGTACCTATTTCACTATTTTTCTGAAAATTTTAAATATTTTTTACCAAATCAATAATTTGAAGCTAATTTTGACAAATTTACTTAAACATACTGTATAGAGAAATTTTGGTACCTTAAAATCAAGAAAGTAATAAGGCTATCAACTCAATATTTATACCAAAGTTTTAATTATGTTCCAAAAATATTAGTAGGTTTTTTACCAATTTCAAACAATTTTCAACTTCAGTCAAATGTGAAATTTCCAAAAATCTTACTTAAAAACTGTTTCGGATCCCAATAAGGCTATCGACCCAAAACTCTGTTTAAATCGTTTCAACCAAAATTTGTTTCTAAAATCTATAAAATACTTACAAAATGTTTTAATTTCTGAATTTCTCAAGGTTTATACATAACGAATCAATTTTCACCAATTTCCCAAGTGATTCAGAGTAGATTCTACATTTTTTACATTTGTGTCAGCTTCAACATTATTAAGTTCTAATAACTCACACAGTCACAGGTAAATATTGCTCAATAATTGTCAAACATGTCAAAAATGGCACAGTTGGCAAAAAATGTTAAATCTATATTGTATCAACATTGTGAATAATGATACAAATGTGTTATCAAAATTATGTCTCAATAACGCCAAAATTGAAGATATATGTCTTATTGCAGATATAATGACAACAGCCTCAATGACGTCAGAATCAAATGACTATTAAAATTATAGGAATAATTGCAGATCAGAATCGAATGACTATAATTTTAATAGTCATTAGATTCTGATGTTCTTGGGGCTGTTGTCATTATTTGACTAGGGCTTCACGAGACGAGATAAGGCGAGAGTTTCAAAAATTCTCGTCTTGCTCTCGTTAGTTGTGAAAAAAATTACGCTCGTCTTATTCTCGATCTTGCTCTGATAACCATTTGTCTCGTCTCGCTCTCGTAACAGTTTTTCTCGTCTCGTCTCATATTGTTCTTGCTAGAACTTATTGTCATCATATACCTAATCATTTATTTTATTGTAATTAATAAATGAATAAACCTTATATTTTGTTGACTATTTAAAATTCATAATAAAAACGAAGGAAATAATTTGAAATTGTCTACGACATCTATTTTGTATTACGCAATATATCTACTCTTTTATTTGTATATGTTACGGTAAAAGTACAAAATCGGCAATATTAACATTTACTGGTATATGTCTACCAATTTGATAGGTAAATGTGAGTTTAAATTTCATCTTTTACCGGTAAAAGTACATATTTTCCAACGTATAATGGTAAGAGTTAAAAATAATAAACAGACATAAAATATACTAGTATATTAAGGTTAAAATATATTTGAACTAATTTATATTATTTTATTGTACCTAGATAAAAGCAATGAATACAATTTGAATAGGGCTTCACACGAGAACGATATTTTTCTCGTCTCGTCTCGTCTCGTATCGTAAAAGCGAGACGAGAACGAGACGAGACCGCATGTGGTCTCACACTCGTAAGAGCGAGAACGTATGTGGTCTCGCTCTCGCGAGAGCGAGAACGTATGTGTTCTCGCTCTCGCGATAGCAAGATCGCATCTGGTCTCGTTCTCGCGAGACACGAGAGTCTCGTTTCTGATCCCGGTCATACTTCTTCTTCAATTTTTGATTTTAATACGGACAGCCGTAATATTTTCTTACATAAATTTGAACTACGGGTAAGTTACATTTCATTAAATAACAATTAAAAGAGTAGATTTCGTAATATGAAATAGATGTCGTAGACAATTTCAAATTATGTTCGTTTTTATTATTATTTTTAAATCGTCAACAAAATAGAAGGTTTATATAAACATAAAAATTTATGGTGTGTTATCGCTACATTTTCGTGTGGATGGAACAAAGCTAAATTAGAAGATATTAATAGTAACTAAATAGAAAATTGATGTAAAGAGACAGTGATTAATTTACAATAAAATGAATGATTGCCTCGTTTTGGACTATCTTAATAATAAGTTCTAGCAAGGACGATATTTGGCGAGATTAGACGAGACGAGACAAACGGTAACGAGAGCGAGACGAGACAAACGGTTACGAGAGCGAGACGAGACTAACGATTACGAGAGTGAGAGCGAGACGAGACTAACGGTTCCTGGAGCGGGAGCGAGACTGAGACGAGAGTAATTTTTACACAACAAATGAGAGCGAGACGTGATTTTTTAATCTCTTTCCCTCTCGTCTCGTGTGAATCTCGTCTCGTATGAAGCCCTAATTTTGATCATAATTTATTACCTTATTTAATTACCTTATTTGTTATACCTATTCGTTATAATTTTATCCGCTTGTATAATACTAATTTTTTATTGTAATTCGAAATTCATTATTTATAAGACCTAATCACACCCAAAGTATTAGGTTTTTTTAAAAACCTCTATACATTTGCCAACATTATTAGATATATGTACACAATTGCCGGAAATAGTTGGTAAAAGTAAATTGAACTTACATTTACCTACCAAGAAGTTATATGTGTACATATGCCGGTAAATGTGTACATTTTCCAAACTACGTACTCTTACCGTAACATACAAATAATAAAATGTAACTTGCCCGAGCCCAGAAGGAGCAGTTCAAATTTATGCAAGAAATTTTACGCCTGCCCGAGTCAAAGGTTGAAGAAGAAGTCTCTCGCCTAAGTAATTTTAGAAACAGTCCCGTCTCGTTCTCGTCTCGCTTTTAAGAGACGAGTCGAGAAAAATATCGTTCTCGTGTGTGAAGTCCTATATTTGAGATATATCTTCAATTTTGACATTATTGAGAATTTTGACATAATATTGATAACACATTTGTTTCATTATACACAATGTTGAAACAATATAGATTTAACATTTTTTTATAATTATGCCATTTTTGACCGTTATTGAGCAATATTTACCTATAATTTTAATTCATTATTTCTGTTTACTTTTTTATATTTTTCAGGCAAAAATACACAATTAACATAAATTTTACTATAAAACATTCCAACAGATAATTGAATTCTTTATACGTTTTATTTCAGAGATTTTTCTAAATTGTTCCTAGTTTTTGAGTTACAAGCTATCAAAATCAAAATTTAATCTTGACACCAAATAAACAAAATTTATCGAATACCATTTTTATTGTTTTACGTTTTTCAAACAAACATTACACAATTAACGTAAATTTTACTATAACAGGTTCGCTGTGCGTTTTATTTCGTGCGCTGCGCTGGGCTTTATCCCAGCGGCGTGGTGAGGCGATCCACAATATAATAACAAAAAAATAAAAAAGGTAATAACAATAGATTGGTTGTCTTTGTTGGTGCAACCTTCCACCTCCCTCCGCACGTTTTCCATTCCCCCGCGCGTTCATGTCGATCAGTCAAGATTTTGTTTTGTTTAATTTAGCACGCGGAGTTTTGACATTGACTATGGATAATTTTATTCAAAGAAATAGAAAACGAAGTAAAGATTCAGGAGAGATCCGTAAAGAAACTTTAGAAAAACGCAACAAGTTTAGATAATATGAAGACCAATATTTGGATTTCGGATTTACCTACATTACTAAAGGAAATGTAGAACTTCCTCAATGTATTTTTTTTCATAAAGTGTTGGCAGCTGTCATGACAACGCACAGTCATCTACCACTTAAACCGAGACACTTTTTGTTAGAAAATTGCGAGAACTGCTTTCCTGCATCACTGCATCACTCCACGGCTTTTCTTTCAAAAGCATCAGTTCCTACAAAAGCAAAGTCGCCTCCTACAAGGTAAGCTCACAGTGTTGCCAAATGTAAGAAACCACACACGATTGCTGAGGAACAAGAAATTAAAAAAACCGGCCAAGTGCGAGTTGTGACTCGCGCACCGAGGGTTCCGTACAAACTTGTAAGTAAGGTATCTTTAGGAGGACCTAACTCTATGCAACCCATATGCTTCTGGTGCCTGACAATACCACGG
Organism: Phosphuga atrata; assembly: GCA_944588485.1. NCBI lineage: Eukaryota > Metazoa > Arthropoda > Insecta > Coleoptera > Silphidae > Phosphuga > Phosphuga atrata. The sequence continues at coordinate 26,104,771 of OX155904.1, forward strand.
AACACATTAGTGTATTTTAATAAGTTTCTAATAGTAAATTCGCATTTTTCTTGTAATTAAACTACATATTTACGGTTTTCAGATTTTTCCCTTTACATGTGCTGTAAGACACCGCTTCTTGCCAAATTTCATGATTCTAGGTCAACGGGAAGTAGCTTATAGGTTTTGATTCCCTTGTGCAATTGCAAAATATGCGACATAAACGGTCATATCTTTTGATCGCGTTGACTTACAAGTTTGATTTTTCCACAGCTGAAAGAGACCGCAGACCCGAGTAATTGATACAAATTTCAACTTGTTACCTCTACGCGTTCCTGAGAAAAATGGTCTTGACAGAGAGACAGACGGACGGACGGACGGACAGACGGACAGGCAGACAGACAGACGGACAGACAGACAGACAGACGGACAACAAAGTGATCCTATAAGGGTTCTGTTTTCGGTACGGAACGCTAAAAATGTACCTCTTTCAAACAATATGGCAGAAGATATTAATGAGCAAATTGTTGAGAAACTTTCAGATTTATTTGCCATTCAAAGGATTCAAAGGATAAGGCGACCGATACTAATGACGATGCTCAATTGATATTTTACAAGTGTGTGTGACGATTTGTTATTTTGCAGAATAATATGTGAGGTATAATATAAGTGGTAAGGTTACTGATTTATTTAAGGTCTTAGATTCATCATCATCATGGCCTTTTGGTGGTCCAATCTTGGATGTAGGCCTCTTCCCTCTTCTTCCACTCTTGGCGATCTTGTGCCTGTCTCATCCAGTCTCGACCTCCGTGCCGTCGAAAGTCGTCCATCCAGCGCTGTAGTGGTCTGCCGCGCCCTCGAGTATCTGGTCTGGGTCTCCATTCAAGGACTCGTCTCGTTCATTCTCGCAATGTGTCCTGCCCATGTCCACTTTTTCCTTGCTATGACAGCCATGACGTCTTTCACCTTGGTCTTATTCCGGATCCATTCGTTACGTTTCCGGTCACGAAGGGTGGTCCCGAGTATCGCTCTCTTAGATTCATACATGATCGAAAATAATATTAAATGGGAGAACTGTGTGGGTGTGTGTATGGATGATGCTCGAGCGATGTCTGGACAGTATGGAGGACTACAAGCTCTCATCAAAACCAAGGCTTCAAATGTAAAATGGACACATTGTGTCATACATAGAGAGGCACAGTGGGGTTTGATTTGGTTTCATGTGGGGGGACACCGGATAGTTAAGATAAAGACACAATAAATAAAGCACTATGTTATTTATTAAGATAATCAATATCATAAATGTTTAAGTATACCCTAGGCATACATTTGGTATGAAAATCTTTGAGATCAATCTTAATAACTATAGAATAGAACAATTTTAATTAAAAAATATAAATCCGAATTCACCCCACACCTATGGGTCAAACCGGATAGGCATTATATTCAAGGAGTGAATAGAGATATTAACAATAAATTCGCAGTTTTTGCAAAAAAAATAATTCTTGTTCAGAACAACTGATGTAACTTTTGTGAGCCCATTTAAGACAAGCAGTATGACGTATGACGCTAAAAGATTTCCCATTCTGCCTTCCATCACCGAAATTATGGCTAAAAGCACGTCTGACTCTGACAATTGTAGCCTACTTGACTTTCTCACATATATTCGTGGCATGTTAACGCTAGCACTCTGTAAAAAGTAAAAAAAAAGTAAGGAATGAAAAAGAGGAATAAAACAAACGCCCACAATACCTACATATAAAATCAATCGGGGTGAAACCGGATAGTCGAAATCACCCCGTCCGCTTGTACCCCACAGGTATCATATTTTAAATTGAAATAACTGGCAGGTTATGTTTAAACTCATAACAACAACAAATACCGTTTTAAAAGTTTAAATATGTATTACTTCTTAAGAAATACATCTGTATATGATAGCGTATAGGTAAACTTAATGGTAACATTTTAAAAATTAAAAATATTAGATTAACTTACCTTTGTTTTCATTTTTCGTTTATGGACGCTCCCGCTGATATTTTACAGTCACCGGCATTTGAAACCGCACTGAGTAAGCATTCGCGCTAATTTCTCCACTAGCTAGAACGAGACAGCTATGCACGGAGTATTGAAATAGCAACTATCTGATTTCACCCCCTATCCGATTTCACCCCACATTCCCCTACACCTGAAATTAATTTTGTGATGGATATAATTATCAAACTAGTGAACTACAATAAAACAAGACCTGTGAAAGCAAGATTTTTCCATAAGCTTTGTGAAGAATTGGGTGCCGAGCATACCTCTTTAATTTACCATTGCAACTCTCGTTGGTTGTCCAAAGGCAATGTACTCGCACGTGTACACGAAATGAGTTTTACATTTATCTACTTACAGAACCACACAATGTTGCGCAAAACTTTATTAATACAGAGTTTTTAATAAAATTGGCATATCTCTGCGACATATTTAATAGTATATTACGTGACAAGAGTTGTAAGATGCATATTACGTTCGATCGGAACAGTTACGCACGACCCGCATAGCGGGGCTGGCGTAATTCCGCGAGTACGTAATTGCCTTACAACTCGAGTAATGTACTATACATTATCTACGACGACACTAATTTGTTTCTGTTTAATAAGATGTAGATGTAGAGGAAATATGTTTGATGTAACACATTCGACCTTATTTAACTTGATCGAAATGAAAAGAAATACATCCATAATGGTTACATAGCTTTTTATTTAGTACTTATTTGCAGTTGTCGTTAGATTTAAACGTGAAAAAACGAAATGAATGTCAGCTTCTATGTAAATGACGTGACGTTTAATAATGATTGTTTGGAAATCACGGAGTATTATATTTAAAAATAGTATAAACTTGCAGCTCTCAACCAATCAACGAATCGTAAACCAAACGTTCATGGGTGATTACTTATTACATAACATTAATCGCGGATTATTAGATATGTGTGTGGTATGATGTATTTACGTAGTCCACGGCAATAATGGGCATTTATAATAGTGGTCGTAGATAAAAAATTAAATGATCTTAATAAGTCCTTGCAGGAAAACAATACTCACATACTGCAGAGATCGAGTAAATTACTGTTTCCCTGCTTTACAAGGCATTCTACAAGAAAAATCGATAGAAATCCTCAATCCCTCTTTAAAAACAATATTTACACAGCACTTGTTATCATTAAGCTAGCATTTTGAGAAATATTTTTCCGAAAATCAGGAGCAATATGACTGGATTAGAAACCCTTTCCAGTCGACCTTACCATCAACACTTTCGACAGAGGAAGAAGAACAATTAATAGAATTGTCATATGATTTCACCCTTAAACCTCAAAACGATAAAGACTAACTATATGATTTTTGCAGCTCAGTTTCTCCCAAATATCGCGCCATCAGCGCTGCAGCATTGATGGTTCTATTAGCACTTGCGACATCGTGCTTGTGCGAAACAGGCTTTTCTGCAGTTGCAGTAATAAAGAACAAGTAGCTACAGATGGAAAATAAATTTAGAGAAAGAGATGAGTGTGGCGATTTCTAAACTTGAGCCCCGTTTAGAGAAGCTATGCTCAGAAAAGCAAGCACATCCTTCTCATTAGTAGCCAGCCAACAAAGAAAAAAGGAATAACTCTTTTCATTTTTATTCTTATGTTTTGTTTTTGTTCCTATTTTCTAATAAAAAATATAAATGTTATTTGGACTTTTTCTGATAACTTATTAGTCATCCGATTGTAGATTTGGTGGTGACGACTTGTACTGCGACCTTTATAGATCTATTGTACCCCACCCTCTTCCTCTAAGCGTTGGTGTACTTACCCATTTAGAGCGCCTCCTCTAATCCTGATTCCTTTAGGAATTTCAGGATCTAGGTGGGAACTTGTTACCAGCCCATAACTACAACTGGTAAGTACTTTTTGGCCTAGAGGGAGGCCTCGCAAAAAAATTTCAAATTCCCAAGCCCGTCATAGTAAAAATAAGTTTGGGAAGGCCTAGACCCGGGATGGGCAACCCACGGCCCGCGAGCCGACTGCGGCCCGAGAAAGTGCTTAATGCGGCCCGCGAAAATATGTTGTAAATACATAAGATTTGGCCCGCAGTTCGCAGAACTCAATATAACTTTTAAGATTGGTATCGATTCTTGAGACAAATTCTTAAAAATATTCGAAAAAGTTAAAATGTCTGATTTGCAGCATTTGCGGTATTTCAACGACTTTTGAGGATTTGTAAAATTGCTGACTTTCGTGAAGGATCGAGGCTTGACGCAAACACTAATGCGCTCAAACACGTGAATGCGCACGCTTGCATCGTAGGTGCGTGCAAAAAAAAAAATTCTGGCCCGCGTTAGCTAGTACGAACTCTGACTGGAAACTCTGAAAAATGTCTGATTTTCAGCATTTGCTGTATTTCAACGACTTTTGAGGATTTGTAAAATTGCTGACTTTCGTAAAGGATCGAGGCTTGATGCAAACACTAATGCGCTCAAACACGTGAATGCGCACGCTTGCCTCGTTGGTGCTTGCAAGAAGAAAATTCTGGCCCGCGTTAGCTAGTACGAACTCATCACCTAAAAAGTTTGACCACCTCTGGCCTAGACAATAAGACATTCTAACGGAAAATTGAATTACCAATCTATAAGTTTTATTTGAAATATTTTTCGAAACTTTACGTAGTTTTTGAGTTATGAGCTATCAAAATCAAAATTTGATCTAGACACCACGGAAACAAAATTTTCCCAATATAAGTTTTGTATTTTTACGTTTTTCGGAAAAAATACGCATTTTACATAAATTTGCCAATGATACATTCTAACGGAAAATTGATTTGTCTATAGTCTATAGCAGGGGTCTCCAAACTACGGCCCGAGGGCCACATCCGGCCTGCGGACAGATTTTGTCCGGCCCGCGGAGAGCTAGCATACTTGAAAACTCCTTTTAGAGAACATATTTTTTATAGCAAATTAAATTTAGTTAACTTAAGTATTCTAATGTTTTGTTGAATAATTATTAATATGACATCTACATTGATATGGTCATGGGCTAAGTACTCATAACATTGTTGTAGGCTTATTGTTATTGTTTTTGTGATAAGTTGGATAAAGAAGCACAGAATTGTAATGAGTAAAGACATGTATAATATGCAGAAAATTTAACTTCAGTATATAATAACTAACAAATTATTGAAATGAATCCAACTAACATTTTATACATTTTAAATAAAAACATAACTTAATATAACAAGCATAATGACATATGAAATACTAATGAGATTTATGTAATTGAGATTTTCCACTGACAATAGTTTGTAGTTGTGGACTAATTTTACTTGTACCAATTATTAAAAGAGATTTAAGATGCTCATCAGTTAATTTAGATCTGTAAACATTTTTTGTGTACTTCATTTTGGAGAAGGTCTTCTCACACAAATAAGTAGTATCAAAAACAGAAAACAGCCCACGAGCAAATTTATGCAAATTATCAAATTGTGTCGGTGGAAGACTCTTATAAAATTCCAACAAAGATGAGTTTTGATATTTGTTCTTAATTATATCACTGCACTGTAGATCAATCATTTCCATTTGAACTTCCGGGGCTAGGGTTTCAATGTCAGTATCAAAAGGATTGTGAAAAATCATATTTTGATTCGCAATGGCATCAAAGTCCGAGAAACGAATATCAAAATTTATTTTCAAAGCACTCAACGCCTCGATTGCAAAATCGATAGGAAACTCAGTCTCAGTGGTGTGGCTGAATATTTCACATGTTTTAAAATGTGAAAAACATTTACTACGTAGTTGTGATTGAAACAGTATCAATTTCTTCCGGAATGATTTGATATTAGTGTATAAATCAGGAAGATGCTGGTTTTCTCCTTGCAATCTCAAATTCAGTTCGTTCACATGTTTTGTCAAATCAACATTGAATGCTAACTTCCACAGCCATGCGTTGTTTTGTAATTCAGTAAGAGGGCGATGCTTTTCATTCAAAAAAATTTCGATCACTGCTCGAAGTTCAAAAAAGCGCTGAAGGACTTTCCCACAACTAAGCCAACGTACCGCAGTATGATAAGGTAAGTCATTTTCTCCAATCTCTTCAATAAATTGTCGGAATTGTCGGTGATTCAGCCCAAAAGATCTGATAAAATTAACAGTTGATATGGCTGGTTTCAGAACTTCAGACATATCCAAACATTTTCCGCACAAAGACTGTTGATGAATGATACAATGTAAGACTAATGGTTTTAACCCACCGTCATTTTCTACAGCTTTTGACACAAGAGCGACCACTCCTTTATCTTTCCCACTCATGTTTTTGCCTCCATCAGTTGTAATACATTTCAAGTTTTTCCATCGAAGGTTCTTTTGACTAATGGCCATTTCAACTCCTTTAAAAATATCTGTACCAGTAGTTGTGCCATGAATACTATACATATCAAGAAGTTCTTCATGCACTTCATAGCTTTTATCTACTCCTCGAATATAAATCAACACCTGAGCAGTATCTGACACATCCATTGACTCATCCAAGGTCAAAGAAAACCACTCAACATGTCCATTTTTGTCGAACAGTTGAGAGGATATATTTTCAGCGATGTTTTCTACCCTTCGAGCCACAGTGTTTGCTGACATACTGACAGTTTTTAATAAATTTACCTTTTCAGGGCACATCTCTTCGGCTACTGCAATTATGCATTCTTTGATCATTTCTCCATCGGTGAATGATTTTTCACGTTTTGCAATTTCAAGAGCCACACGAAAGCTGGCACGAGTTGCAGCCTCTTGTTCAGTTTTGAGTTTTGTAAATGAAGATTGCTGCGATTTCAATCCGCGCTTCATAGCTTCGAATTTTTCTGTCCGCAAACTTCCTGTATATTTTGAGTAATTTTGAAAATGTTTTGTTTCATAATGACGTTTAATGTTATATTCCTTGAGAACGGCTATGCTTTCATTGCAAATCAAACATAGCGCCTTGTTACTGGACTCAATTACGAAATACTGAATGTTCCACTGATCTTTGAATTTTCTGCATTCACTATCAATTTTTTGCTTCTTTTCCATACTACTAAATCACACACAAAAGCAACAATTCAAATCAAAATACTGTTACAAAGATGTCTTAAACTTAAACACGCACAAACACGTTTTAAGGAGGTACGCACTATTTTATTTCACAACAGTGCCATAGGAACTGACTTGTGGTTGCGCCACTAGCCTTCTTATCTATTCCAATTACTGCCATCTAGAAGTGAGTGGAAGACACCAGAACTTTCTCGAACCAACGAGATTAGTCTGAACGTGCTATTAGAGCCATCTGTTAGCGATAGAAGGTACTACCTATTTCCGCTTGTGTCCACCAAATGTCGTGTCATGTTACTCCTCATGGCTTGTACTCTACGACTAATCTAGAAATTACAGATAATGACAGGAAAATTAATAATATGCAGTGTTGCCGTTTTGCGGACTTTAGTCCGATTTGCAGCCTTTTTTAAACGTTGCGTACTTTTTCGGACTTTTTTTTCATCAGTGGACTATTTCACTTTTTACCACCGGCAACAATGATATTATGGTTTTGGCCCTCGGAACTTACTGGAGTAATCAGTATGGCCCTAGGGCTGGAAAGTTTGGAGACCCCTGGTCTATAGGTTTCATTTGAAAGATTTTTCGAAATTTTTCTTAGTTTTTGAGATATAAGCTATCAAATTCAAATTTTTTCTTGACACCAAGGAAACAAAATTTAACTAAGATAATTTTCAGACAAAAATACACAATTAACAAACATTTTACTATAAAACATTCTAAGAGATATTTAAAACTTAAAAAAAAAACTCTAATTTTTATTACATAAACGAAGTTTCCGATGAAACGTCGTTTGATGCAAAGACGAGCCCGACAACGGGCGAAAAGTACTTCTTGACGTAGATTATTTAATATAAGAAATGTCACATCTAGTTGTATTTCCACATAACCTAGACAACGCACGCAAATATTCAATATCGCTAGGTTACATTAAAATAAAGAAATAAAATAAAATTAATACAATCAATACCGCGATTTTTAAAAAGTGACGTGAAATGTCAGAATTTGTTTTCATCATAATCATTTTTTTTTTCAAAATAATATTAAAAATTAAAGAAAACATTTTAAAATGAGTGTAAATTCTATGGTGATACCGGAGACTGAGAGATCTTATGGCGAATCCACACCACCGGAGACAATTGAAAAAGCAAATTTTTCATTTTTGATTCCATTTTTTTTGGATGACCCCTGGATCCCAAACTTGTAACATATATTCCCTCGCATGAGTAGGTAATAAAAGATATTGTTTGTAATACGGGCGGTATTGTCAATTGCCCTCTCGGGCGAATGTGCGCACGATCGAAATGACTGCGCACAATTTCGCTCTCGCGAAAAATTGACAACTTTTCGCCATAGTTAAACAATATATTAATAATTGCTAATTATCAAGAGAACAAGTTTAATTTGTCGTGTGTTCAGCCAATAATTTTAGCCAATTGTTGATAGTGTATAACTAGTTCCAAAACGGCAAACGGTTTTGTTTGTAAGTAGGGAATTAGTCTAGATATTAATAAATTTTAAATTGTTGACACTTCTGCCATTATTTTTTTTACAATTATCTTTTTGATAATATTGAGCAAAATTTGCATAAAGTTTTTTGTCATTCGATCATTATATAATCATTTTTTAGGGTTCCGTACCGAAAACGAAACCCTTATAGGATCACTTTGTTGTCCGTCTCTCTGTCTGTCCGTCCGTCCGTCTGTCTGTTTGTCCATCTGGTCCATCCAAAGACCATTTTTCTCAGGAACGCGTAGAGGTAACAAGTTGAAATTTGTATCAAATTTCACCGCTCTTTCAGCTGTGAGAAAATCAAACTTGTAAGTCAACGCGATCAAAAGATATGACCGTTTATGTCGCATATTTTGCGATTTCACAAGGGAATCAAAACCTATAGGGTACTACCCGTTGACCTAGAATCATGAAATTTGGCAAGAAGCGGTGTCTTACAGCACATGTAGAGGGAAAAATCCGAAAACCGTAAATATGTAGTTTAATTACAAGAAAAATGCGAATTTACTATTAGAAACTTATGAAAATACACTAATGTGTTGCGTGGTATTGTCAGGCACCAGAAGCATATGGGTTGCATACAGTTACGTCCTCCACAAAAAAAATATACCTTACTTACAAGTTTGTACGGAACCATCGGTGCGCGAGTCACAACTCGCACTTGGCCGGTTTCTTTGTCATTGTTGACAATTTTGAAACAATGTAGATTTTAACTTATTTAAACATTTGTCTTCAGGTAAGCATTTGCTGGGTTATGTGGGATCTACACAGAATTTCTACGAAAATTTTGTTTGAATTAAACGAATTAGAAAAATTATCTGTTCACGCAAAGGAGACAATCTGGTGGCCTCAAGATGAGCCAAATTGGGGCATTTTTTATACAAATTTATAATCAAACAAAGAAAACTAGTCATGGAATATGAGCCGAGTAAAACTAAGCATGAAATATGAGTCAAGAAAAACTAGTTACACGTACTAGTTACACTATACACGTATAGTGTCGCATTGCCACTCTCGTAATTGCCATTGCCACACTTGTCTCGCATTGCCATTCTAATCTTGTCTACCAAACTGCACTGACTAAACAAGTCCCATACCAAAGAGAATAAATGATAATACAGATAAAATTAAGCAGCCTTAATTAAGCCGTCTGTTCATATAAGATTTGGTGAAAATAGCCGGTTACATCATAAATTTAGTTTTATTTAACTTATTCGACACGTTTATAATCTTGAGAATCTTCTTGCAAGAAAATCTACGAAAAACCACTAATTCAATATAGACAACCAAAAATGTGTCATGTGTAACGGATAATTTCATTTCATATGTAATGAAAACTTGATTTAATAATGAAAATTGAAATCAGAGTTTCAAATTTCAAATAAAAACAGTTAAATATACCATTTCATTTCTTAATGGAATCAATCAATTTCAGTGACCTCCTAATAACAGTCTGCGAAAAATTTCCGTCCTTGAGCGCCGCCACCCGCCACTCAACTCAACTAACGCCGCCGAAAGGTCACGTAGAGGACACACGCGCACTTATCGACCCCGCGACACCAAACCCGCATCCGGAACGCCTTGCCCGCTCCCCATTCGTCCATCCCTGCCAAGACCCGCCCAGCTCCACGCCCATTCAATATCACAAGTGCACGGAATCCCAAAGATTTTACACTCAAAACCGCGTCTTTATAACTCTTGATGGAAAATTGATGGAGAAACACTGAAACGGGTTTCGGCAAGAGGAGGAAAAGGACGATGGGGTGGGTGAGTTTCATGAAAATTGGATGGAATTTAGTAGGTGGTTGCATTTTTTTCTTAATTGAAATGCGATTGCGAACTTTATTTTGAAAAAACTTGAAAATTCAAGATTAGGTACCTAGGTTTAAGTAGTTCAAACAGAATAAACAAGTCCAGGTGTTGTGATTGTTGGAGAGGCAAGACTAGTTTATAAAGTGTAAGTTCAGAGAAGATCGTAATCATTCAAGGACAACATAAAACTGCTTTAGTTAACTAAAATAAAATTGGACTGAAGCTTGACTGGTTTAACTAGACTAGTCTAATCTTATCAGCCTAGGTAATAGTAGACTAGACTAGTCCAAAACATAATTGTATTAAGACCTACCAAGATATAATTGAGCCAGAATTTTTGGTTGGTCTATCCTAGACGCGAAGAAAAAGGAACAACAAAGTTTGCTTTTTAAGAATGAATGACCTAAAAACCTTGAAATTTACTGCTTTTTCGAAAGTCAATTTAGCTGAAAATCCGTTCGGAATACGAAATTTTCTGTTTCCTCACTCAGTAAATAATCCATTTTCCCCCGACAGAAAATCGACAGTCACGTCAAGGAAGCACAGAAAGAAACTTGAGAAAGGAAACATTTTCGCTTGAAAATCATTAAAATTTCAGACGAATCCGACAGAGATTTTCAGGTAGCTAGGGGTGGATTACACAGGGCAACAATTCGCAAAAAGATTTTTTTTAAGAAAACCAGACGTTTCAAGGCTGACAATAAATCAATAAAATAACGCCTGCAACGTTCCATTCCTTGATAACAATTTGTTTTTAATTGTAATGGGGTTTAAACAATGGGGTTGGTACTTTATTATAAATTGGCTTAAATGAGAGAATAATTGGAGGACAGGAATTGGTTTATAATTTGAAGAAACAAATCGTTAGGGTTTTATTTTATGAGACTTGTATCCTCTTGTGTAAGATTTTTATGCAATGAAATGAATTGTAAGAAAGTTTAAAGAACTTTCCTTCTAAAGTCTTAATTTTGAATAAAACACACGTTTTCCACCCTTATTTCGTCTATTTTACGAGTAAAACGAGTGTGGTCTTATCTTCCATCCAGCGCCCTGCAACACGGCCGATAATATTCACCCCTTGGCAACCGGCGGCTGAATATTACCGTCCGGATTTGTACGCGGTGGTTTGGGGCGTTGGCAGATCGGAGGGGAGAACCGTCGGTCCGGAAACTTTCCATCCGGAGCTCCGGAAGCGAGACAAAGAAATCGTTATCACAAAGAAATTATTATTTTTTTTTGTTGGGGAAGTGGGTGCGACGGGGAAGGGAGTTAATTGCGTGTCGAGTTTTAGTTGCGTGAAGCGGACTGTCGGCGGTCTTGATCGGAGACTGGCGGATTCTATTGGTATACGGAATGACCGAGTTTCTGGTCTCTCTCGTCAGCGCCAGAAAACTTTGGAAGATAATTAATGGTAATTTATTCAAAATCAAAGGGTCTTTGCATAATATTATTAATTTCAATGAAGTTATATAAAATACAAACAATTAAACCAAATGGCATATAATAACTCAAATTATTCAAATTTAGTCTCTAAAATTTTTTTTTTTATTTTCTTCCAAAGATAAATAATAAGTTTCGAAAATATCTTCACACCAGAAATGGAAAATTCTCGTTTAAAATGAAAGAATTTAACAAATCCGTCTATCTTTATGGAGCTTTTGCATGAAATTTGTTGGTGCATCCAAAAAATTGTAGAAATCTTGGTAAAAATTTTGTCACTTCGACAAATTTACCAAAAATAATAGTTACGTACTCAAAGCCCCATGCAATCCTAAGAACAAACTAAAACTTTTATTTTTCTACATTCCCACTTTAACAGAAATCCTCACATTATTTATATTTAGACACGAATATTTTGAATGGAATAGTTGCGAGCGTTACCACGTAAAAAAACCATACTTACACTGAATTGATAAATTCACTATGTTTTACCAAACCTTATGTTTTACCCACATGTCTACCCTATGTTTTAACCTATGTTTTAACCTATGTTTTAACTTATAGTTATAAGTGTGGTTAAAACAAAGTGAATTTATCAATTCAGTGTACGAACATTTTGTTTAAGAAATTGCACAAGAAAAATATTATTCTTTTGTAAAAATCGATCAAAATCCTTTTTTTCTTTCTATTCTAATTTTAAGATTTATTGGGAAACTGGGGGAGAACTTTCACAATTTTATAAGCATACGAAGGGGAACACGTTGCCGGCAATTAACTAATGCCTCGGCGCGCGCACGCACTTAATTTCCATCCGCGTGCGGCCAAAGCCCCAAGGCGTATAATAAGGGATGAGAGACACCCCCAACACTTTTTTTACATCATCATTATTTGTTTAATCCAAATTACATCCAACATTATGATTTATATATCATGTATCGAAAGTAAGCAGATTAGGCAGAGAGACAAGACTAGACAGACAAGACTAGACAGACAAGACTAGACAGACAAGACTAGACAGACAAGACTAGACAGACAAGACTAGACAGACAAGACTAGACAGACAAGACTAGACGGGCAAGACTAGACAGACAAGACTAGACAGACAAGACTAGACAGACAAGACTAGACAGACAAGACTAGACAGACAAGACTAGACGGACAAGACTAGACAGACAAGACTAGACAGACAAGACTAGACAGACAAGACTAGACAGACAAGACTAGACAGACAAGACTAGACAGACAAGACTAGACAGACAAGACTAGACAGACAAGACTAGACAGACAAGACTAGACAGACAAGACTAGACAGACAAGACTAGACAGACAAGACTAGACAGACAAGACTAGACAGACAAGACTAGACAGACAAGACTAGACAGACAAGACTAGACAGACAAGACTAGACAGACAAGACTAGACAGACAAGACTAGACAGACAAGACTAGACAGACAAGACTAGACAGACAAGACTAGACAGACAAGACTAGACAGACAAGACTAGACAGACAAGACTAGACAGACAAGACTAGACAGACAAGACTAGACAGACAAGACTAGACAGACAAGACTAGACAGACAAGACTAGACAGACAAGACTAGACAGACAAGACTAGACAGACAAGACTAGACAGACAAGACTAGACAGGCAAGACTAGACAGACAAGACTAGAAAGACAAGACTAGACAGACAAGACTAGACAGACAAGACTAGACAGACAAGACAAGACAGACAAGACTAGACAGACAAGACTAGACAGAAAAGACTAGACAGACAAGACTAGGCAGACAAGACTAGACAGACAAGACAGGACAGACAAGACTAGACAGACAAGACTAGACAGACAAGACTAGACAGACAAGACTAGACAGACAAGACTAGACAGACAAGACTAGACAGACAAGACTAGACAGACAAGACTAGACAGACAAGACTAGACAGACAAGACTAGACAGACAAGACTAGACAGACAAGACTAGACAGACAAGACTAGACAGACAAGACTAGACAGACAAGACTAGACAGACAAGACTAGACAGACAAGACTAGACAGACAAGACTAGACAGACAAGACTAGACAGACAAGACTAGACAGACAAGACTAGACAGACAAGACTAGACAGACAAGACTAGACAGACAAGACTAGACAGACAAGACTAGACAGACAAGACTAGACAGACAAGACTAGACAGACAAGACTAGACAGACAAGACTAGACAGACAAGACTAGACAGACAAGACTAGACAGACAAGACTAGACAGACTAGACAGACAAGACTAGACAGACAAGACTAGACAGACAAGACTAGACAGACAAGACTAGACAGACAAGACTAGACAGACAAGACTAGACAGACAAGACTAGACAGACAAGACTAGACAGACAAGACTAGACAGACAAGACTAGACAGACAAGACTAGACAGACAAGACTAGACAGACAAGACTAGACAGACAAGACTAGACAGACAAGACTAGACAGACAAGACTAGACAGACAAGACTAGACAGACAAGACTAGACAGACAAGACTAGACAGACAAGACTAGACAGACAAGACTAGACAGACAAGACTAGACAGACAAGACTAGACAGACAAGACTAGACAGACAAGACTAGACAGACAAGACTAGACAGACAAGACTAGACAGACAAGACTAGACAGACAAGACTAGACAGACAAGACTAGACAGACAAGACTAGACAGACAAGACTAGACAGACAAGACTAGACAGACAAGACTAGACAGACAAGACTAGACAGACAAGACTAGACAGACAAGACTAGACAGACAAGACTAGACAGACAAGACTAGACAGACAAGACTAGACAGACAAGACTAGACAGACAAGACTAGACAGACAAGACTAGACAGACAAGACTAGACAGACAAGACTAGACAGACAAGACTAGACAGACAAGACTAGACAGACAAGACTAGACAGACAAGACTAGACAGACAAGACTAGACAGACAAGACTAGACAGACAAGACTAGACAGACAAGACTAGACAGACAAGACTAGACAGACAAGACTAGACAGACAAGACTAGACAGACAAGACTAGACAGACAAGACTAGACAGACAAGACTAGACAGACAAGACTAGACAGACAAGACTAGACAGACAAGACTAGACAGACAAGACTAGACAGACAAGACTAGACAGGCAAGACTAGACAGACAAGACTAGAAAGACAAGACTAGACAGACAAGACTAGACAGACAAGACTAGACAGACAAGACAAGACAGACAAGACTAGACAGACAAGACTAGACAGAAAAGACTAGACAGACAAGACTAGGCAGACAAGACTAGACAGACAAGACAGGACAGACAAGACTAGACAGACAAGACTAGACAGACAAGACTAGACAGACAAGACTAGACAGACAAGACTAGACAGACAAGACTAGACAGACAAGACTAGACAGACAAGACTAGACAGACAAGACTAGACAGACAAGACTAGACAGACAAGACTAGACAGACAAGACTAGACAGACAAGACTAGACAGACAAGACTAGACAGACAAGACTAGACAGACAAGACTAGACAGACAAGACTAGACAGACAAGACTAGACAGACAAGACTAGACAGACAAGACTAGACAGACAAGACTAGACAGACAAGACTAGACAGACAAGACTAGACAGACAAGACTAGACAGACAAGACTAGACAGACAAGACTAGACAGACAAGACTAGACAGACAAGACTAGACAGACAAGACTAGACAGACAAGACTAGACAGACAAGACTAGACAGACAAGACTAGACAGACAAGACTAGACAGACAAGACTAGACAGACAAGACTAGACAGACAAGACTAGACAGACAAGACTAGACAGACAAGACTAGACAGACAAGACTAGACAGACAAGACTAGACAGACAAGACTAGACAGACAAGACTAGACAGACAAGACTAGACAGACAAGACTAGACAGACAAGACTAGACAGACAAGACTAGACAGACAAGACTAGACAGACAAGACTAGACAGACAAGACTAGACAGACAAGACTAGACAGACAAGACTAGACAGACAAGACTAGACAGACAAGACTAGACAGACAAGACTAGACAGACAAGACTAGACAGACAAGACTAGACAGACAAGACTAGACAGACAAGACTAGACAGACAAGACTAGACAGACAAGACTAGACAGACAAGACTAGACAGACAAGACAAGACAAGACTACGCAGATGACACGACGATCCTGACAACTAACAAAAATATATCTGACATAACGACAAATTTAGTAACAACTATGACTAACTTGACGGACTGGTTCACAGAAAATAAATTAATGTTAAATACAGAAAAAACAAAATTGATTATACTGAAGACAAAACGAAATTTACAAAGAGACCCAAACGATGTAATTATAAATAACGAAAGGACCGAATACAAAACATACGTGCGATTACTAGGACTGACAATTGACAGAAACCTTGACTGGACTCAACAAATACACGAACTAGCAACTAAACTCAACAGAACAGTGTTCGCCCTTAGAATACTTCAAAAATATTTAACTAGAGAGGTTCTCAAGACCGTGTACTATGCCAATTTCCAAAGCCAGGCAAGATTCTGTATAATGTTCTGGGGAGGCGGCAGTAATATTAACAAAATATTTAAAATACAGAAGCAGGCATTGAGAATCATACAGAACTTAAAATACAATGAAACCTGCAGAGGCAAATTTAAATCAGCGCAAATATTAACCACCACAGCATTATATATATACGAAACATTATTATTCACATTCAAATATAAACACTTATTCGAAAAACACAGAAATAACTTTAGAGATATAGATAGAAGAAATTGGAACTATACAATACCAATCCATAGTCTAACTATGACGGAAAAGGGACCTCCATATATAAACATGAAATTATACAATTCGCTGCCGAAGGAAATAAAATGCACAATGAATTTAAATAAAGTTAAAAAAGATATACGCAAACTATTAATTAATATGGAACCATATGATATGACCGAATATTTTGAAAAAATAAAATTGTTATAGAAAGCAAACTAGTATTAGTATTATGTAGTATCATGTTGACAATCTCACTTAGTTTGTATGTGTGTATAAATATGTAAATATATGTATATATATTACAACCTTAGATAGTGATGAATAAAGATTTTGATTTTTTGATTTTGATTTTGACTAGACAGACAAGACTAGACAGATAAGACTAGACAGGCAAGACTAGACAGGCAAGACTAGACAGACAAGGCTAGACAGACAAGACTAGACAGACAAGACTAGACAGACAAGACTAGACAGACTAGACTAGACAGACAAAACTAGACAGACAAGACTAGACAGACAAGACTAGACAGACAAGACTAGACAGACAAGACTAGACAGACAAGACTAGACAGACAAGAGTAGACAGACAAGACTAGACAGACAAGACTAGACAGACAAAATTAAACAGAAAAGACAAATCTAGACAGACAAAACTAGACAGACAAGACTAGACAGACAAGATTAGACAGACAAGACTAGACAGACAAGACTAGACAGATAAGACAAGACTAGACAGACAGACAAGACAGACAGACTAGACAGACAGAGTAGAGGGACAAGAGTAGACAGACAAGAGTAGACAGACAAGACTAGACAAACAAGACTAAAGAGACAAGACTAGACAGACTAGACTAGACAGACAAGGCTAGACACCCTTTTGTTCAGCTTGTATCTCAGTTAGTTACAACCCATTTATAACTTGTGTCTCATTTTGTAAATAATTTTATCTAATTTTAAGAAAAGATAAATACTTTAAACGTTTATATATTTTTGGTAACTTTTATTTATGCACTAACTTTTATTTTACGGTCGTTAAACTGATTATGTAACATCTCAATTGAAACCCTCAATTGAATTAATTCTCAATTAAATTATTTACTAATTTCCAGGATTTTTTTAGTTGTGCTTCAATTGGCCAAAATTAAAGGTGAGACTTTAAAGTGAGAAAGGTAAGAGGTGAAACATTTTTGGTACCTCCGGTGCCGACTGAGCTGTACGAAACATGTTTGTTACATCTGGTGCAGTCAGTTTCACGTAATATTTTCGTTACCCCGGCCGCTTACAGTTTTGTTACCACTGGTACGACAGTTTTGCAAGATAGTTTTGTTACCTCTCTTTCCGTCAGATTTACGTAACATTTTTGATACCTCTGGTGCTGTCAGTTTAAGAAACTTTTTTGATGCCACTGGTGCCGTCAATTTCGCAAAACATTTTTATTACCTCTGGTGCCGTTAGTTTTACGAAACATTTGAGTTCACTCTGGTATTGACAGTTTTGCAAACATTTTTGTTACCTCTGGTGTAGACAGTTTTACGAAACATTTTTGTTACCTCTGGTGCTGACAGCTTTGCAAACATTTCTGTTACCTCAGGTGCCGACATTTTTGACGAAACATTTTGGTTACCTCCGGTACTTACTGTATTGCAAACATATTTGTTACCCCTTGTGCTTGAATGTTGCCCATTATTCAATCTTACCTATCAATCTTACGAAAAATTCTTTTTACCACTGGTGCCGAAACATTTTACGGGTTGGTTTACGAAACATTTTTGTTACCTCTGGTGCTCTTAGTTTTGCAAACATATTTGTAACCTCTAGTGCCGACAGTTTTTAGACACATTTTAGTTACCTCTGGTGGCGTTAGCTTTACATTTTTGTTACTTCTGGTGCGAACAGTTTTACGAAACAATCATGTTAACTCTGGTGTTAAAAGTTTAATAAAGAATATTGTTACCAGTGGTGCCGACAGCTTTACAACACATTTTTGTTACCTCTGGTGCTGACAGTTATTCAAACATTCTTGTTACCATTGCTGCAGACAGTTTTTCAAAACATTTTTGCTACCTTTGATGCCCTTCTTCCTTCAGGGTATGGTCTTATCCATCTGGTCTTGTCTATCTGGTCTTGTCTGTCTGGCCTTGTCTGTCTGGTCTTGTCTGACTGGTCCTGTCTGTCTGGTCTTGTCTGTCTGGTCTTGTCTGTCTGGCCTTGTCTGTCTGGTGTTGTCTGTCTGGTGTTGTCTGCCTGGTGTTGTCTGTCTGGTCTTGTCTGTCTGGTCTTGTCTGTCTGGTCTTGTCTGTCTGGTCTTGTCTGTCTGGTCTTGTCTGTCTGGTCTTGTCTGTCTGGTCTTGTCTGTCTGGTCTTGTCTGTGTGGTCTTGCCTATCTGGTCTTGTCTGTCTGGTTTGTCTTTCTGTTCTTGCCTGTCTGTCTGGTTTTGTCTGTCTGGTCTTGTCTGTCTGGTCATGTCTCTCTGGTCTTATCTGTCTGGTCTTGTCTGTCTGGTCTTGTCTATCTGGTCTTGTCTGCCTGGTTTTTTCTGTTCTTGTCTGTCTGGTCTTGTCTATCTGGTTTTGTCTGTCTGGTCTTGTCTGTCTGGTCTTGTCTGTCTGGTCTTGTCTGTCTAGTCTTGTCTGTCTGGTCTTGTCTGTCTGGTCTTGTCTGTCTGGTCTTGTCTGTCTGGTCTTGTCTGTCTGGTCTTGTCTGTCTGGTCTTGTCTGTCTGGTCTTGTCTGTCTGGTCTTGTCTGTCTGGTCTTGTCTGTCTGGTCTTGTCTGTCTGGTCTTGTCTGTCTGGTCTTGTCTGTCTGGTCTTGTCTGTCTGGTCTTGTCTGTCTGGTCTTGTCTGTCTGGTCTTGTCTGTCTGGTCTTGTCTGTCTGGTCTTGTCTGTCTGGTCTTGTCTGTCTGGTCTTGTCTGTCTGGTCTTGTCTGTCTGGTCTTGTCTGTCTGGTCTTGTCTGTCTGGTCTTGTCTGTCTGGTCTTGTCTGTCTGGTCTTGTCTGTCTGGTCTTGTCTGTCTGGTCTTGTCTGTCTGGTCTTGTCTGTCTGGTCTTGTCTGTCTGGTCTTGTCTGTCTGGTCTTGTCTGTCTGGTCTTGTCTGTCTGGTCTTGTCTGTCTGGTCTTGTCTGTCTGGTCTTGTCTGTCTGGTCTTGTCTGTCTGGTCTTGTCTGTCTGGTCTTGTCTGTCTGGTCTTGTCTGTCTGGTCTTGTCTGTCTGGTCTTGTCTGTCTGGTCTTGTCTGTCTGGTCTTGTCTGTCTGGTCTTGTCTGTCTGGTCTTGTCTGTCTGGTCTTGTCTGTCTGGTCTTGTCTGTCTGGTCTTGTCTGTCTGGTCTTGTCTGTCTGGTCTTGTCTGTCTGGTCTTGTCTGTCTGGTCTTGTCTGTCTGGTCTTGTCTGTCTGGTCTTGTCTGTCTGGTCTTGTCTGTCTGGTCTTGTCTGTCTGGTCTTGTCTGTCTGGTCTTGTCTGTCTGGTCTTGTCTGTCTGGTCTTGTCTGTCTGGTCTTGTCTGTCTGGTCTTGTCTGTCTGGTCTTGTCTGTCTGGTCTTGTCTGTCTGGTCTTGTCTGTCTGGTCTTGTCTGTCTGGTCTTGTCTGTCTGGTCTTGTCTGTCTGGTCTTGTCTGTCTGGTCTTGTCTGTCTGGTCTTGTCTGTCTGGTCTTGTCTGTCTGGTCTTGTCTGTCTGGTCTTGTCTGTCTGGTCTTGTCTGTCTGGTCTTGTCTGTCTGGTCTTGTCTGTCTGGTCTTGTCTGTCTGGTCTTGTCTGTCTGGTCTTGTCTGTCTGGTCTTGTCTGTCTGGTCTTGTCTGTCTGGTCTTGTCTGTCTGGTCTTGTCTGTCTGGTCTTGTCTGTCTGGTCTTGTCTGTCTGGTCTTGTCTGTCTGGTCTTGTCTGTCTGGTCTTGTCTGTCTGGTCTTGTCTGTCTGGTCTTGTCTGTCTGGTCTTGTCTGTCTGGTCTTGTCTGTCTGGTCTTGTCTGTCTGGTCTTGTCTGTCTGGTCTTGTCTGTCTGGTCTTGTCTGTCTGGTCTTGTCTGTCTGGTCTTGTCTGTCTGGTCTTGTCTGTCTGGTCTTGTCTGTCTGGTCTTGTCTGTCTGGTCTTGTCTGTCTGGTCTTGTCTGTCTGGTCTTGTCTGTCTGGTCTTGTCTGTCTGGTCTTGTCTGTCTGGTCTTGTCTGTCTGGTCTTGTCTGTCTGGTCTTGTCTGTCTGGTCTTGTCTGTCTGGTCTTGTCTGTCTGGTCTTGTCTGTCTGGTCTTGTCTGTCTGGTCTTGTCTGTCTGGTCTTGTCTGTCTGGTCTTGTCTGTCTGGTCTTGTCTGTCTGGTCTTGTCTGTCTGGTCTTGTCTGTCTGGTCTTGTCTGTCTGGTCTTGTCTGTCTGGTCTTGTCTGTCTGGTCTTGTCTGTCTGGTCTTGTCTGTCTGGTCTTGTCTGTCTGGTCTTGTCTGTCTGGTCTTGTCTGTCTGGTCTTGTCTGTCTGGTCTTGTCTGTCTGATGTTGTGTGTCTGGGCTTATCTGTCTGGTCTTGTCTGTCTGGTCTTGTCTGTGTGGTCTTGCCTATCTGGTCTTGTCTGTCTGGTTTGTCTGTCTGTTCTTGCCTGTCTGTCTGGTTTTGTCTGTCTGGTCTTGTCTGTCTGGTCATGTCTCTCTGGTCTTATCTATCTGGTCTTGTCTGTCTGGTCTTGTCTATCTGGTCTTGTCTGCCTGGTTTTTCTGTTCTTGTCTGTCTGGTCTTGTCTATCTGGTTTTGTCTGTCTGGTATTGTCTGTCTGGTCTTCTCTGTCTGGTCTTGTCTGTCTGGTCCTGTTTGTCTGGTCTTGTCTGTGTGGTTTTGTCTGTATGGTCTTGTCTATCTGGTCTTGTCTGTCTGGTCTTGTCTGTCTGGTGTAGTCTGTCTGGTGTTGTCTGCCTGGTGTTGTCTGTCTGGTCTTGTCTGTCTGGTCTTGTCTGTCTGGTCTTGTCTGTCTGGTCTTGTCTGTCTGGTCTTGTCTGTCTGGTCTTGTCTGTCTGGTCTTGTCTGTCTGGTCTTGTCTGTCTGGTCTTGTCTGTCTGGTCTTGTCTGTCTGGTCTTGTCTGTCTGGTCTTGTCTGTCTGGTCTTGTCTGTCTGGTCTTGTCTGTCTGGTCTTGTCTGTCTGGTCTTGTCTGTCTGGTCTTGTCTGTCTGGTCTTGTCTGTCTGGTCTTGTCTGTCTGGTCTTGTCTGTCTGGTCTTGTCTGTCTGGTCTTGTCTGTCTGGTCTTGTCTGTCTGGTCTTGTCTGTCTGGTTTTGTCTGTCTGATTTTGTCTGTATGGTCATGTCTGTCTGGTCTTATCTGTCTGGTCTTGTCTGTCTGGTCTTGTCTGTCTGGTCTTGTCTGCCTGGTTTGTCTGTTCTTGTCTATCTGGTCTTGTCTGTCTGGTTTAGTCTGTCTGGTCTTGTCTATCTGGTCTTGTCTTTCTGATCTTGTCTGTCTGGTCTGGTGTTGTCTGTCTGGTCTTGTCTGTCTGATGTTGTGTGTCTGGTCTTATCTGTCTGGTCTTGTCTGTCTGGTCTTGTCTATCTGGTCTTGTCTGTCTGGTTTGTCTGTCTGTTCTTGCCTGTCTGTCTGGTTTTGTCTGTCTGGTCTTGTCTGTCTGGTCATGTCTCTCTGGTCTTATCTGTCTGGTCTTGTCTGTCTGGTCTTGTCTGTCTGGTCTTGTCTATCTGGTCTTGTCTGCCTGTTTTTTTCTGTTCTTGTCTGTCTGGTTTTGTCTGTCTGGTATTGTCTGTCTGGTCTTGTCTGTCTGGTCTTGTCTGTCTGTTCCTGTTTGTCTGGTCTTGTCTGTGTAGTTTTGTCTTTATGGTCTTGTCTGTCTGGTCTTGTCTGTCTGGTGTTGTCTGCCTGGTGTTGTCTGTCTGGTCTTGTCTGTCTGGTCTTGTCTGTCTGGTCTTGTCTGTCTGGTCTTATCTGTCTGGTCTTGTCTGTCTGGTCTTGTCTGTCTGGTCTTGTCTGTCTGGTCTTGTCTGTCTGGTCTTGTCTGTCTGGTCTTGTCTGTCTGGTCTTGTCTGTCTGGTCTTGTCTGTCTGGTCTTGTCTGTCTGGTCTTGTCTGTCTGGTCTTGTCTGTCTGGTCTTGTCTGTCTGGTCTTGTCTGTCTGGTCTTGTCTGTCTGGTCTTGTCTGTCTGGTCTTATCTGTCTAGTGTAGTCTGTCTGGTGTTGTCAGTCTGGTCTTGTCTGTCTGGTCTTGTCTGTCTGGTCTTGTCTGTCTGGTCTTGTCTGTCTGGTCTTGTCTGTCTGGTCTTGTCTGTCTGGTCTTGTCTGTCTGGTCTTTTCTGTCTGGTCTTGTCTGTCTGGTCTTGTCTGTCTGGTCTTGTCTGTCTGGTCTTGTCTGTCTGGTCTTGTCTGTCTGGTCTTGTCTGTCTGGTCTTGTCTGTCTGGTCTTGTCTGTCTGGTCTTGTCTGTCTGGTCTTGTCTGTCTGGTCTTGTCTGTCTGGTCTTGTCTGTCTGGTCTTGTCTGTCTGGTCTTGTCTGTCTGGTCTTGTCTGTCTGGTCTTGTCTGTCTGGTCTTGTCTGTCTGGTCTTGTCTGTCTGGTCTTGTCTGTCTGGTCTTGTCTGTCTGGTCTTGTCTGTCTGGTCTTGTCTGTCTGGTCTTGTCTGTCTGGTCTTGTCTGTCTGGTCTTGTCTGTCTGGTCTTGTCTGTCTGGTCTTGTCTGTCTGGTCTTGTCTGTCTGGTCTTGTCTGTCTGGTCTTGTCTGTCTGGTCTTGTCTGTCTGGTCTTGTCTGTCTGGTCTTGTCTGTCTGGTCTTGTCTGTCTGGTCTTGTCTGTCTGGTCTTGTCTGTCTGGTCTTGTCTGTCTGGTCTTGTCTGTCTGGTCTTGTCTGTCTGGTCTTGTCTGTCTGGTCTTGTCTGTCTGGTCTTGTCTGTCTGGTCTTGTCTGTCTGGCCTTGTCTGTCTGGTCTTGTCTGTCTGGTCTTGTCTGTCTGGTCTTGTCTGTCTGGTCTTGTCTGTCTATTCTTGTCTGTCTGGTCTTGTCTGTCTGGTCTTGTCTGTCTGGTCTCGTCTGCCTGGTCTTGTCTGTCTGGTCTTGTCTGTCTGGTCTTGTCTGTCTGGTCTTGTCTGTCTGGTCTTGTCTGTCTGGTCTTGTCTGTCTGGTCTTGTCTGTCTGGTCTTGTCTGTCTGGTCTTGTCTGTCTGGTCTTGTCTCTCTGGTCTTGTCTGTCTGGTCTTGTCTTTCTGGTCTTGTCTGTCTGGCCTGGTCTTGTCTGTCTGGTCTTGTCTGTCTGATGTTGTGTGTCTGGTCTTATATGTCTGGTCTTGTCTGTCTGGTCTTATCTGTGTGGTCTTGCCTATCTGGTCTTGTCTGTCTGGTTTGTCTGTCTGTTCTTGCCTGTCTGTCTGGTTTTGTCTCTCTGGTCTTGTCTGTCTGGTCATGTCTCTCTGGTCTTATTTATCTGGTCTTGTCTGTCTGGTCTTGTCTATATGGTCTTGTCTGCCTGGTTTTTCTGTTCTTGTCTGTCTGGTCTTGTCTATCTGGTTTTGTCTGTCTGGTATTGTCTGTCTAGTCTTCTCTGTCTGGTCTTGTCTGTCTGGTCCTCTTTGTCTGGTCTTGTCTGTGTGGTTTTGTCTGTATGGTCTTGTCTATCTGGTCTTGTCTGTCTGGTCTTGTCTGTCTGGTGTTGTCTGTCTGGTGTTGTCTGCCTGGTGTTGTCTGTCTAGTCTTGTCTGTCTGGTCTTGTCTGTCTGGTCTTGTCTGTCTGGTCTTGTCTGTCTGGTCTTGTCTGTCTGGTCTTGTCTGTCTGGTCTTGTCTGTCTGGTCTTGTCTGTCTGGTCTTGTCTGTCTGGTCTTGTCTGTCTGGTCTTGTCTGTCTGGTTTTGTCTGTCTGATTTTGTCTGTATGGTCATGTCTATCTGGTCTTATCTGTCTGGTCTTGTCTGCCTGGTTTGTCTGTTCTTGTCTATCGGGTCTTGTCTGTCTGGTTTAGCCTGTCTGGTTTTGTCTGTCTGGTCTTGTCTGTGTGGTCTTGCCTATCTGGTCTTGTCTGTCTGGTTTGTCTGTCTGTTCTTGCCTGTCTGTCTGGTTTTGTCTCTCTGGTCTTGTCTGTCTGGTCATGTCTCTCTGGTCTTATCTATCTGGTCTTGTCTGTCTGGTCTTGTCTATATGGTCTTGTCTGCCTGGTTTTTCTGTTCTTGTCTGTCTGGTCTTGTCTATCTGGTTTTGTCTGTCTGGTATTGTCTGTCTGGTCTTCTCTGTCTGGTCCTGTTTGTCTGGTCTTGTCTGTGTGGTTTTGTCTGTATGGTCTTGTCTATCTGGTCTTGTCTGTCTGGTCTTGTCTGTCTGGTGTTGTCTGTCTGGTGTTGTCTGCCTGGTGTTGTCTGTCTGGTCTTGTCTGTCTGGTCTTGTCTGTCTGGTCTTGTCTGTCTGGTCTTGTCTGTCTGGTCTTGTCTGTCTGGTCTTGTCTGTCTGGTCTTGTCTGTCTGGTCTTGTCTGTCTGGTCTTGTCTGTCTGGTTTTGTCTGTCTGATTTTGTCTGTATGGTCATGTCTATCAGGTCTTATCTGTCTGGTCTTGTCCGTCTGGTCTTGTCTGCCTGGTTTGTCTGTTCTTGTCTATCTGGTCTTGTCTGTCTGGTTTAGCCTGTCTGGTTTTGTCTGTCTGGTCTTGTCTATCTGGTCTTGTCTGTCTGGTCTTGTCTGCCTGATCTTGTCTGTCTGGTCTGGTCTTGTCTGTCTGGTCTTGTCTGTCTGATGTTGTGTGTCTGGTCTTATCTGTCTGGTCTTGTTTGTCTGGTCTTGTCTGTGTGGTCTTGCCTATCTGGTCTTGTCTGTCAGGTTTGTCTGTCTGTTCTTGCCTGTCTGTCTGGTTTTGTTTGTCTGGTCATGTCTGTCTGGTTATGTCTCTCTTGTCTTATCTGTCTGGTCTTGTCTGTCTGGTCTTGTCTATCTGGTTTTGTCTGTCTGGTATTGTCTGTCTGGTCTTCTCTGTCTGGTCTTGTCTGTCTGGTCCTGTTTGTCTGGTCTTGTCTGTGTGGTTTTGTCTGTATGGTCTTGTCTATCTGGTCTTGTCTGTCTGGTCTTGTCTGTCTGGTGTTGTCTGTCTGGTGTTGTCTGCCTGGTGTTGTCTGTCTAGTCTTGTCTGTCTGGTCTTGTCTGTCTGGTCTTGTCTGTCTGGTCTTGTCTGTCTGGTCTTGTCTGTCTGGTCTTGTCTGTCTGGTCTTGTCTGTCTGGTCTTGTCTGTCTGGTCTTGTCTGTCTGGTCTTGTCTGTCTGGTCTTGTCTGTCTGGTTTTGTCTGTCTGATTTTGTCTGTATGGTCATGTCTATCTGGTCTTATCTGTCTGGTCTTGTCTGCCTGGTTTGTCTGTTCTTGTCTATCTGGTCTTGTCTGTCTGGTTTAGCCTGTCTGGTTTTGTCTGTCTGGTCTTGTCTGTGTGGTCTTGCCTATCTGGTCTTGTCTGTCTGGTTTGTCTGTCTGTTCTTGCCTGTCTGTCTGGTTTTGTCTCTCTGGTCTTGTCTGTCTGGTCATGTCTCTCTGGTCTTATCTATCTGGTCTTGTCTGTCTGGTCTTGTCTATATGGTCTTGTCTGCCTGGTTTTTCTGTTCTTGTCTGTCTGGTCTTGTCTATCTGGTTTTGTCTGTCTGGTATTGTCTGTCTGGTCTTCTCTGTCTGGTCTTGTCTGTCTGGTCCTGTTTGTCTGGTCTTGTCTGTGTGGTTTTGTCTGTATGGTCTTGTCTATCTGGTCTTGTCTGTCTGGTCTTGTCTGTCTGGTGTTGTCTGTCTGGTGTTGTCTGCCTGGTGTTGTCTGTCTGGTCTTGTCTGTCTGGTCTTGTCTGTCTGGTCTTGTCTGTCTGGTCTTGTCTGTCTGGTCTTGTCTGTCTGGTCTTGTCTGTCTGGTCTTGTCTGTCTGGTCTTGTCTGTCTGGTCTTGTCTGTCTGGTCTTGTCTGTCTGGTCTTGTCTGTCTGGTTTTGTCTGTCTGATTTTGTCTGTATGGTCATGTCTATCAGGTCTTATCTGTATGGTCTTGTCCGTCTGGTCTTGTCTGCCTGGTTTGTCTGTTCTTGTCTATCTGGTCTTGTCTGTCTGGTTTAGCCTGTCTGGTTTTGTCTGTCTGGTCTTGTCTATCTGGTCTTGTCTGTCTGGTCTTGTCTGCCTGATCTTGTCTGTCTGGTCTGGTCTTGTCTGTCTGGTCTTGTCTGTCTGATGTTGTGTGTCTGGTCTTATCTGTCTGGTCTTGTCTGTCTGATCTTGTCTGTGTGGTCTTGCCTATCTGGTCTTGTCTGTCAGGTTTGTCTGTCTGTTCTTGCCTGTCTGTCTGGTTTTGTTTGTCTGGTCATGTCTGTCTGGTTATGTCTCTCTTGTCTTATCTGTCTGGTCTTGTCTGTCTGGTCTTGTCTATCTGGTTTTGTCTGTCTGGTATTGTCTGTCTGGTCTTCTCTGTCTGGTCCTGTTTGTCTGGTCTTGTCTGTGTGGTTTTGTCTGTATGGTCTTGTCTATTTGGTCTTGTCTGTCTGGTCTTGTCTGTCTGGTGTTGTCTGTCTGGTGTTGTCTGCCTGGTGTTGTCTGTCTGGTCTTGTCTGTCTGGTCTTGTCTGTCTGGTCTTGTCTGTCTGGTCTTGTCTGTCTGGTCTTGTCTGTCTGGTCTTGTCTGTCTGGTCTTGTCTGTCTGGTCTTGTCTGTCTGGTCTTGTCTGTCTGGTCTTGTCTGTCTGGTCTTGTCTGTCTGGTCTTGTCTGTCTGGTTTTGTCTGTCTGATTTTGTCTGTATGGTCATGTCTATCAGGTCTTATCTGTCTGGTCTTGTCCGTCTGGTCTTGTCTGCCTGGTTTGTCTGTTCTTGTCTATCTGGTCTTGTCTGTCTGGTTTAGCCTGTCTGGTTTTGTCTGTCTGGTCTTGTCTATCTGGTCTTGTCTGTCTGGTCTTATCTGTCTGGTCTTGTCTGTCTGGTCTTGTCTGTTTGGTCTTGTCTGTCTGGTCTTGTCTGTCTGGTTTTGTCTGTCTGGTGTTGTCTGTCTGGTCTTGTCTGTCTGGTCTTGTCTGTCTGGTCTTGTCTGTCTGGTCTTGTCTGTCTGGTCTTGTCTGTCTGGTCTTATCTGTCTGGTCTTGTCTGTCTGGTCTTTTCTGTCTGGTCTTGTCTATCTGGTCTTGTCTGCCTGGTTTTTCTGTTCTTGTCTGTCTGGTCTTGTCTATCTGGTTTTGTCTGTCTGGTATTGTCTGTCTGGTCTTGTCTGTCTGGTCTTGTCTGTCTGGTCCTGTTTGTCTGGTCTTGTCTGTGCGTTTTGTCTGTATGGTCTTGTCTGTCTGGTCTTGTCTGTCTAGTCTTGTCTGTCTGGTCATGTCTGTCTGATCTTGTCTGTCTGGTCTTGTCTGTCTGGTCTTGTCTGTCTGGTCTTATCTGTCTGGTCTTGTCTGTCTGGTCTTTTCTGTCTGGTCTTGTCTGTCTGGCCTTGTCTGTCTGGTCTTGTCCGTCTGGTCTTGTCGGTCTGGTCTTGTCTGTCTGGTCTTGTCTGTCTGGTCTTATCTGTCTGGTCTTGTCTGTCTGGTCTTGTCTGTTTGGTCTTGTCTGTCTGGTCTTGTCTGTCTGGTTTTGTCTGTCTGGTGTTGTCTGTCTGGTCTTGTCTGTCTGGTCTTGTCTGTCTGGTCTTGTCTGTCTGGTCTTGTCTGTCTGGTCTTGTGTGTCTGGTCTTGTCTGTCTGGTCTTATCTATCTGGTTTTGTCTGTCTGGTCTTGTCTGTCTGGTCTTTTCTGTCTGGTCTTGTCTGTCTGGTATTGTCTGTCTGGTCTTGTCAGTCTGGTCTTATTTGTCTGGTCCTGTCTGTTTGGTCTTGTCTCTCTGGTCTTTATGTCCGGTCTTGTCTGTCTGAGTTTGTCGACTTGGTCTTAAGTGCTTGTTTTTGTGTGCCTGGTCCTGTTTGTTTGGTATGTCTCTCTGGTATGTCTGGTATTGGACATCTGGCTTATATGCCTGATCTTGTCTGTTTGACCTTGTCTGCGTAGTTTAGTCTTGTTGTCGAATCTCGATTGCCTAGTCTGTGTATTTTTTTTTCATTAGAACATGTAAAATAATTATTTTGGCTATATAATGTTGTTTGAAATTCAAATTCGTCACTTCCTTCGCACTCAATTTTCCGCAATTTCCTGCTTGGGGAGAATTAATATTTATAAACCAGAAGCATCTTAAAACGGAATTAAATTGAATGCGGCGACGAAGGGTCGCGATCCGCATCTCCAATTAAAAATGCGTTTCTAGGAACTGACAGTGTGCTAGCATTCCGGTTTGTTTCTTATCAGTGTGATAAGATAACTGCGGCACTCCGTGCCAATTATCAATACAATATCAATGTAATCAGCGTTGACCGTGCACAAACAGTCTGTCTAGAGAATTTGAAAGCTGCTTACTGGATTGAGTGAAGGTTTTTGTGTTAGCTTAGTCGTCACGTGACACACTTAAGCCTTATCACTTGAGAATTTTAAGTGTTAATTATTATAGAATTTTTCATTACATAAACAAACGAAACTTGTTTTCTGTCTTATATAAAGGCTCATTGTAACAATAATTTTTCAAATGCTAACACAAACAAATTTAAAAACTCCTAAAAAGGGTGGAACTCTATATAGGATAGAATAATTACAAAGAAATCTTAGAATTTGCTTGAACGTTATAAAAAAGTTGTAACCATCAACAATTAGTGTAATAATAAATCATCGTCCAAGAACCATCCACATTGATCTCATATATATATATATATATATATATATATATATATATATATATATATATATATATATATCACTCCTCATCATTCACGATTCATCAATTCATTACTCAAAATGTTATCGCCCGATCCTCAATCATAATTTATTATACCAAAAAGGCTATCGTCCATTCTGCTCCTTTATGGAATTCATATTTTCCATTAATATTTCTTAAGATGTAATTTCATCCCCCGTTGTGAGGCGTATAGATTATTTCATCGTGATCGCCCGTTGAATGAGACATGATCTAGTTCCACCCCTATGGCCAACCCTCGCCCCTAAAGCACGGAAAATGCTGCATCATATAGTTTCTTTTTTCCACCCAAAAGAACATTATATATATTAGAAAAGACAATTCTAGACAGACAGGACCATCCAGGAAAGCCATGACAAGACCTGTCTCATTGTAGTCTTGTCTCCTTAGTCTAGTCTAGCTGACTGTTTTCTATCTAGTCTTGTCCTTCTAGTCTTGTCTTTCCAGTCTTGTCTGTCCAGATTAGTCTGCCTAGTCTTGTCTCTCCAGTATTGTCTGTCCAGCATTGTCTGTTCAGTATTGTCTGTCCAGTCCTGCCTGTCCATACTTGTCTGACCAGTCTGGTCTGTCCAGCCTGGTCTGTCCAGTCTTGTCTGTTCAGCCTTATCTGTCCAGCCTTCATTATCCCGTCTTGTCTGTCTAGTTTCTTAGGGCCAGTATAGTCCTCTCTGGCACTGTCTGATCCTATCTGGTTTTGTCTGGCCTTGTCTGGTATAGTCTGGCCTTGTCTGCTTTCTCTGGTCAGTCTTATCTGTCCAGTGTTATCTATCCCGTCTTGTCTGTCTAGTTTGTTTGGTCTAGTCTGATCTTGTCTGTCTAGTCTTGTCTGTCTAGTCTTGTCTGTCTAGTCTTGTCTGTCTAGCCTTGTCTGTCTAGTCTTGTCTGTCTAGTCTGTCTAGTCTTGTCTGTCTAGTCTTGTCTGTCTAGTCTTGTCTGTCTAGTCTTGTCTGTCTAGTCTTGTCTGTCTAGTCTTGTCTGTCTAGTCTTGTATGTCTAGTCTTGTCTGTCTAGTCTTGTACAGAACAGGAAATTCAAAAGGCTTTGCGACAGAAAACAAAGATGCTAAAAGATAGAGGGCACAAAGTGAAGATCGGTTATAATAAGATGGAAGTGGATGGAAATTGGGTAACATGGGAGGAGTCACAGAAAATTATGCCAAAAAACTAAGTCTGTTTCAAATAAAAGAGAGAGAGATGGCGAGAAGACACAAGAACAATGATGAACGGTTAACAAAAAATATTAAGATACTCTTTTGGAATGTGGCGGGACTGAAGAGGAAATTGGAAAGCGATAACAGATCTATTATAATGTTTCTCAAGAAATTTCATATAATTGGATTGGTTGAGACCTGGATGCAGGAAAAAGAATGGGAGAGCTGCAAAGGAAAACTTCCCAAAGACTATAGATGGAAATTGCAGCCGGCCCAGAGAGAATATAAGTATGGAAGAGCAAAGGGGGGTATATTAACAGGAGTTAAAAGAAATATCAAAGAGTCAGAAAGAAGACTGGAAGAGGCAGAAGGCGTAGTGTGCAGGGAAGTGGAATTAGAAGAAGCCTGGTGGCAAGTGGCCACGGTATACAACAACAAAGGACTGGAAGTAATTAAAGAGGCAATAAAAATGAATGGAGAAGGAACGGTAATGGCAAAGTTACTGGTAGGAGGCGATTGGAATGTTAGAATCGGGGAAGAGCAGTTCCACACAATGGATAGTGAAGGTAGAGAAATAATAAGGAAAGCCAAGGATAAAGTTAGAAATGCAGAAGGGAGAGGGTGGGCGGAATGGGTAAGGGAAAATCAATGGGACGTCGTAAATGGGTGTGTGGAAGGAGACTGGGAGGGAGATTTCACATTTGTGGGGGCAGGAGGATTATCGACTATAGATCTGGTAGTGGCAAATGACCCGGCAAGGCAGGAAATTAAAGAGATGGAGATAGGAGGGAGAATTGATTCAGACCACATGCCAGTGGCAATAAGCTTGATGACGAAAACAATAATTGCATCTAGGGAGGAGAAATGGGTTACCAGATGGGACAACGAAGCGACTGAGAAGTATAGGGCTAGAATGGAAGCAATAAACTGGAAGGAATTAAAAGATATAGACAAGATTATAGAGAATATGGAGGCAGGAATGGTAAAGAAGAAAATCACAACAGCATCACCGGGAAGATCATGGGCAGACAAAGAATATATGACGGAGAAACAAACGTATAGAGAGGTTATGAGAAAGTGGCGAGAGGGCACCAGTAGTAAAGAAGATTGGTTAAAGACTAAAGGCGAATTAAAGGATTTGGAGACGAAGAAAAAACAGGATTGGGAGAGAAGAGAACGTCAGCGCATACTTGACATCAAAACAGAAGCACAGCTCTGGAAGTATTTAAAAGAAAGAGGAGCGAGGAGAGAACGATTTCCAAACACCATTCCGATGGAAAAGTGGAAAAGTCACTTTATGGTTTTGTTGGAAGGAGTCGAGCCACAGGAAAGAGTAGGGAATAGAAGAGTAAGGGAGGAACAAGCTTTGGAAGATTTAGGCCAAGAAGAAATAAAGATTGATGAAGTGGAAAAGGTTATAGTAGCACTAAAACAAAAAAAAGCGGCAGGCCATGACGGCGTAGGAAACGAAGCCTGGAAAGCTATCCCGAAAGAGTGTAAGACTAGAATCACCCAAGAATTGAATTTGGTATGGAGGGGAGCAAAGAGTGCACCAACGAGCTGGAAGGGGGGAATAATTCACCCAATATATAAGAGTGGAGATAGGGAAAATGTAGGAAACTACAGGGGGATTACGCTAGTGAATTCGGCATATAAAATTTTCACCAAAATCTTGGACGAGCGGTTGAGGAGAGAGATAGAGGAGAAGCATCTAGTGCCAGAGGTGCAAGCTGGTTTCAGAGAGGGACGGAGTACGATAGAGCATTTAGTAACCCTGCGCTACATAATTGATCAAGAAAAAAGCAGAGGGAGCCTGTTTGCTCTTTTCATTGACCTAAAGGCGGCGTATGATTCGGTAGATCGAGGGAAGTTGGTAGAGTGCTTGGGAAAAAAGGAAATCTCAGAGAGTGTGATAAGGAATGTAAGAGAGTTATATAAGGAAACAGTATGTAAGATTAGAGTGAATGGGTGTGAATCTGAGTATTTCGAAGTAAGAAAGGGTCTGAGGCAGGGATGCCCGTTGAGTCCTACACTTTTTAATCTCTATGTGGCTGACATGGAGAAAGTGTTGACAGATGGCCAAGCTGGAGGCGTGGTTATAGGGAGAAAGAAAGTGTGGAGCTTAGCCTACGCGGACGATATGGTAGTGTTCGCTAAAACCGCAGGAGAAATGAAGGAGTTGATTGAAAGGCTGAGAGGTTATTTTAAAAAGAGAGAGCTAAATGTAAACGTGGGAAAAACTAAATGGATGCGTTTTAAAAGGGGAGGTAAATATAGGAAAGAACGTTTCGAATGGCTAGGAAAGGAAATTGAGGAGGTGCAAAAGTTTAGGTATTTAGGATATGTGTTTGGAACTGGGTGCACTAATAAGGAGCATGTGGATTATGTGTCAAAAAAAGCGTGGGTGGCGGCAGAACGCATGTGGAAGGGATGGAGATCTAGTTTTGAAGGGAACTTTAGGGCAGCGGAGGTAATATGGAAAGTGTGTGTGAGAAGTGTTTTGACCTATGGTTCGGAAGTATGGGGGATTAGAGAGGAAGAGAAGATAGAGAGGGTTCAACAAAACTTCTACAAGAAATTCCTAAAGTTAGACAAATCGACACCAGGCTACATAGTTCTGCAAGAGGTGAATGCCCACAAGGTGGCCGTTTTAGCGGAAAACAGGGTGATAAGATATGAATACAAGGTGAGTGAAATGGGGGATGAAAGAATAATAAAAGAGGTATTTAGAATGGCAAATCAGGAGGGTGAAAGAGGGAAGAATGGGAATGCGTGGGGAATGAATAAAAGGAAATTATATGAAAGAGCAGGGATATCTGGCGAGGGACTAGAAAAACTTAAGAGGGAAGGGGCAAACTGGGTGGAAATGCTAGGTGAGCGATTAGTAGAGGTAGAGTTACAGGAACGCCAAGACCAAATGGCAAACAGTAGATTTTTCAAAGAATATGCAAAGATTCAGGTGCTTGGTCGTTTACCTACCTATTTATACTCAACGAAAGAGGCAGACACGCAGGTCATACTGGCAAGGTTTAGGTGTGGAAGTGAAGAGCGTGGTAGGAAATATTGGATGAGTGAAGAATATCGGAAGTGCACAGTTTGTGGGGCTGGAGAGGATAGATGGGAACATTGGATAGAAGAATGTACAAGGAATGAATGGAAGGAACAGGAGAAAAGGCTAGGACAAGAATGGAAGAAGTGTATGGATGAAAGTGGAATTGGTTTGGAATTGTTAAGGAGGGTGAAAAAGAGAAAAGAGCAAATAGGCAAAAAGAAAGAACCTATTCCTTTAGTATATAACGTGTAGGTAATATATGTATAGTATGTAATATATTTTAATATATTTTGTATATATGCCAATAAAAGGTTATAATAATAGTCTTGTCTGTCTAGTCTTGTCTGTCTAGTCTTGTCTGTCTAGTCTTGTCTGTCTAGTCTTGTCTGCCTAGTCTTGTCTGTCTAGTCTTGTCTGTCTAGTCTTGTCTGTCTAGTCTTGTCTGTCTAGTCTTGTCTGTCTAGTCTTGTCTGTCTAGTCTTGTCTGTCTAGTCTTGTCTGTCTAGTCTTGTCTGTCTAGTCTTGTCTGTCTAGTCTTGTCTGTCTAGACTTGTCTGTCTAGTCTTGTCTGTCTAGTCTTGTCTGTCTAGTCTTGTCTGTCTAGTCTTGTCTGTCTAGTCTTGTCTGTCTAGTCTTGTCTGTCTAGTCTTGTCTGTCTAGTCTTGTCTGTCTAGTCTTGTCTGTCTAGTCTTGTCTGTCTAGTCTTGTCTGTCTAGTCTTGTCTGTCTAGTCTTGTCTGTCTAGTCTTGTCTGTCTAGTCTTGTCTGTCTAGTCTTGTCTGTCTAGTCTTGTCTGTCTAGTCTTGTCTGTCTAGTCTTGTCTGTCTAGTCTTGTCTGTCTAGTCTTGTCTGTCTAGTCTTGTCTGTCTAGTCTTGTCTGTCTAGTCTTGTCTGTCTAGTCTTGTCTGTCTAGTCTTGTCTGTCTAGTCTTGTCTGTCTAGTCTTGTCTGTCTAGTCTTGTCTGTCTAGTCTTGTCTGTCTAGTCTTGTCTGTCTAGTCTTGTCTGTCTAGTCTTGTCTGTCTAGTCTTGTCTGTCTAGTCTTGTCTGTCTAGTCTTGTCTGTCTAGTCTTGTCTGTCTAGTCTTGTCTGTCTAGTCTTGTCTGTCTAGTCTTGTCTGTCTAGTCTTGTCTGTCTAGTCTTGTCTGTCTAGTCTTGTCTGTCTAGTCTTGTCTGTCTAGTCTTGTCTGTCTAGTCTTGTCTGTCTAGTCTTGTCTGTCTAGTCTTGTCTGTCTAGTCTTGTCTGTCTAGTCTTGTCTGTCTAGTCTTGTCTGTCTAGTCTTGTCTGTCTAGTCTTGTCTGTCTAGTCTTGTCTGTCTAGTCTTGTCTGTCTAGTCTTGTCTGTCTAGTCTTGTCTGTCTAGTCTTGTCTGTCTAGTCTTGTCTGTCTAGTCTTGTCTGTCTAGTCTTGTCTGTCTAGTCTTGTCTGTCTAGTCTTGTCTGTCTAGTCTTGTCTGTCTAGTCTTGTCTGTCTAGTCTTGTCTGTCTAGTCTTGTCTGTCTAGTCTTGTCTGTCTAGTCTTGTCTGTCTAGTCTTGTCTGTCTAGTCTTGTCTGTCTAGTCTTGTCTGTCTAGTCTTGTCTGTCTAGTCTTGTCTGTCTAGTCTTGTCTGTCTAGTCTTGTCTGTCTAGTCTTGTCTGTCTAGTCTTGTCTGTCTAGTCTTGTCTGTCTAGTCTTGTCTGTCTAGTCTTGTCTGTCTAGTCTTGTCTGTCTAGACTTGTCTGTCTAGTCTTGTCTGTCTAGTCTTGTCTGTCTAGTCTTGTCTGTCTAGTCTTGTCTGTCTAGTCTTGTCTGTCTAGTCTTGTCTGTCTAGTCTTGTCTGTCTAGTCTTGTCTGTCTAGTCTTGTCTGTCTAGTCTTGTCTGTCTAGTCTTGTCTGTCTAGTCTTGTCTGTCTAGTCTTGTCTGTCTAGTCTTGTCTGTCTAGTCTTGTCTGTCTAGTCTTGTCTGTCTAGTCTTGTCTGTCTAGTCTTGTCTGTCTAGTCTTGTCTGTCTAGTCTTGTCTGTCTAGTCTTGTCTGTCTAGTCTTGTCTGTCTAGTCTTGTCTGTCTAGTCTTGTCTGTCTAGTCTTGTCTGTCTAGTCTTGTCTGTCTAGTCTTGTCTGTCTAGTCTTGTCTGTCTAGTCTTGTCTGTCTAGTCTTGTCTGTCTAGTCTTGTCTGTCTAGTCTTGTCTGTCTAGTCTTGTCTGTCTAGTCTTGTCTGTCTAGTCTTGTCTGTCTAGTCTTGTCTGTCTAGTCTTGTCTGTCTAGTCTTGTCTGTCTAGTCTTGTCTGTCTAGTCTTGTCTGTCTAGTCTTGTCTGTCTAGTCTTGTCTGTCTAGTCTTGTCTGTCTAGTCTTGTCTGTCTAGTCTTGACTGTCTAGTCTTGTCTGTCTAGTCTTGTCTGTCTAGTCTTGTCTGTCTAGTCTTGTCTGTCTAGTCTTGTCTGTCTAGTCTTGTCTGTCTAGTCTTGTCTGTCTAGTCTTGTCTGTCTAGTCTTGTCTGTCTAGTCTTGTCTGTCTAGTCTTGTCTGTCTAGTCTTGTCTGTCTAGTCTTGTCTGTCTAGTCTTGTCTGTCTAGTCTTGTCTGTCTAGTCTTGTCTGTCTAGTCTTGTCTGTCTAGTCTTGTCTGTCTAGTCTTGTCTGTCTAGTCTTGTCTGTCTGTCCTCCTCGGTGGTGTAGTTGACAACATACCCGCCTTTCAATGCCGGAGACCCGGGTTCGAATCCTGGTCGGGGAGGCGACAACTAGGGCGGTTTTAATTAACCGTCCGGGCTGCCCACCTTGAATGAATGCAATATATGCGATACCGGGGTGGCGCATACTAAAAGCCAAGGTGGAATAGGGGATTTGGTGAGAGTCTTGTCTGTCTAGTCTTGTCTGTCTAGTCTTGTCTGTCTAGTCTTGTCTGTCTAGTCTTGTCTGTCTAGTCTTGTCTGTCTAGTCTTGTCTGTCTAGTCTTGTCTGTCTAGTCTTGTCTGTCTAGTCTTGTCTGTCTAGTCTTGTCTGTCTAGTCTTGTCTGTCTAGTCTTGTCTGTCTAGTCTTGTCTGTCTAGTCTTGTCTGTCTAGTCTTGTCTGTCTAGTCTTGTCTGTCTAGTCTTGTCTGTTGTCTGTCTAGTCTTGTCTGTCTAGTCTTGTCTGTCTAGTCTTGT
This sequence comes from Phosphuga atrata, assembly GCA_944588485.1. Classification (NCBI taxonomy): domain Eukaryota; kingdom Metazoa; phylum Arthropoda; class Insecta; order Coleoptera; family Silphidae; genus Phosphuga; species Phosphuga atrata. The sequence goes on from OX155904.1 coordinate 26,141,480, forward strand.
CTGTCTAGTCTTGTCTGTCTAGTCTTGTCTGTCTAGTCTTGTCTGTCTAGTCTTGTCTGTCTAGTCTTGTCTGTCTAGTCTTGTCTGTCTAGTCTTGTCTGTCTAGTCTTGTCTGTCTAGTCTTGTCTGTCTAGTCTTGTCTGTCTAGTCTTGTCTGTCTAGTCTTGTCTGTCTAGTCTTGTCTGTCTAGTCTTGTCTGTCTAGTCTTGTCTGTCTAGTCTTGTCTGTCTAGTCTTGTCTGTCTAGTCTTGTCTGTCTAGTCTTGTCTGTCTAGTCTTGTCTGTCTAGTCTTGTCTGTCTAGTCTTGTCTGTCTAGTCTTGTCTGTCTAGTCTTGTCTGTCTAGTCTTGTCTGTCTAGTCTTGTCTGTCTAGTCTTGTCTGTCTAGTCTTGTCTGTCTAGTCTTGTCTGTCTAGTCTTGTCTGTCTAGTCTTGTCTGTCTAGTCTTGTCTGTCTAGTCTTGTCTGTCTAGTCTTGTCTGTCTAGTCTTGTCTGTCTAGTCTTGTCTGTCTAGTCTTGTCTGTCTAGTCTTGTCTGTCTAGTCTTGTCTGTCTAGTCTTGTCTGTCTAGTCTTGTCTAGTCTTGTCTGTCTAGTCTTGTCTGTCTAGTCTTGTCTGTCTAGTCTTGTCTGTCTAGTCTTGTCTGTCTAGTCTTGTCTGTCTAGTCTTGTCTGTCTAGTCTTGTCTGTCTAGTCTTGTCTGTCTAGTCTTGTCTGTCTAGTCTTGTCTGTCTAGTCTTGTCTGTCTAGTCTTGTCTGTCTAGTCTTGTCTGTCTAGTCTTGTCTGTCTAGTCTTGTCTGTCTAGTCTTGTCTGTCTAGTCTTGTCTGTCTAGTCTTGTCTTGTCTGTCTAGTCTTGTCTGTCTAGTCTTGTCTGTCTAGTCTTGTCTGTCTAGTCTTGTCTGTCTAGTCTTGTCTGTCTAGTCTTGTCTGTCTAGTCTTGTCTGTCTAGTCTTGTCTGTCTAGTCTTGTCTGTCTAGTCTTGTCTGTCTAGTCTTGTCTGTCTAGTCTTGTCTGTCTAGTCTTGTCTGTCTAGTCTTGTCTGTCTAGTCTTGTCTGTCTAGTCTTGTCTGTCTAGTCTTGTCTGTCTAGTCTTGTCTGTCTAGTCTTGTCTGTCTAGTCTTGTCTGTCTAGTCTTGTCTGTCTAGTCTTGTCTGTCTAGTCTTGTCTGTCTAGTCTTGTCTGTCTAGTCTTGTCTGTCTAGTCTTGTCTGTCTAGTCTGTCTTGTCTGTCTAGTCTTGTCTGTCTAGTCTTGTCTGTCTAGTCTTGTCTGTCTAGTCTTGTCTGTCTAGTCTTGTCTGTCTAGTCTTGTCTGTCTAGTCTTGTCTGTCTAGTCTTGTCTGTCTAGTCTTGTCTGTCTAGTCTTGTCTGTCTAGTCTTGTCTGTCTAGTCTTGTCTGTCTAGTCTTGTCTGTCTAGTCTTGTCTGTCTAGTCTTGTCTGTCTAGTCTTGTCTGTCTAGTCTTGTCTGTCTAGTCTTGTCTGTCTAGTCTTGTCTGTCTAGTCTTGTCTGTCTAGTCTTGTCTGTCTAGTCTTGTCTGTCTAGTCTTGTCTGTCTAGTCTTGTCTGTCTAGTCTTGTCTGTCTAGTCTTGTCTGTCTAGTCTTGTCTGTCTAGTCTTGTCTGTCTAGTCTTGTCTGTCTAGTCTTGTCTGTCTAGTCTTGTCTGTCTAGTCTTGTCTGTCTAGTCTTGTCTGTCTAGTCTTGTCTGTCTAGTCTTGTCTGTCTAGTCTTGTCTGTCTAGTCTTGTCTGTCTAGTCTTGTCTGTCTAGTCTTGTCTGTCTAGTCTTGTCTGTCTAGTCTTGTCTGTCTAGTCTTGTCTGTCTAGTCTTGTCTGTCTAGTCTTGTCTGTCTAGTCTTGTCTGTCTAGTCTTGTCTGTCTAGTCTTGTCTGTCTAGTCTTGTCTGTCTAGTCTTGTCTGTCTAGTCTTGTCTGTCTAGTCTTGTCTGTCTAGTCTTGTCTGTCTAGTCTTGTCTGTCTAGTCTTGTCTGTCTAGTCTTGTCTGTCTAGTCTTGTCTGTCTAGTCTTGTCTGTCTAGTCTTGTCTGTCTAGTCTTGTCTGTCTAGTCTTGTCTGTCTAGTCTTGTCTGTCTAGTCTTGTCTGTCTAGTCTTGTCTGTCTAGTCTTGTCTGTCTAGTCTTGTCTGTCTAGTCTTGTCTGTCTAGTCTTGTCTGTCTAGTCTTGTCTGTCTAGTCTTGTCTGTCTAGTCTTGTCTGTCTAGTCTTGTCTGTCTAGTCTTGTCTGTCTAGTCTTGTCTGTCTAGTCTTGTCTGTCTAGTCTTGTCTGTCTAGTCTTGTCTGTCTAGTCTTGTCTGTCTAGTCTTGTCTGTCTAGTCTTGTCTGTCTAGTCTTGTCTGTCTAGTCTTGTCTGTCTAGTCTTGTCTGTCTAGTCTTGTCTAGTCTGTCTGTCTAGTCTTGTCTGTCTAGTCTTGTCTGTCTAGTCTTGTCTGTCTAGTCTTGTCTGTCTAGTCTTGTCTGTCTAGTCTTGTCTGTCTAGTCTTGTCTGTCTAGTCTTGTCTGTCTAGTCTTGTCTGTCTAGTCTTGTCTGTCTAGTCTTGTCTGTCTAGTCTTGTCTGTCTAGTCTTGTCTGTCTAGTCTTGTCTGTCTAGTCTTGTCTGTCTAGTCTTGTCTGTCTAGTCTTGTCTGTCTAGTCTTGTCTGTCTAGTCTTGTCTGTCTAGTCTTGTCTGTCTAGTCTTGTCTGTCTAGTCTTGTCTGTCTAGTCTTGTCTGTCTAGTCTTGTCTGTCTAGTCTTGTCTGTCTAGTCTTGTCTGTCTAGTCTTGTCTGTCTAGTCTTGTCTGTCTAGTCTTGTCTGTCTAGTCTTGTCTGTCTAGTCTTGTCTGTCTAGTCTTGTCTGTCTAGTCTTGTCTGTCTAGTCTTGTCTGTCTAGTCTTGTCTGTCTAGTCTTGTCTGTCTAGTCTTGTCTGTCTAGTCTTGTCTGTCTAGTCTTGTCTGTCTAGTCTTGTCTGTCTAGTCTTGTCTGTCTAGTCTTGTCTGTCTAGTCTTGTCTGTCTAGTCTTGTCTGTCTAGTCTTGTCTGTCTAGTCTTGTCTGTCTAGTCTTGTCTGTCTAGTCTTGTCTGTCTAGTCTTGTCTGTCTAGTCTTGTCTGTCTAGTCTTGTCTGTCTAGTCTTGTCTGTCTAGTCTTGTCTGTCTAGTCTTGTCTGTCTAGTCTTGTCTGTCTAGTCTTGTCTGTCTAGTCTTGTCTGTCTAGTCTTGTCTGTCTAGTCTTGTCTGTCTAGTCTTGTCTGTCTAGTCTTGTCTGTCTAGTCTTGTCTGTCTAGTCTTGTCTGTCTAGTCTTGTCTGTCTAGTCTTGTCTGTCTAGTCTTGTCTGTCTAGTCTTGTCTGTCTAGTCTTGTCTGTCTTGTCTTGTCTGTCTAGTCGTGTCCGTCTAGTCTTGTCTGTCTTGTCTTGTCTGTCTAGTCTTGTCTGTCTAGTCTTGTCTGTCTAGTCTTGTCTGTCTAGTCTTGTCTGTCTAGTCTTGTCTGTCTAGTCTTGTCTGACTAGTCATGTCTGTCTAGTCTTGTCTGTCTAGTCTTGTCTGTCCAGTCTTGTCTGTCTAGTCTGTCTAGTCTGTCTAGTCTGTCTAGTCTGTCTAGTCTGTCTAGTCTGTCTAGTCTTGTCTGTCTAGTCTTGTCTGTCTAGTCTTGTCTGTCTAGTCTTGTCTGTCTAGTCTTGTCTGTCTAGTCTTGTCTGTCTAGTCTTGTCTGTCTAGTCTTGTCTGTCTAGTCTTGTCTGTCTAGTCTTGTCTGTCTAGTCTTGTCTGTCTAGTCCTGTCTGTCTAGTCCTGTCTGTCTAGTCTTGTCTGTCTAGTCTTGTCTGTCTAGTCTTGTCTGTCTAGTCTTGTCTGTCTAGTCTTGTCTGTCTAGTCTTGTCTGTCTAGTCGTCTGTCTAGTCTTGTCTGTCTAGTCTTGTCTGTCTAGTCTTGTCTGTCTAGTCTTGTCTGTCTAGTCTTGTCTGTCTAGTCTTGTCTGTCTAGTCTTGTCTGTCTAGTCTTGTCTGTCTAGTCTTGTCTGTCTAGTCTTGTCTGTCTAGTCTTGTCTGTCTAGTCTTGTCTGTCTAGTCTTGTCTGTCTAGTCTTGTCTGTCTAGTCTTGTCTGTCTAGTCTTGTCTGTCTAGTCTTGTCTGTCTAGTCTTGTCTGTCTAGTCTTGTCTGTCTAGTCTTGTCTGTCTAGTCTTGTCTGTCTAGTCTTGTCTGTCTAGTCTTGTCTGTCTAGTCTTGTCTGTCTAGTCTTGTCTGTCTAGTCTTGTCTGTCTAGTCTTGTCTGTCTAGTCTTGTCTGTCTAGTCTTGTCTAGTCTTGTCTGTCTAGTCTTGTCTGTCTAGTCTTGTCTGTCTAGTCTTGTCTGTCTAGTCTTGTCTGTCTAGTCTTGTCTGTCTAGTCTTGTCTGTCTAGTCTTGTCTGTCTAGTCTTGTCTGTCTAGTCTTGTCTGTCTAGTCTTGTCTGTCTAGTCTTGTCTGTCTAGTCTTGTCTGTCTAGTCTTGTCTGTCTAGTCTTGTCTGTCTAGTCTTGTCTGTCTAGTCTTGTCTGTCTAGTCTTGTCTGTCTAGTCTTGTCTGTCTAGTCTTGTCTGTCTAGTCTTGTCTGTCTAGTCTTGTCTGTCTAGTCTTGTCTGTCTAGTCTTGTCTGTCTAGTCTTGTCTGTCTAGTCTTGTCTGTCTAGTCTTGTCTGTCTAGTCTTGTCTGTCTAGTCTTGTCTGTCTAGTCTTGTCTGTCTAGTCTTGTCTGTCTAGTCTTGTCTGTCTAGTCTTGTCTGTCTAGTCTTGTCTGTCTAGTCTTGTCTGTCTAGTCTTGTCTGTCTAGTCTTGTCTGTCTAGTCTTGTCTGTCTAGTCTTGTCTGTCTAGTCTTGTCTGTCTAGTCTTGTCTGTCTAGTCTTGTCTGTCTAGTCTTGTCTGTCTAGTCTTGTCTGTCTAGTCTTGTCTGTCTAGTCTTGTCTGTCTAGTCTTGTCTGTCTAGTCTTGTCTGTCTAGTCTTGTCTGTCTAGTCTTGTCTGTCTAGTCTTGTCTGTCTAGTCTTGTCTGTCTAGTCTTGTCTGTCTAGTCTTGTCTGTCTAGTCTTGTCTGTCTAGTCTTGTCTGTCTAGTCTTGTCTGTCTAGTCTTGTCTGTCTAGTCTTGTCTGTCTAGTCTTGTCTGTCTAGTCTTGTCTGTCTAGTCTTGTCTGTCTAGTCTTGTCTGTCTAGTCTTGTCTGTCTAGTCTTGTCTGTCTAGTCTTGTCTGTCTAGTCTTGTCTGTCTAGTCTTGTCTGTCTAGTCTTGTCTGTCTAGTCTTGTCTGTCTAGTCTTGTCTGTCTAGTCTTGTCTGTCTAGTCTTGTCTGTCTAGTCTTGTCTGTCTAGTCTTGTCTGTCTAGTCTTGTCTGTCTAGTCTTGTCTGTCTAGTCTTGTCTGTCTAGTCTTGTCTGTCTAGTCTTGTCTGTCTAGTCTTGTCTGTCTAGTCTTGTCTGTCTAGTCTTGTCTGTCTAGTCTTGTCTGTCTAGTCTTGTCTGTCTAGTCTTGTCTGTCTAGTCTTGTCTGTCTAGTCTTGTCTGTCTAGTCTTGTCTGTCTAGTCTTGTCTGTCTAGTCTTGTCTGTCTAGTCTTGTCTGTCTAGTCTTGTCTGTCTAGTCTTGTCTGTCTAGTCTTGTCTGTCTAGTCTTGTCTGTCTAGTCTTGTCTGTCTAGTCTTGTCTGTCTAGTCTTGTCTGTCTAGTCTTGTCTGTCTAGTCTGTCTAGTCTTGTCTGTCTAGTCTTGTCTGTCTAGTCTTGTCTGTCTAGTCTTGTCTGTCTAGTCTTGTCGGTCTAGTCTTGTCTGTCTAGTCTTGTCTGTCTAGTCTTGTCTGTCTAGTCTTGTCTGTCTAGTCTGTCTAGTCTTGTCTGTCTAGTCTTGTCTGTCTAGTCTTGTCTGTCTAGTCTTGTCTGTCAAGTCTTGTCTGTCTAGTCTTGTCTGTCTAGTCTTGTCTATCTAGTCTTGTCTGTCTAGTCTTGTCTGTCTAGTCTTGTCTGTCTAGTCTTGTCTGTCTAGTCTTGTCTGTCTAGTCTTGTCTGTCTAGTCTTGTCTGTCTAGTCTTGTCTGTCTAGTCTTGTCTGTCTAGTCTTGTCTGTCTAGTCTTGTCTGTCTAGTCTTGTCTGTCTAGTCTTGTCTGTCTAGTCTTGTCTGTCTAGTCTTGTCTGTCTAGTCTTGTCTGTCTAGTCTTGTCTGTCTAGTCTTGTCTGTCTAGTCTTGTCTGTCTAGTCTTGTCTGTCTAGTCTTGTCTGTCTAGTCTTGTCTGTCTAGTCTTGTCTGTCTAGTCTTGTCTGTCTAGTCTTGTCTGTCTAGTCTTGTCTGTCTAGTCTTGTCTGTCTAGTCTTGTCTGTCTAGTCTTGTCTGTCTAGTCTTGTCTGTCTAGTCTTGTCTGTCTAGTCTTGTCTGTCTAGTCTTGTCTGTCTAGTCTTGTCTGTCTAGTCTTGTCTGTCTAGTCTTGTCTGTCTAGTCTTGTCTGTCTAGTCTTGTCTGTCTAGTCTTGTCTGTCTAGTCTTGTCTGTCTAGTCTTGTCTGTCTAGTCTTGTCTGTCTAGTCTTGTCTGTCTAGTCTTGTCTGTCTAGTCTTGTCTGTCTAGTCTTGTCTGTCTAGTCTTGTCTGTCTAGTCTTGTCTGTCAAGTCTTGTCTGTCTAGTCTTGTCTGTCTAGTCTTGTCTGTCTTGTCTTGTCTGTCTAGTCGTGTCCGTCTAGTCTTGTCTGTCTTGTCTTGTCTGTCTAGTCTTGTCTGTCTAGTCTTGTCTGTCTAGTCTTGTCTGTCTAGTCTTGTCTGTCTAGTCTTGTCTGTCTAGTCTTGTCTGTCTAGTCTTGTCTGTCCAGTCTTGTCTGTCTAGTCTGTCTAGTCTGTCTAGTCTGTCTAGTCTGTCTAGTCTGTCTAGTCTGTCTAGTCTTGTCTGTCTAGTCTTGTCTGTCTAGTCTTGTCTGTCTAGTCTTGTCTGTCTAGTCTTGTCTGTCTAGTCTTGTCTGTCTAGTCTTGTCTGTCTAGTCTTGTCTGTCTAGTCTTGTCTGTCTAGTCTTGTCTGTCTAGTCTTGTCTGTCTAGTCTTGTCTGTCTAGTCTTGTCTGTCTAGTCTTGTCTGTCTAGTCTTGTCTGTCTAGTCTTGTCTGTCTAGTCTTGTCTTGTCTGTCTAGTCTTGTCTGTCTAGTCTTGTCTGTCTAGTCTTGTCTGTCTAGTCTTGTCTGTCTAGTCTTGTCTGTCTAGTCTTGTCTGTCTAGTCTTGTCTGTCTAGTCTTGTCTGTCTAGTCTTGTCTGTCTAGTCTTGTCTGTCTAGTCTTGTCTGTCTAGTCTTGTCTGTCTAGTCTTGTCTGTCTAGTCTTGTCTGTCTAGTCTTGTCTGTCTAGTCTTGTCTGTCTAGTCTGTCTAGTCTTGTCTGTCTAGTCTTGTCTGTCTAGTCTTGTCTGTCTAGTCTTGTCTGTCTAGTCTTGTCTGTCTAGTCTTGTCTGTCTAGTCTTGTCTGTCTAGTCTTGTCTGTCTAGTCTTGTCTGTCTAGTCTTGTCTGTCTAGTCTTGTCTGTCTAGTCTTGTCTGTCTAGTCTTGTCTGTCTAGTCTTGTCTGTCTAGTCTTGTCTGTCTAGTCTTGTCTGTCTAGTCTTGTCTGTCTAGTCTTGTCTGTCTAGTCTTGTCTGTCTAGTCTTGTCTGTCTAGTCTTGTCTGTCTAGTCTTGTCTGTCTAGTCTTGTCTGTCTAGTCTTGTCTGTCTAGTCTTGTCTGTCTAGTCTTGTCTGTCTAGTCTTGTCTGTCTAGTCTTGTCTGTCTAGTCTTGTCTGTCTAGTCTTGTCTGTCTAGTCTTGTCTGTCTAGTCTTGTCTGTCTAGTCTTGTCTGTCTAGTCTTGTCTGTCTAGTCTTGTCTGTCTAGTCTTGTCTGTCTAGTCTTGTCTGTCTAGTCTTGTCTGTCTAGTCTTGTCTGTCTAGTCTTGTCTGTCTAGTCTTGTCTGTCTAGTCTTGTCTGTCTAGTCTTGTCTGTCTAGTCTTGTCTGTCTAGTCTTGTCTGTCTAGTCTTGTCTGTCTAGTCTTGTCTGTCTAGTCTTGTCTGTCTAGTCTTGTCTGTCTAGTCTTGTCTGTCTAGTCTTGTCTGTCTAGTCTTGTCTGTCTAGTCTTGTCTGTCTAGTCTTGTCTGTCTAGTCTTGTCTGTCTAGTCTTGTCTGTCTAGTCTTGTCTGTCTAGTCTTGTCTGTCTAGTCTTGTCTGTCTAGTCTTGTCTGTCTAGTCTTGTCTGTCTAGTCTTGTCTGTCTAGTCTTGTCTGTCTAGTCTTGTCTGTCTAGTCTTGTCTGTCTAGTCTTGTCTGTCTAGTCTTGTCTGTCTAGTCTTGTCTGTCTAGTCTTGTCTGTCTAGTCTTGTCTGTCTAGTCTTGTCTGTCTAGTCTTGTCTGTCTAGTCTTGTCTGTCTAGTCTTGTCTGTCTAGTCTTGTCTGTCTAGTCTTGTCTGTCTAGTCTTGTCTGTCTAGTCTTGTCTGTCTAGTCTTGTCTGTCTAGTCTTGTCTGTCTAGTCTTTGTCTGTCTAGTCTTGTCTGTCTAGTCTTGTCTGTCTAGTCTTGTCTGTCTAGTCGGTCTGTCTAGTCCGTGTC